>OZ012738.1:465026276-465529430 GCA_963859935.3 Lathyrus sativus
AAAGGGTATTTTAGACATTTAGTATTTTATATTAAGTGGGGTATTTGTGAGAAAATATTTTAAGAGGTATTTTGAGGAGAAATAGAATAGAATAGAATAGAAAGAGGTATAAGTGAGAATTAGAGAGAAAAGAAATGAGATAGAAAGAAAAAGGAAGGAAAGAAGAAAAGAGAAGAGAAATAGGAGAAATGGAGAAAAACCTAGAAATTCATCAAGAAACAACTTCCAAGCTTCAATCAATCGGGTAAGGGTGTGAAACCTTATTATTATATCAATGTGTATAATCATGTATGATTTTTGTTGGATTGTTTTGGATTGATTGGTAGTTTTCTACACTTTCCATTTTAGGTCGAAATTGGTTTAATCGATAGAAATCGTTGTTTAACGGTTAGAATCGTGATTAGACGACGTAGATTAGTCGATACATGTTAGACTAAGGCTACTGGATATGAGTTGGAGTTCATCGGGTGATTTTATCGGTGGTTTTGGACTCTGAACAGTGGTGAGAAGTGGAAATCGCAGACGCTCGCTAGGCGAGCAGGTCGCAAGTGTTCGCTGGCAGTTCGCTAGGCGAGTGCACAGCAAACGGTCCCAGACATGGGACAGAATGGTTTTGATGTCCTTCGCTTGTAGCGAAGGGAGTAGCGAGGAGCTCGCTGGAGGTTCGCTGTGGCGAACGAGGTAGAGAACGAAGTCTGGAGCTTCTGTTGTGCTCGCTAGCAGTTCGCTAGGCGAGCAAGTGGCGAACGCTCGCTAGCAGCTCGCTAGGCGAGCGTGTAGCGAACGTAGCAGAATGGGTTTTCCCTGCTGTGTGTGTTGTTGTGGCATGGGGTTTTGGTTGCGATCGACCCTTCTTTGGTTTAATAGCTTGTGTGCTGATTTGTGATGTGTTGTGGGTAGCCGTATGGCGTGAATCCTAGTTTATGGTTTGTGAAGCATAAGTGTGGCCGGTTGGCAATTTTGTGCATTTGCTTAGTTTGAATAGAAATGCATGAGGAATTGATTGTGAATGTGAGCCATGTTTGAATGGTGTGAATGAATGATGAATATATATGTTTTGTGATACGTATATTTGAATGCATAAATGAATATATGCGATAAATGTGAAGACTGCATGAGTGTGTTTGTAAACATGTGTGCATTTCAAGAGTGTCATGAGTCATGTTGCATGTGAAGCATCATGGTGTGCATTCTTGTGTTGATTGATTCCGTAGTGAATCTACATAACGATTGTGTGCCCGTGTGGGGTGTGAGCAATCGGATTGTGTGCCCATGTGGGGTGTGAGCAATCGGATTGTGTGCCCGTGTGGGGTGTGAGCAATCCTGAAACATCGTGTGCCCATGTGGGGTGTGAGTGATGGGTGAACATCGTAGGCCCGACGGGGAGTTACTTCGGTAACGAGCGATGATTCCATTTGGTTCTTCAATTGAACCTGTTGAAATGAGTCGGTACCGCATTTGCATCTGCATAGAGTCGTGAGTCGGTCTCTATGAGTTGCATGTTGACATCTTGCACGATGTATGATGAATGAACATAAGTGTAAATGTTTATGTGAATTATGGATGATTGGAATGATTGGTATGCTTGAAGATATATATATATATATATATATATATATATATATATATATATATATATTATATATATATATATATATATATATATATATATATATATATATATATATATATATATATATATTATAATATATATATATATATATATATATATATATATATATATATATATATATATATATATATATATATATATATATATATATATATATATATATATATATATATATATATATATATATATATATATATATATATATATATATATTATATATATATATATATATATATATATATATATATATATATTATATATATATATATATATATATATATATATATATATATATATATATATATCAATATATATATATATATATATATATCAATATATATATATATATATATATATATATATATATATATATATATATATATATATATATATATATATATATATATATATATATATATAATATATATATATATATATATGTGTGTGTGTGTGTGTGTGTGTGTGTGTGTGTGTGTGTGTGTGTGAATGTATGTATATGTATGTTTTGTGAGTTTATGAATTAATATAAACATGGTTGACGCATATTGTATATGCTTGACATTATATTGTAAATGCTATGTGGAAATAATGTGTATGTGTAGAAGTATGATTGGCGAATATGCCCAGTTATGAAATGTGCATTGAGGTTTATATAATGAATCGTGGTGAGAATGTGAAGTATGTGTAATTTGTATAATATATAATTTTATGCATTGACTGTTATGATATTGTTTCTCACCCTTCTGCTGTTTTATAATGCTCTATGAGGCATTGCAGAGTAGGTTGCTGGAGGTCCTTTTTGTGAAGCGAGTCTTCATTGTTTTTGGTCGTTGGCTCTGATATGTAACATCTGGGTAGTTAGGAAGCCTTTGGCTCTTTTTGGAGATACAAGTGTTTTGATTCTTTTGTGATACATCTGTGTATGTATCTGCTTATGGATGATTTGTAAACATGAATTAACTGAATGATGTATATATGTTTACATGAATGAATTGATTCAATGTTTAGATGTTTCCGCTTTTATTCTGAATGTTGAGATGTGGGTTTTAGGACTAAGATTTCTTTGTTATGACTTGCCCATTGTTGCATATCTACTTGAGCAGGTGTTGTATGCGTTTAATTTCATGATAATGTGATGCACCTCTTTTATACCATGTTTAAAATAAACTCTGATGAAATTTATATTGAGTGCCTAAATGATTTATTCAATTATTTGGGGGTATAGGAAGGGGGTGTTACATGGAGGATGACTTGGCCCTTCTTGTCATATAAGCATCTGGGAAAACTCTGAATTAACCCAAATTGGCGAGAGACAAGATTAGGCTGATACGCAATCAAGGATGCTAAACCTTTCCCTATGTCGAGCCTGTTAATAATGAATCTAGGAATCAAAAATGCTTCCCAGATTGCAATCGAGTCATCACTACCATGCCCTTGAGGAGCAGGAAATGGTCGTTTAAACCATGAGGGGACAAACTTCCTTAAGACAAACAGTGCCATGCTAGGAGTAAACTCAGAGCATTGGGCAAACATCGAGATGTAGCTGGTAAAAGCTTCTCTGATAGTTATGCCCTCATCAGTTCGGGTCAGTTGAACCAAACGAGGCCATTCGACGTGCCTCCCCTCAACCTCAGCAGGCATTTCAACAACTTGTCCTCTTCTAGGAAAGCTGGTTTCAAAAGTAGCATTCAACCATAGTTGAAGCAGCCATAGAGGACCAACCAAAGATACGGATTCACGAGCTTTTAGATGCTTCAGTCGAGAAGTCGTTTCACTCAAAGATTCATAGAGGGATGCCAGAATAAGTTCACTGAGACAAACACCTTTGTTGTGGTGTAGTTGACTGGCAAGAGGTAGGTATTTCTTGGCTACCTACAAAGACTTGGTACAGAATACGTATCTTGACAGCCACATGGCAAGGAATGCCACGTGCTCTTTGTCAGACACACTTTCAGTAGTTTGATTGAATTGGTGGTTGACGAAGTGAGTATAGGTGAGCTTAGAGGTGGAGATGTTGACATAGTCTTCAACATCAACATCAGGTTGGTAAGAGACACCATCAGGACGAAGGCTGGTGATAGCGGCTATGTCGAAGAGTGTGGGAGAAACCATCCCACATGGTAAGTGAAATGTATAATTGGTACTATCTTAGAAATACAAGGAGGCCACCAGTAAATTCAAACAGTGTGAAAACGGAGTCTTCGACAACATTAAAAGATCATAGATCCCTACAGTTTTCTAGTGATCAGCCTTAGCTTTCTCCACTTTGGCCATCCAGAGGTCGAAATCCTTCAGTGGACTCACAGCTCTTAGTAAACAAGTACCATCAGCAAGGTAAGCAAGGTCAAAAATTGGCAATGGAGTAGAATCGACAGTACCAGTAAAAGGTGCAGGGAAACCTTTTTGCCCTAATGGCCTTGTTCTCCGGTAAGACGGTAGAAATTCACTCATCCGTGCATCAAAAAGGTCAACTTGTGCTAAGGGACCTGACATTGCATAGGGTTTACCTGAAACAATCAGAGGAATCATTACCTGGGAATGATAGATGCTCTTGGCGGTCTCGGAGGTGGGTTCCGGAACTCAGGGACGATTCTCCACCAAGTGAGGGCCAACCAGGTTGATGAAAGGAGGAATGGTTTGTTTTGTTTGGGTAGCGCGTCCTTTTTTAGTTTTCTTCTCCTAAGAAGCGAATTGGGAAGAAGCCATTGTGCGTGTTTGGAAATGAAATGGGTTTTCTTTCTGAAAGTGATGAAGAAAGCTAAAGAAAGGTGCAAGACGTTTAAGATTCGGGAGCGTAAATTTTTTTCATAAAATGGTGAAGGGAGGTATTTATAAACGTTTGAGAGTCCAGAAGGGGCGAAATCCACTATTAAAAAATCAAGCAGTAGGACACGTGTTGGGTTGAAGAAAAGGATGCGTGTGGGAAGTTATGGTCAGACTACAAATGCATGTTTTCAAGACAAAGGGATGATAAATACGGCTGAAAAGACGTTTGAGGTTTTATCATGAAGGCGTAATGTCATAAGCATGGACGGAAAAAGCTAAACAGTTAGACCACTAAACATATAGTGGGATTTCAATCAAAGACATGCAAAGTAACGCGTCTCGAAAAAATATATGATGAAAAACTGACCTTCCTATCCAAGACTGGCGAAAGGACAATTTTGGGGGGCAATTTGTTGACTCCTAATTTTCGACGCAAGTCGAGACCAGAGCTATCTTAGGTCAAAAAATACCAATACTTGGTGTATGGAAGAGTTTCAACCCAATAAAGGAAAACTTCAAGTCGAAGAAAGACAAACAAGGGGCAAAAAAACGCTAAGTGTTGGAAAATGCTCGACGAGGACTATGCTAAGGAGAGCAAGGAGACGGTTTCGCCAAATTGGAGGGAATTGCAGAATATTCAAAATTCAAATCAAGTGGAAAAGAACGTGTGGGCGGTTAAGAGCATAAAGAAGCGCCAAAAAGTATGCTAGACAGTCTCAACCGCTATGAAGTAGTTATTTTATAGCACTATAAATAGGTGTAAATTTTATGTAATAAGGGTGTTCATTCATTATTGTACTAGTTCATACAACTCAAAGTATCCGCGTGTAGAGAAACAAGTTAACAAGAATGTACATGATACAACACCAAACCTTTTCTTATCAATGCACTTTATCTTTACAATTCACTTGCCATTTTTAACTTTCAGTTTTTATGTTCAAAACTTCCCTTTACACTTTTCTGCCCATTTACTTTCAAAAGAAGTACGTCGAACGTGGAGTTTGACAGTAATCTTTGTCGCCTTTAAATTCCAGTTGTTCTATTAAAGCCATTTACTTTCAACTTTACTTTTCAAAGCCACTTACTTTTCTTGCGCCTTTAATCCTTCGTCCAATTATTTTCCAAGTCATTTACCTTTTCGCTATTTAACTTTCCAAGACTTCAAAGTCGAACGTGGAGTTCCCGTTTGAGTCTTTCGCACGTTTAATTTCAAAGTCCTTTACTTTACAGCCTTTACTTAAAGATCCCCTAGTTGAACGTGGAGTTCAGATTGGAGTTATTTTCAAAGTTATTTACTTTCTTGCACTTTTATCTTCGAGCACCTTTTACTTTACAAAGAGCTTGTAGTCGAACGTGGAGTTTGGTTATAATCTTTCACCCTTTACATTCTTGTCTTTATTGTCAACACCTTTTTAGCTTTCATAGTCGAACACGGAGTTCAGTTCAGGGCAACTTAGCACACGCTTAGCACGTGTTCTAGGATTTAGTATGGTCGATCCTACAAGTTAGTCAATTTACCCTAAATTGATAGACCAGCGGTTGTTTACCAAAATTCACAATAAACAAATATTCGTTGGGGAAATCCTGGCGAAGCCCTAGCAAACCAGCCCAGATTAGAGGCAGTAGGAAAAGGACCCAATGTTCACTGGGCGAAGTTGAAGTGAAGCAGTTCGCTGTGCGAAGAAGTGTTTGCACGCGAATTCAGATATTTTCCAATGGCAGTTTAACTGTTCCTGGGGCACTTGAAGTGCCCAAAAGTAGACTTTGATCGGCGAATAGGTTGCTTACTAGGCGAACATGATAGCTTTTATAAATACTATATAAGTACTTTTCTCTCTTTTTAGAAACATATATTATATTTTTTAGCATAGAACTTTATCTCTCTTCATTCTAAGCATATTATTGTGAGAGAAACACAAACCCCAAGAGGGAGAAGGTAAGAGCTTCGATTTCTTGTCGGGTTTGGAAGTAATCTTTTGATACCTTATGTATTTCATCTAATATATGTATTGTAAACTAGTTTTGATTGAATATTGATGTTGTCTTTGATTTCTTATTTGTGGGTCTTGACAAAACCATTTTCAAATCTTAGATCTTAGATATTCATCTCTCAATGAGCAAACTTTTGACATGGTCTTGTGAGTTGATATTAATTTGCACCACTTTTATTTTATTGTGTTGATTAGTAGCATGAGTAGGATTAACTCGATAAAGACCATGATAACGTTTTTTGTACAAGCGGTATTGTTAGGATGCGTGATAATAAAGATAAAGAACTATGTTCACATACATTTGGCAAATTAGTTGAATACATGTAAAAAGGGTTAATCATGTGTACATATTCTGATCATGGAGTTATACATGAATCAAATCGTTAATTTGATATGGATGTTATTTGAATATCTGTTAGGTCTAAACTCTAGACATTGGTTTAGGTTTAACATTCACGTGAGTATCAGTTCTTAATGCTCTCCGTTGGTTTGGTTACGTTAGAAATCACCGATGAGACAATATGGTTGGCCTCTCGACTTTGTGTTAGATATAACCTCTGTTGTGGGTGATATATGATGGTATTAGACAAACATTTGAGTTGTGTATAACATGATTAGAAGAATGCATGTGTTATCAATTGATGAGATCCAATCCCAACAAGGCTCCGTTTATATTTCAGTCTTTACTTTATATTTTGTGTCTTTATATTTTCAGCCTTTATCTATTGTACTATTGATCTATCAATAAATTTTCACAACAAACTTATAAATGTAGAGATTGTTGAACGAAATTCTTTCTCTTGCACCGATCCCTGTGGAGACGATATAAATCCTGAAGAGAATCCTTCCAAATCTAGAATTTTTCTTCTTGCCGCTTTACTGCAGTTCGAACAATGTCAAATTCAGAGATTTCCGATGACCATTTGATCATTCTGCCGGCCATTTCAGGACGGCCGAGTAGCTGCTTTACAGGTTGGTCAATTTGCACCAAGATCGTGTGGGCTAGGAAGTAGTGTCTCAATCTTCTTGCTGCATTGATGACGGCTTGTGCTACCTTTTTGATTTGCTAGTATCTGAGTTTTAGTCCTTGTAGGGCCTTGCTAGTGAAATATAAAGGTTTCTGCACCTCAGGGGTCTCGCGAATGAGAGTCACGCTAACAGCCTCGGCTGCGACAGGGAGGTAGATTTAGTGAGTCTCCTTGTTGTCTGGTCGTGAGAGGACTGGTGGTTGTGAAAGAGCTCTTTTGAGGAGGAGAAGGGATTGTTATCACTTCTCGGTCCATTTGAATGTTGCTTCCTTGCTGGGAAGTTTGAAAAGGGGAAGTGTGTGCTTGGAAGATCTGGCTGCAAAGCGGGATAACATGGTCAGCATCCCGTTTAGAGATTGAATTGATTTCTTCAAGTTTGGCGTCGGGAATTCAGAAAAGGCTTTGCATTTGTCGAGGTTCGCTTTGATTCCTTGTTTCATCAAATAGAAGTCGAGGAACTTACTTGCTCGAACGCTGAAGGTGCACTTCTCCGAATTGAATCTCATCTTACATCTCCTTGCCTGGTCGAAGACTCTTTTCAGATGAAGTGTATGGTTAGATTCCTCTTGGGATTTCATGAACATGCTATCCATGTAGACTTCGAGCATGTCCGTAGTCTCACCTTGAAAGACTTTGTTCATCATCCACTGGTAGGTAACGCCGACGTTCTTCAAGCCGAAAGGAATTACGTAGTAGTAGTAGTTGCCCGACTCAGTCATGAAAGTTGTGTGTATTTTTGCACCTTTTTCCATAAGGATCTGGTTGTACCCTGAATACGCATCCATAAAAGATAATAGTTTGAATCCTGCAGAGTTATCAACTAGTATGTCTATGTTAGGTAATGGGTAAGCATCTTTAGGGAAATCCCTATTAAGATCAGTATAATCAGCACACACTCTCCATTTTCCATTAGATCTTTTGACAAATACAACGTTTGAAAGTCAGGTTGTGTATTGGGCTTCAAAAATAAAATTTTCCTCTAGGAGGTCTTTTATAGCTTTTTCAGCAGCCTCCGCTTTCTTGGGAGACTGTTTACACCTACCTTGTACTATAGCCCTAGCGGCGAGGTTAATGGTCAACTGGTGGCAGGCTACTTTAGGGTCCAGTCCGAGCATCTTAGTGGCGCTCCACGCAAACAAGTCATCATTCTCTCGTAAGCAGGCTTTCAGTTGCTTCCTTGCGAGGTCGGGGAGTCATGTGCCAATTTTTATCCCCTTGTTTGGGTCTCTTCTGAGGAGGATGACTTTGAATTCGCCGTCAGGAATGGGGCACCTAGGATAACGAGGCTCCTCGCTGTTATCTAGAGTCGAGGAGTTTTCCGCTGCTAGCTGGGATCATCTCTCTTCTTCTACTTCTTCAAGTCGTCCTTGGAGAAGCGAATATATAGGTCGATCGAGTCAACATGAGAAATTGGCTTTAGTTCCTCTAAGGTGCTGGGTCACAATGGCTTGATAGCAGTCCTGAGTGGCGCGTTGATGGAGTTCTGCCCCTTCGAGGCCGCTTCAAAGCATCTCCTCACAAGTTCTATGTCCCTGTGAAGGGTGGCGACGAGCCCCTTGGTCGTGTAGTACTTCATCTTCATATGGACAGTGGATGGAACAATGATCATTTCGGCTAGAGTTGGTCTTCCTATAATGCACTGGTATAGAGAAGGGCAGTCTATGACCAGGAACTAGACTTTGACCGACATGGCAATCTCGGACGCTCTAATCGTGACGATCAGTTCAACATAACCCTACGACTTTGTGGTCACTTCTTTGAAGCTCTGTAAATCAAAGCCCACATAGGTTGTCAAATGCGTTTCTTCGAGCTACAATGTTAGGAACAACTAAGAGTACATGATGTTGATCGAGCTTCTCTAGTTGACAAGAATGCGACAAACATTAAAGTTCACCATTCGAGCTCTCACGAGCAAAGGGATGCTGAAGTTTGGGGATCCACCGGGGAGCTCCTCACGGTAGAACGTGATAGGGACTGAGCTTCCCCAACATTTTTCCAGGGTATAGTTTTGGCTCAAGCTCGCATCGATGAGTTGCTCAAACTTCCTTTTCACCGACCCTATCGTGAGCTTGTTGAATCCTCCACTTGATATGACCATGGCGGATGGGAAGGTTTCCCATGTGTTGTGGGCCGAAAAATGGAGGGGGTTTTCGGCCCCGTCGGGGACATAGAAGTCCTCGAGTCGAGAGATAGACATGGCGATCTGCAAGTTGGCAGTGTCGTCGGAGGATGGCTTCTCCTCCTCAACCATCTTCGCATCCCGGGCGTCTTGTCGAGGAGCTTCTCTTATCTTGGTGTACTACTTCAGGTTCCCATCCCTGTTGATGATTTCAATTGCATTCTTGAGGTGGATGCACTTTTAATTGACGTGCATGTGGCTCTTGTGGGAGCGGCAATACTTGGTCTTGTCTGCGGTAGGCATAAGAGGTGTTTGCCCGGTTTTATACCCCAAAATTTGACCCCTAGATCACATCATCGTTCTAGGAGCATCAACATTGATTATCTAACCATAACCTATTTCATGTTTGGTCTTTATCAAGATGCAGATGAATTAGGGTTTCTTCCAGTCAGAAATCAGGGTTTTAGGGATATCACATATGAGGTTGTCACCCAAGAAAGAAGAACAGTGTAGTGCAAGAACCCTAATTAGGGTTTCTAATTGGGAAAGTCAACTGTAGGTTGACTTTTGAGCTAAAGGGTGTTACAAATCTTGAATCATGGTCCATAAGGCTCATATGACTCAAGGAAGTCTACCTAGGATGTTTCAAGGTCTCGGAGAACCCAGGACACCAACAGTCGATTCAGAGGTTTTCGATCGTTCGGTTCGTCTGACTAAAAAGTCAACTCATTAACCAACAGAGTTTTAACCCAAAATTGAAGCTAACTATGTTCCCAAACTCATTTAATATCCAATCATGAAGTTTGGTGACCAATTGATCAAGAATTGAGAAGTAATCGAAAAGTCAGGAAATTAGGGTTTTTAAAAGGGCCAGGCCATAACTCCTTAACCACACATCCAAATGGAGTGGTTCAAAGCTTGTTGGAAAGGTCTCAATAAGTCCTTAAAAAGTTATAAATGCACTCATGAGCAGAAAATTCATGGATTATGAGTTATGAGCAAAAACAAGACAAGAGGGAGAAAATACACTTGGAAATTTCAAGAATTCTTGACTTGTAAGTCATGTTTTCAACATGTTCACAAGGGTTTTTGACCCAGTTTCAAGTGGAATGGGTTCCTACCTCAAAAATAAATGTTTTAGTACCTAATGGGGGCTTTCTAAAAAGTATAAGTGGGTTCCATAACTCTTCATGGTTAGAGAGAACCAAGGTCCACAAGTTGGCAAAAATCACTTTGGCAAAACTAGTTCAGCATGAGTATTTTGATTCCAAAGCTTCCCAAATCAATTTTAATCAAAGACTAAGCCTTATTTCTGATGTTTACATTGTTAATAAAAAATTTTAACATCAACTCCCACGAAATTGGCATAAGAAATGAAAGAAATAATTGTTTAATGCAAGTTGCAAGCATGAATAGTGTAGAAAGAGAAAAATGGTGGCTGCCCCTTTTCAGATCATCAATTTGGCTGCAACCAGTCACCTCCTACCCTCTCAAGCATGATTAAAATAACCTATAGGGCATGGATAAACTCTTGGTAGAGTGGCTTGAGGTCAGAAATGGAGATCGTATTGAAAAACTCCAAGATTTTCATGATGGAAGGCTAAACTTGGCAATTTGCTTCACTTCTGCCCATACCTTGATCCAAAGCATCTTACATCCAAAACACACTAGTTACATGCTAAGAACCAGCTGAGACTCTTCCCCCAACTCAATCTCAAGTTCTTGCAAAATTATGGCAAGTTTCCAAAAGTGCACAAAATTTGCCTTGCATTTTCACTTCTCAAACCTTTTCCAAACACTTTTCAACTCAAAACACATTCCAAACACATCACAAATGATGCACTAGAGATATCCAAACCCTCTCCTTGGCCAGAAACGCATCCAATCAAAAAGTCAATGGATGAAACCTCTTTTGTTGACTTTTTTGCACTTTAGAGAGCAGCCATTGATCCCTTGCACTTCCACACTCTCTAAGATCTCTAACACTTCATAAATAACATATATAAACTGTCTGTGATGGTTCCACACTTCTGTAACAAGGATTGAGGAAGTTGGCTTTGGAAATCTTTGGATTTTTGAAGTCTTTTCTTCACTTGCAAGACATTATTCCCACCAACTGGCTTAAGGGTTACTTGGATCACATATTCATCATCCTTGTAGCATTTTTAGACCTTGGAATAGCTCTCAAGATCTCTGGTTTTCTTATTGCTCAAGCTTGCTTCAAGAGGTAAGCCTAAAACTCATAAGTGTGAACTTTTCACTTGCATTTCACATGCTACCATGACTTCTAGCTATGATTTTGTGTTGTACATTGTTTGAACATATTTTATGTATGTTATGTGTCATGTATGAACCATTTCTTACAGCAAAACATGTTACTTTTGGACTGTCAAAAAACCAGGTCACAAACTAGGTCCAACCTAGTCATTTTTTGCATGATGCATCCAATCTGTCAAATCATGTATGCATTTCTTATTTTCTTTTGTGCTAACATCTATATATGGTGTATATCTGATGTTGGTACACTTTTTTCACCAAGTAAACCACTACACATGACTGTCCATATGTTCTTGCATTTGGTTGTAACCAAAGATGCCTAAACCTTGATGTTATCGAATTTTTTTGTGAGTTCATGGTATGGAAAAAACAAATGGTATCATTGAATTCCTTGTTCAAAATACACAATTTTCACTTTTGTTTCACCTCATTTAGTTAAGATTTGACTGAGTTCCAATCCTTCATGCAAATGACCTAAAGTTGCCTTACCTTGTCATGACCTAGTTTTGCCCTCTTGGTGCACCAACTTCCCATGATCATAACTTGCTCATTTTTTGTGCTATTGATGTTATTCTTTTTGAAAACTACTCCTTAAAATGTATTTTTTTTCATTGAGTAAATAAATAATTCAAGGATTGTTATCCTAGAAATACTTTGGTCCACTTGAATAACATGTGTTTTTTAGGGTTTTTACCTTGGTGTTCTTGAACGTTTTCAACTTGTAACTTGATTTTTCTTGTGAGATTGATCTTATATGATTCATATATGTTTTTCTTAACATGTTTAAATGTTCAAAAATGTTTGATTCATTTACTTACCATGTTCATACTTGCTTTTATGAATGCATATATGTGAAAATGGTATGTTGAACTTCATCTGTGAACTTTACCATGATTCTTGATGTTGTAACCTCTTGAATATGCCCATTATGCCTTACCTCACTTATTTATGTGTCTTTTTAGAACCATAACATGTTTAGGGTTTGTTTCTTGCCTTTGTGAATGCTTGAATATGCATGGTATACTTTGAATTTCACATGTGAACTTTGACATGATACTTGATGTTGTGACCTCTTGAATATGTTTATCATGCTTCATTATAATTGTTTATGTGTCTCGTTAAAACCATAACATGCTAGGGTTTGATTGTTGACTTGGTTGTTACCATGAAACTTGTTTACTTATCCCCATGAAATCACAAATTCATACTTGAACTGTTGTAACATTTCTTGTGCTTCTTGCTTATTTGATTGTCATCAATACATGATTACTTGATCTTATGTTGTTACATTTAATCTAATTTTATCCTTATGACATGCTTTCTTCAAGTTGTCACTTTTTTCCATTAATCTTGTTTGAATATTATAGATGAACTTGTTGTTGTTACACATGTTCTTTACTTGCATTGATGGTTGTTACCTTTTGCTTTCTGATCTTTGTTAAGATGTTAAATGTTGATCTTGATTATTGTTACATTTTGTTACATGTTCTTGCTTTATTTCTTCAAATTTGTCAAGTTATTCCCCAGTGATGGAACTTTCTAGTTCACATCAAGTTGTTTGTTTCCTTGTGTCCAAAGGAAGGTCTCTCTTTTGACCCTTGGGTCATAGATAGCTCATTACCCTCCCTCTGACGTTTTTAAGTCATTTTGAACCCTAACTTAGTTAAGTTAGAACCTACTAGCCATTAGACTTTGCTTAAGTCTAAAAGACCCACCTTTACTAGGAGTGTTCTTCAACTAGAATCCTAGGATAGAGTTTGTTAACTCTATGTAAGAATCATGGTGATGATTGCTTACTCCCCCCTTGGCTTTTGTCAAAGTCAATCCCCTTAAGTGTACAACTTAGAATAGAGAGTTTTGTTAAACTATATACAAACATTGTTATGTTTGTTCCCCTTTGAACCTTGGTCATAATTAAGTGTTCATTCATCCCTAGTGAGGTGAACTACGATTGCTCTAATTCTATCCTAGTTAGGATACGTAGGTAGAAGATGCGATATCTTTGCGGGCAAAACTTAGAAACATCAACCCTAGGTCTTTACCTTTACCCAAACCCTAATCTCAAACCATAGCATAACCGTAGAAAGTTTATCATACACATATACAAAAGGTTCCTGTAGAGTACTACATATGTTTAGGATGTGAAATACCTACCCTAGGCATAACCAACCCCCGATCCCTGATCTCTTAGCATTATTGTTACATCGTGCAAAAGGTCTTTCTTTCTTTAATCTTTCCTTTGGATAAATCAAAGTCCGGTTGTGAATTTAATGAATTAAGATTCAAGTTAATCAATAGCTTGACATCTGATTCTCACCGCAAAACCTGGGAAAATAGACTTCAACCTGGCGAAATTCTTAGTTTGCGCATTCGAATAGAATACGCTCGCAAGAGGCTATCAATGGCATGTACTCGGAAAAATGGTCGGAAGGTCCTTTGTACTCCCGAGACTCACAGGGTTTATCCTCTCTCCTCCTCAGCGGGGTGCCACGGGGTCATAGTGCCTCAAAACTCTAGGGTTTTCCTGATACCGCGAGTCTCAAGCATCATTGGCAGCTTCTTTCTCCTCGTATTGAATATAGGCTTGGGACTTGAGGAGGAGGGCATCTAGAAATGCGGGTGTTTCAATACCGATGGCCTTGGCGAAGTCACTGCAGGGGCATAGTCCCCGCTCGAGAAAATACTTCTTCATGTCATAGGTCGTGGAACCCTTGATAACTTTTTTATTGAACCTCCCAATGTAGACTCAGAGGGATTTATTTTTTCCCTGCACGATTTCCTCAAGCGTCGCCTCTGACTTTGGATGGCGAAGAGAAGTGTTGGAGTGCCTCAAAAACTGCCTTTATAGATCCCTCTAGGAAGTGATGGACTCTTTAGCGATGCTCTTGTACAATGTCATGGCACCCTTCCTCAAGGTCGTGGGGAACAATCTGCACTTGATAGCACCTTTGATGTTGCGATAATCGAGCAGTGCATCTTATTTTTCAAGGTGTTCGTTGGAATCTGTCGTTCCATCATTTGTCCCCGGATTCGAGGGTTTTTCTAGCCCGAAGAGAAAGGGAGCGTCCATGATCGCTCGAGATAGTGGACCATGGGGATCATCCTCTTCACTCCAGAGCGGTGAGAACGGAGAAGTGTAGTCGTACTTCTCTCGCCGAGGGCTGTCATCGTGGCATCGCGGCGAGTCCTTTGGTCGGCCCTTTAATTTGTGTGGGGAGAATAATGGTTATTTGGTCGTCTGCTGGCTTTGCTTTTCTTGGCAACTAGGGAGCGCTGGTCCTCGTGGGGAAGAGTACGGTTGGATTTTATGGGTTATGACATCTCCAACTGTGGGCAACGGCCTAGTCATCGTGGCAACGGGCTTCAGGACTCGTAGAGTTGGTGTCTCCGCGTGGGAGAATGTGGACAGAGGTATTTCTCCAAAGCTCTTATACTCTCATTTTGTTAGTAAATCAGTGTATTGGTCTAGTTAAGGGTTGCGACCAGGGCCACCATGGTCGGGTCGGCATTGACCGGCACCGGGATTTGTTAGAGTTTCTTCGGCATCTTCTCCTGAGCTTTTTGGATGTTGTGGGTCTCGACATACTGGACGTCATTAACGACAGCATCGTCGGAGGAGAGGTAGGCGGCTTGCCCGTCTCTCCTCGTCGGAGTGTCTTTCTCTAGAATTGGCATATTGTTATTGTTGTCGTTGTCATTGACGGGAGTGAGGATGGTTTTATGACCGCTGTTGTCGTCGTATTGACCAACCATGATTAGTTTTTGAAGTTTTTTGTTTTAATCTCTTGGTTTCAAGGAAAGAAAAGATGGGGAAAAAAGATTCTCACATACGGCGCCACTGATCTAACCTGTTGATCAAAATAGGTGAGAAACAACATGTTTGCAGTCTTGATGGTCGATGAAAAATGGGGGTATTTGCAGACACTCTAATGCTTAAGTTAGTTCGGGTGAAGAGGTGAGCAAGAAAGGGTAAATAATAGAATACCTGACCCTCATACAGAGGAGGGTTTTTATAGTGAACCTCCAACGATGGGCTAATGGTCTCTGTTATGGGCTGAGTGTCCAAGCCCACAATGGATGACTACCAGGATTCCTACGTGGATGCATGGATGAGAAGCTCGTGCTCATCGTCCTGGGTCAACCGCCCCATATCCCCCGATTAGTGGATAGACTTTCCCGTGCAAAAGGAATAAAGGTTCCACTAGGCGTGCGAGTCAGTTGGTAATTGTCCTCGAGTGAGGAGAATGTGGGGAATGTAGTTTCTACTGGCCTAGATGGGTTGGGCCAGGACTCTGGGTCGTCTTCGATGTAGGACTGGATTGGGTTGTGCTCGACGCTAGGTCAGCCACAGGCCCAGTCCAGAACAAGTTAGTTGTGGAGGAATTTTCCATAATATCTTCTCCTAATATTTTACCTTGATTATTATCTCCATAAGTGCGTAGTCGCTCTCTTTTTCCTTGAATTTAATAAACATAGATGTGTCTCATGTCATATGTCTTGATCATCCGCTATCCAGGAACCAAATTTTGTTTATTGTCCTAAGACATTCCTACAAATAATTTTAATGAGATAATTTAGTAAGCAACTTTAGTTGGATCCTTGGGGTTTAGTTCCAGGACCTTTAGAAACCCATATCAAAAGCCCGTTAGGAACGTTTACGTTCCTAATTTGGCAATGAGGTCTAATATGTCAACTCCCACTATAATAGTGACATGTTACTTTAAAAGATCCATTTTTCTAACTTTTCTTCTAAATTAATAGGCATACTAAACTAGTTGCTCACAAATGATGCATAGTCCTCTTTTAGATATTCTAGAGCACCTTTGGGTTTTAATAATTCATCCTTCAATTTCAAAAACAAATTATTTTGAATGGATATTTTATTAAAAGCATTCAAGCTCTTTCCATGCATTTCTTAAAATGCGATCAAGAGTTCATTATAAAAAGGAAGATAGTGTGAATCATGGTCACTTACCTCCAAGTATTTACCTAAGTATCACACGTTAAACCTATATCAACTATTTCATCCTTATCAACGTTATTGTCTAAAAAATATGAGTCTTCATCATCTTTCCAAGCTATGTATGATCTACGGTCCTTTGCATATTTTCCTTTCATCTTATTGAATGGATGTTTGCCATTACACTTCATTAGACTAGGACGGTCACTCTTGATATGTCTAGGTTTACCACACTCATAACATGCTACTAGCTTTTCTTCCTTCTTTTTATCATTCCACTTTGGTTGATTTTACTTTCTAATCTTTAGTAGATTCTTTTCATAATACTTAAGACCAGTTTTCCTCGTATATCGATTGTAGCGCCTAACAAATAGTTTGATCTCTTCATCATTTGAATAGTCTTAAGTGGTTTCATCTTCATCATCCATGACTTTAGCCTTGAAAGTGGAGGCCTTCAAGGCAATACTTTTCTTTTCTTCCTTGCTTTCATTTTTCTTCTTGACATTCACTTCAGTTTCTTTAAGTCATTTAAGCTCGTGTTTGCATTCTGTTAACTTTCCAAAAAGAGTCAGTATGTCAAGTGTCTTTAGATCTTGAGACTTCTCAATGGAAGTTATAATGTGAGATATGGAAATATATATTACACTTAAGGCAGATATAAGTATATTTCTTACCCTCAAATTAAATAGCATTTTCTTAGTCTCCTCATCATCCAAATCCTTCGGGGTTTCTTTATAGAGACATTGTCGACAGTCCTTTTAGGAGTAAAAGTTTCAACTTCGATTGGGACCCTTGTAAATCAATAGACATGAGATGCACACGTACATCAATATTTCCAATATGTATATTTTTCTCCTGTAAATATGGGAGCTATTTTGTTTGCACTATTTGCGATCGTGAGACCTTGATTAAAAGACCAACCTCTTGAAGGAGGGTTGAATAGATTTTCCCCTTTTAAAAATTACAAAACAATATTTTAAGAAGAAATAGAATTGATTGCAAAACTTTTCAAACTGTTGCATGATTGGAAGAGTTATACTAAGTGACTAAAAGATTACAAATCAATAATAATGAGATATAACAAATTAGGATTATAAATATAATCCTAATTTGTTATATCTCATTATTATTGATTTTAATGGATATAGATGGAATTCTTAGACAATCTAATTTATAACATTTATAGTATAATCATGAAGCAGATAGTATCCATGGTGTTGCCATTTATCACAATTTTTAACGTGTTCCTTGGCGTCTTGCTACATGGTGGGGCAGTAGTATCCTACTCGCAAGGCCTTCCGGGCGAGGGATCTTCCCCCGAGGTGTTGGGCATTGTTATCTTCATTGATTTCGTGTAAGATGCATGGGACCTTGGATTGCTCGACACACTTGAGGAGAGGGATGGAGAATCCTCGTCACTACAACTTGTTTTTGACCAAGAAGTAGGAGCAAGCTCTGTGCCTTGTCACGTTAGCCTCTTTATGGTCGGACGGTAGTTCTCATGTGGCGAGGTAGTTGTATATTAGGGATATCCAGTAGTCGTTGTCACCGATGGCGTTCACATAGAGGTTTGTGGAGGGTTTTTTATTCTCGGATGAGAAAGTATCTCTTGGATGACGGGTTTGTTTCTACCCTTCTTCTTCGTGCTCGCGAGTTTTGACAGGATGTCTGCTCGTGTATTGTACTCACGAGGGACATGTTTTACTTTCGTGGAATCGAATTTTGTGATTTTTTTCCCAAACCAGATCTAAGAACTCAGAGAGATTGTCGTTCTTTGCCTGATATTCTCCTAGTTATTTAGAGGCAACGAGCTGGGAATCGGTGAAGATTTTTACCTCTTTAGGTCCCAAGTCTTCGGCCAAGCATAGCCCTGCAAGGAAGGCTTCGTGCTCTTCCTGGTATTTCGAGGTTGGGAAGGATAGGGCGACGAAGACCTCGATTTGGATTCCCTTATCGTTTTCAAGTATGATGCTTGCTCAACTTCCTGTCGAGCAAGATGCTCCGTCCACAAAGATGGTCCACTTATGGGTTCCACTTCTCGGGGAGGCCGACATGGCCATTTCTGCCACGAAGTCGGCCAATACTTGAGCTTTAAGTGCTTTTTTGCTCTCGTACTGGATGTCTGTTAAGTGTAAATTTTGACTTAAATTGAACCATCTTTCTTGGCATTTTTCAACTCAATTCTCATGTTTTAATATATGTACTTCATGTTCTTGTGTGATTTCTCAATTATATTGCAAATACCTTTGGATTCTTTGATGTGTGTATTATTGTGCAGAATATAGCATAAAATATCAATGATTAAGACACAAAGGATTGGACATGGAAGCCAAAGAAATGAAGAGGAACCAACATGTTCGTCGTGTGAACACCAGCGAGCAGCCAACAAATATTTGTTGGGGAAGTCCTGGCGAAGCCCTAGCGAACCAGCCCATATTAGAGGCAGTAGGAAAAGGACCCAATGTTCACTGGGTGAAGTTGAAGCAAAGCAATTCGCTGTGCAAAGTGTCGCATCACTGCGAAGAGGGGCCAGCAAGGACAGAAGAGTCACCATCGTTCGTTATTTATCCCAAAAGGAGGGAAAGGAAACGATCAGAGAAAACCTACGAAAAAGGGAAAAGACAGGTCATCACAACCAAATCTTGGGTTCGGGAGTCGGTTACACAAGGAGAAGGTATAAGCATCCCTCACGTTCGTCGTACTCGACGGGATCCACGGTTGTTATCTATCTAAAGGGTGTTAATCTATCTAAGCTACAGGCCACAGAGACAAAAGAAAAGAAATGAGACTTGATAGAGCATAGTCGCTCTATGCCTACGTACTCCCTCGTGCAATGGGAAAGTCAGAGTCAACGTAGTTCGGAAAACTACGGGTGAAGGTGGGGAAGGTTGCTCGCCAAGACATCGTCGTCTCATGCCTACGTATCCTCGTCTGGCACGAGAAATCAGAACGAACATAGTTTGGGCTAACACGACCACAGATTGGTTCAAGTGTTTTAGCCAAGTAGGGTTAAACCTTAGTTCTAGCAGTTAGGTGTATTGCTGCTCGACCATTGAAGACTTAGGCATTACCTGTTTGCGGTAGAACCAAGAGTTAACAACACTCTTTTTACGAAAAAGGTTTTCCATTAATCCTGAAGGATAGAAAAAGTTTGATGTTTGTTTTTGAGTCTTTTATGAAGAAGAAGTGAATTGAATTGAATTGTATTTGTAATTCATGTTGCACTAAAGACTATGACTTAGGAGCGAATGCGTCGCATATCGCCTAAAGAACATACGCTAATCACTCTAGACAATTGAGAGGAGGCCCCCCAATCATCATTTCCCAAATTCTTAAGGCTCGTAGTGTATAACACTCATTATCCTTTATTACATGTTTTGGTGAAGTTTTGAGATGAGAAGAGAGAAGACACAACTAAGGGGAAACTAACTCAACCCTAATGTTATAATGTAATGTGCTTCTAAGATTGAGATTGAAAAGGGAAATTATATCCTAATGTTATCATGCTTGGATTGAACACTTAATGTCTCTCCTACTCCCGAGGGACTAGGAATCCTAAGGGATCATGGCAAAAGACCAAGAAGGCATAAGATAAATCAATCACAAATGAAAAGGAAGAAAAAGATGCAAACATGAAATGCAACACAAAGAGAAGAGGGAGGAAAAAAGTGTGGGGCAGCAACCACCACAAGCACATCTCAACCTCTTGAAACCAAGCAAGGGATGCAAAACAAAAAAAAGAAATGCTAGCAAAAAGATGAGAGGATGAGATGAAATGGGAGAAGCGAACTCCTACGACCATCGACCATCAATCATCAAAGAAAAGTGGGAGGAAAAAAAAGTGTGGGACAACAGTCGCCACAAGCACATCTCAACCATGCCATTCTTCATACTCAAGCAAAGCAAAAGAATACTCATCACTTTGAACAACAACTACAAAAGTATGCATTCAAGTGGAAATCGAACACGCGTGTCGAAGAAATCATGATTAAACAATCAAGAACAACAACACAATATCCAAAACATCTCACCCAAATGCATCATATTGATCCATGAAGATTCAAAGTGAAATGATACCCAAAACAAGCTCAAAAACAGCAAACATGACATTCTAGTTCAATGTTAATCGGTTAACACATATGGTTAAGTGATTAACCAGTTAAAAATGTTTGAAAATTTGAAAATTCGCACTGGTTAATCGATTAACCAGTTTGCACTGCAACTGGACAAAACAGCAGCTGAAAAACACTTTCAACAAATAATCCAGATGATCACATAATCAATTATGCACGAAATTAACACCAGAAAACGGTGATCCAACAACATGTAAACACATTCAAACAGCAAGATCATAAATAACATGGATCAAAAATCAACAAAATCAATCAAAACTGAAGATCAACATGATGATTATGCAAATAAGCTCAAATACATAATCAGATCTATAATTTCCAACTTACAAAGCGGAGATTTACTTTGGTGAGTGTTGATTCACTTGAAATGAGCATATCCGAGCTAGAAATCTGGAATTCCTTCAAGATCCAAGTGAGTTCTTGTAGTAGAAATGAAGATCCACCAAAATTAAGCAAGAATTATCCAAATAAGCTCCTCTAGATCAACTTCAAAATTCAGATCCACAATAGCATGAAATTTGAATGGAGAATTGGAGATGATAATGATGAAGGATGAAGATTTTAGCACTAGAATTCAATGATTCCAATGAAGAATCAAAGAATTCAAGGTGAGAAGAGCTTTAATGGAGTTTGGGAGATGGAAAAGTTGGGAGCAAAATTCAAGAGTGTGTGAATTCTGAAAAATAAAATGGAATTATGAGGATTGTGTTTTTGTGAGGTTTTGAGCAAATCATTTAAATATGCTCTAGGTTAGGAGTAGAATGGTGGTTTGGAGTGTGGCTATGAAAATTGGAATGGAATTAGGAATGAGAAATTGGAGGGAATGTGAATTAATTTGAAAACTAATCAAAATTCAAAGTGGTTCTAGATCCTTCTTCTGGTGTAAAATCAATTTCTCATGTGATCAAAATGGACCCCAAAGTGAATTCTATTGAAAATTCACGTGCAGAGCAGAAAATTGCCTTGGTTAATCAATTAACCATTTGGGTTAATCGATTAACACCCTCAAAAATTCAAATTTGACCTGATTTTGCATTGCTTAATCTTAACACCTTAAAAATTTGAATTTTAGCGCCTTTTGGAGGGAAAAGTGCACAAGTGTCCGTTTTCAACCGTTCTAAGCCCTGTCTAGCCTCTGAAACTTGCTCTTGAATACTATAACTGCGAGAATGCTGGAGATAGCCTAAATGCTGCCTCTTGAGCTGAAAATAACCTGCAAAATAAAATAAAATAAAATCGACCGCTCGATCGTCGGGCAAAATAAATGTCGGAGCCTCTGATGTTCGCTGTTTAGTCTCTTGCACTAAAAGCAAATTCTGAGCCACAGGAAAACCTTGACCCCCTGCCTCAAGAAAAAATGCTATGACATGCAGAAATGCGAAAATGCAAATGAAACATAAGCCAAGTACAAGAAACGGTTGGTCAAATTTTGAGGTACAACGGCTGCCCCTATTCAAGCGACTTGGACCTGAAGGGATGAAAAGCGAATGACTTTCAAACATTCGAGGTAAAAGATGGTTGAATACTAAAGAACCCGGAAATTTTCCAACCGCAGCAATAGAACTGCAAACTGTTACTCGAACAAAAATCTCTGAAAATAACTGAATCTGATAGATGCAACGACAATAAGCTAACTGATTACCAACCAGAAAACCTCGACACGCAATCGTAACAGACATCTTCTAACATGCAGGCCATGGCACTAAGTCGGAAAGATCATCTGATTTCACCATCAGGCATCTGTTAAACAAACAGGCATCGAACCCGAAGACCGGCTCAACACGAAGTTGAGAACATCTGCTAACCATGAGGCATTCGCTAAATAAAAGCGAGCATCAAACCCGAAGGCCGGCTCAACCAGAAGTTGAGAAGAACATCTGACCTTGCCTCTAGGCATCTGTTAAACAAATAGGCATCGAACCTGAAGGCTGGTTCAACACAAAGTGGAGATCATCTGCTAACCAGCAGGCATTCATTAAATAAAAGCGAGCATTGAACCCAAAGGCCGGATCAACACGAACTTGATATCATCTGCTAACCAACAGGCATTCGCTAAATAAAAGCGAGCATCGAACCCGAAGGCCGGCTCAACATGAAGTTGAGATCATCTACTAACCAGCAGGCATTCGCTAAATAAAAGCGAACATCGAACCCGAAGGCCTTCTCAACACGAAGTTGAGAACATCTGCTAACCAGCAGGTATTCGCTAAATTAAAGCGAGCATCGAACCTGAAGGCCGGATCAACACAAAGTTGATAACATATGCTAACTAGCAGGCATTCGCTAAATAAAAGCGAGCATCGAACCCGAAGGTCAGATCAACACAAAGTTGATAACATCTGCTATCACCGTCAGGCATTTGTTAAATAAAAACAGGCATCGAACCCGAAGGCCGGATCAACACAAAGTTGAGAAGAACATCTGACATCGTTGTCAGGCATCTGTTAAATAAAAACAGGCATCGAACCCGAAGGCCAAATCAACACATAGTTGAGAAGAACATCTGACATCGCTGCCAAGCATCTATTAAATAAAAAAAGGCATCGAACCCGAAGGCCGGCTCAACACGCAACTGAGATCATCTGCTAATCCAAGCAGGCATTCGCTAAATAAAAGCGAGCATCAAATCCGAAGGCCGGATCAACATGCAATTGATAAGTGAATCTGACAACAATTCACAAGAAAACTCCGCTGGGGAAAGAGAAACTTACCCAAGCAACTCTGTTGGGGAACAAATGGTAAGATGAACACATCTGTCAAAATATTTTACCATGGTCTGGATACCACACAGGCTCAAGAATTAACTGATAATATGTCGGGTCTGGATACCGTGCGCTACAGGGATATAACATCATTTGTCGGGGTCTGAATACCACACGAGCAAAGTAAAATCAATCGTTTGCTGAAGATATACCTGAAAACAAAAAGGTAACAACCTAGCTTATATTTTCAATGCATATGTTTGAAGATGGCATAATGCTCCATGCGAAATGGAAATGCTACGCGTTTCTGAGGATTCTATGCAGAAATGCACAATGCAACAAAACCAAATCAGCAAAATAAATGCTTAAGAGACAAGACCAACTCCGCCGGGGAGAAATGGGATATGCCAATTATGATTGGGCTTAAGCTGGAAAAAACAAGCCCTGGACGACCTCCAGAAAAAGAACTCATGGGTAATACTATTCTGACAAGAACACAATACACTCGGCTAGGAATGAAATCAACTCTTGCTGAGGGAAACGCCCTGGATGGCCTTTCAGAATACCACTCTTCTGGGGGAAAATGACTTGGCTGGGGAAAGACAACCAACCGTTGGAATCAAAACCAACCTACTGGGGAAATCAATGACCCTGTAGGGGAACCACAAAAAACCATTGAGATTAGCCTGCACGCTGGCAGGGAAATCAGCCCTGAATGGCTTCCTAGAACACCGAAATCTTCTAAGGTATAAAGCAAACATCTGGGGATAAATCCACTCCACTTGAAATCCAAATCCACCCTGACGGGGACTACTCAGTAGAAATCAACATCAAAATATATCCCAACAGCTAGGGATGCACCACTAAACTTTCTCAGAAACGCTTCTAACCTGCAGGGAAGAACCTACTCTACTGAGGAAAGGTATGCTCTGCCGACTTTGTCGAGGAATAAGCAATAAGGGAAACGACATCAACCTTTTCTTGGGGATTGAGTCAGCAATCAAACTCTGAGGGGATACAAAGTCAAACATATTTTCCTACAAGTTTATGTATGCAAAGTTTTATCAAAACATTAGGCGTTTTTTCGCAAACAATATAATAAAGCCAAAGCAAGAACAACAATTTACTGAATAGCATATGCTTTATTGACAAATGGTCTGTAAATAGGCAGATTTTACAATGGGTGCAACCCCTGAAAAGAGGAAGCTGCGTAAAGATTTACAGAAATGCACAAAAATATACAAAATGTCGGCAATGTGGCACAGATAAACACCATGTATCGATCCATCTATGACCCGTATGACTTTGATGCTTCTCCAATGCTTCATCTTCTGAAGAGATTGATTCGGATGAACGGCCCTCAAGTCCTCCCTCAATCCACTATACTCTGAAGATCAATACGCAGACCGCATTCGTTTGCTTTTCAAATCCCTAACTTTTGCCTGAATCGCCCTTTCGGATTTTCAATTCACCGGGATACCCATTTTTGCCAAAGTCGCCCTTTCGAGTTTTCAACTTTGCGGGTTTACATCTTTTCTTTTTATCCCTAACTTTTTCCCGAACCCATTCTTTTTGTGGTTCGCCAAGATGCCCCATTTTTTCCTGGATATTCTTTTTTTTTTCTCTCCAACGGGTCTCTTTAAGCAAAGTATTTTTTAACTGCGTCTGTGTTCACGGGGGATGTGAAATCTTCACCATCCATGGTTGATAACAATAAGGCTCCTCCAGAGAAAACCTTTCGCACGACATATGGACCTTCATAGTTGGGAGTCCATTTGCCCCTATGATCTGTTTATGGAGGGAGAATCTTCTTCAACACTAACTCGCCTGCTTCAGAGCTCCAAGGACGCACCTTCTTATCAAAAGCTTTTTTCATCCTGATCTGATATAAACGACCATACGCAATGGACGCTAACCTCTTCTCATCCATCAAGCTGAGCTGACTCAATCTGTTTCTCACCCATTCTACCTCATCAAGCTTGACATCGACCAGAACTCTCAAAGAAGGAATCTCGATGTCCAATGGTATGGACAGCTTCCATACCATACACTAGCGAGAAAGGAGTTTCCCCTGTTGAAGGCTACCACTTGTTTGGTGATGTTAGCATAAGAAGCTGCTTTGACCCACTTGGTGAAATAGTCAATTGCTACCAAGATGAAGTGATGTCCGTGGGATGCGGTTGGCTCAATCTTGTTAGAATACAGATTGGTGTTTAATATTATCTCTATGTTTTGATGATAACTCTAATGGAATTTTGTATTAAGAAAATATATACCCTAATTTTGTTCAAATGTTTTTGTTTCAGATATTAAAATAAATATCATTATAGAAGCAAAATGCATCTGAATAGTAGTTACGCAAAGCTCTGAAGCATCAGAAGCAAGCCATCAGAAGACTCTGAGCACTGCCAGAAGAGACTCTGAAGCAGAAGCTATAGAAGACTCTGAAGCAGAAGCTGTAGAAGCATCTAAAGCGTAGCTAAAGATTTTGTATGAAGAGTTTCAAGCATTGTTTCAGAAGACTCTGAATGTACTTTACGCTGCAAGTACAGAGGCTCTGACAAACTGTTATGCTCTGATCAGACCACTCACGCTAAAGCACTATAGCTGCAACTCTGATTTCATTGAATCTGATCTGAAGAACAAGAAGCACATAAGAGGATTTGATGTTGTTTACGTTTGAAAAGATATCAGCACGTGAATAGACTTGGTACTATTCTCAACGTCCTCTCCAACGAAACTATTCCTTATTTGTGATAGACACAAGGATTCAGGAAAAAAGCATTTCTCTGAACATTCTACTTCTGAGAAAGGAAAAGTCATGTGAAGACAAAAGGCTACAACTACTCTACTTTCACAGTCTTCAAGCATTGGACCTTCAGCAATATAAAAGGACGTCTTCGATATCTCTTCAAGGTTAACGAATTGATAACAAATCTTGAGCAAATTATTCAACAACTCTCATACACTCATTCTTATTCAAAGCTAAATAGTTTTATTTGTTCTTAATCTTAAGTGTAAAAATCACAGTTTGTGATATAGCTTTTTAGAAGCACCTAAACACTTGTTAGTTTACATTTATTTGTAAAAGGTTCCTTAAGAAGACCAAGTTGTGGTCAGTAGTTCTTGAGAAGACTAAGACAGTTGTTCTTAGTGGTTGACACTGTAATCTGTTTGAATATAGTGGATTAAGTCCTTGAGGAGAAAGGCAAATCACTCTTGATAGGGTGGACTGGATTAGTTGAGTTCAACGAACCAGGATAAAAATCATTGTGTTTTTATTGCCACATTTATTTCTAAACCCTTATTCAACCCCACCCCACCCCCCCCCCCCCCTTCTAAGTGTTTTTCTCACCTTCAGTTGGCATCAGAGCTCCGATTCTGTTAGTGCTATCACTTCACTGTGAATAGAAAAGATCCAGTTGAGAAAACTCTTGATATATTTTGGTTGATACATTATGGCTGAAGCTTCAACATCCAACAACAACAGATATGAGGACAGAGATAGAATCAACATTAAACCCCCTATGTTTGATGGGGAGAAGTTTGACTACTGGAAAGACAGGATTGAAAGTTTCTTTCTAGGATATGATGCTGACCTTTGGGATTTAGTCATTGATGGCTATGGTCACCCCATTGATGGGGATGGCAAAAAGATAGACAGAAAATCTATGACTGAAGCTCAGAAGAAAGAATTCAGGAATCATTATAAAGCAAGAACCATACTACTAAATGCTATATCTCATACTGAGTATGAGAAGATTACTAACAGAGAAACAATATTTAGTATGTTTGAATCTTTGAAGATGACTCATGAAGGGAATTCTCAAGTCAAGGAGACCAAGGCTCTGGCGCTGATCCAAAAATATGAAGCCTTCAAAATGGAGGAATCAGAATCTGTAGAAGTTATGTTCTCTAGATTCCAGATTCTCACAGCTAGCTTGAAAGTTCTGGACAAGGGTTACTCCACTGCAGATCATGTTAAGAAGATCATCAGAAGTTTGCCAATCAGATGGAGACCAATGGTCACTGCTCTAAAGCTAGCAAAAGATCTGAACAAGATCACGCTGGAGGAACTAATCAGCTCTCTGAGGAGTCATGAGATTGAACTAGAAGAAGACGAACCCCAGAAAAAAGGTAAGTCTGTTGCTTTAAAGTCTAACAAATCTGCCAAAGCTTTGCAGGTTTTAGAAGAAAGTTCTGAAGAATCTTCTTCTGAAGAAGAAGATGAATTGTCCCTGCTGTCCAGAAGGATCAACAAACTCTGGAAGCATAAACAGAGTAAGTTCAAGATCTTCAAGAAACTAGATCAACATAAAGAGTCTTCTGGACACAAAAGATATGGAAAGAAAGAGGTTGTCTGCTATAAATGCAAGGAACCTGGGCACTACAAAAATGAATGCCCAAAGCTTCAGAAGGAGAAGCCAAGAAGGAAGCCTGATCATAAAAAGAAAGTTCTAATGGCAACCTGGGATGATTCAGATGCATCTGAATCTTCATCAGACTCAGATGAAGAATGTGCAAACATGGCACTCATGGCTGACGTAGAAGACCATGCAGAAACTTCTGGATCAGGATCAGAATCAGAATCAGATTCTGAGGAGGTATTTTCTGATCTTTCTAGAGCAAAGCTTATTGAGAGTTTATCAAAAATGTTAGAAAACTATAGTAAGATTAAGCTCAAGTACAAGATGCTTGAAAGAAATCTTGTATCTAAGAATGATCTTCTGAAATCAGAAGTTGTTGAGCTCAAAGCAAACAATTTGAAAATTAAAAATGAATTAGAAAGATCTCAACAAGATTCTGAAGTTGAAACTAAGTCAAAATCTAAAAAAAATTAGAAGAATATGACTATAGTTTTCAGAGATTTCTGGCAAGAAGCCTAGAGAGAAGCAAGATGGCTTCAATGATCTACGGTGTAAGCAGAAATAACAAGAAGGGTATTGGATATAAATCTTCTTCTGAGAAGGATTTAAATCCAACATCTGTTGATAAACTAATCAATAAGCATACTCTGTATTTTACTTTTAGGTTTGGTTATCTTAATGATATTAAACACACTCGTTCTGGTCAGAACATTCCTGTGTTTAAACCTAAAGTTAGTCAGAACAAACCTGCTGTCAGAAGACAGAAGTTCAGACAAAACTTTAAGGCAACTAACCCTAAAGGACCCAAAAAGATCTGGGTACCTAAAGACAAAATAATATCTGTTTCAGACATCTTTAGCAGCAAAGTCAAAACACCAATCTTGGTACCTGGTCTCTGGCTGCTCGCGTCACATGACGGGAAAAAGGTCTATGTTCCAAAGCCTGGAACTTAGATCAGGAGGAGACGTCAAGTTTGGAGGGAACCAGAGGGGAAAGATAGTTGGCTCTGGAACTATTGGCAATGGTAATCTTCCTTCCATTTCTAATGTCTTACTAGTTGAAGGATTAACACATAACTTATTGTCCATAAGTCAATTAAGTGACAATGGTTATGACATAATCTTCAATAAAAAAATGTTGCAAGGTTGTCAGTCAAAAGGATGGCTCAATCCTATTTAATGGAAAGAGGAAGAAAAACATTTATAAAATCAATCTTACAGAACTTAAGGTTCAGAATGTAAAATGCCTTCTATCTGTTAATGATGAGCAATGGGTCTGGCACAGAAGATTGGGGCATATTAGTATGAGACATATATCTCAGATTTATAAACTCAATCTAGTCAGAGGACTTCCTCAGTTGAAGTTCAACTCAGATGCTCTTTGTGAAGCATGTCAAAAAGGAAAATTTTCAAAATCTTCTTTTAAAACTAAAAATGTTGTTTCAACCTCAAGACCATTAGAATTACTTCATATTGATCTGTTTGGACCAGTGAAAACTGCATCCATCAGAGGCAAGAAGTATGGATTAGTCATTGTTGATGACTACAGCAGATGGACATGGGTTAAATTCCTAAAACACAAGGACGAGTCACATTTTATGTTCTTTGACTTCTGCAAACAAGTCTAGAATGAAAAAGATTTTAAAATTGTTAAAGTCAGAAGTGATCATGGAGGTGAATTTGAAAACAAATATTTTGAAAAATATTTTAATAAAATTGGCATTGCACATGATTTCTCCTGCCCTAGAACTCCACAACAGAATGAAGTTGTAGAGAGGAAAAATAGAACATTGCAATAAATGGCCAGAACCATGATCAATGAGACTAATCTGGCAAAGCATTTTTTGGCAGAAGCAATAAACGCAGCTTGTTATATTCAGAACAGAGTGTCTGTAAGACCTCTTCTGGAGAAGACTCCCTATGAATTGTGGAGGAATAGAAAGCCCAACATTTCTTATTTCCATCCTTTTGGATGTGTATGTTTTATGTTAAATACTAAAGAGAATCTGAACAAGTTTGATTCTAAAGCACAGAAGTGTTTCATGCTTGGGTATTTTGAACGCTCTAAAGGCTACAGAGTATACAATACTGAGACACAGATTGTGGAGGAATCTATACATGTTAGATTTCATGATAAGCTTGGAAATCAAAAGCCAAAGCAGCTTGTTAATTCTGCAGATAGAGAAGTAATTCTCACAGACTCTGAAGACTCAGAGGCAGAAAAGGCTCAAGTGAAAGAACCATAAGCAAAGCCAGATGCAAATCCATTGGATGCTCAGATGAACAATTTGGATATTTCCGAAGAACCAAATTTTAAGGGATCATCATCCATAATCAAAGCCTCTCACCCAGAGGATGTGATAATTGGGAAGAAGGATGACCCTATCAGAATAAGGTCTTTCCTCAGATCATCTGCAATGTCACTTTTTGGGTTGGTGTCTATCATTGAACCAACTTTTATTGATGAAGCTCTGAATGATAATGAGTGGAGACTTGCTATGCAAGAAGATTTAAATCAATTCACTAGAAATGACGTTTGGGATCTGGTACCAAGACCAAAAGGATTCAATATTATTGAAACCAAATGGGTCTTCAGAAACAAATTGAATGAGCAAGGAGAAGTTGTAAGAAACAAAGCAAGGCTAGTTGCTCAAGGGTATAGTCAGCAAGAAGGAATTGACTACACAGAGACTTATGCTCCTGTGGCAAGGTTAGAGTCTATACGCCTACTCATTTCTTTTGTTGCACAACATAACATCACTCTTTATCAAATGGATGTTAAGAGTGCCTTCTTAAATGGTATTATAGAAGAGGAAGTTTATGTTCACCAACCTCCTGGCTTTGAAAATGATAAATTTCCAGAACATGTTTTCAAACTTAAAAAACCACTATATAGCTTAAAACAAGCTCCCAGAGCTTGGTATGAAAGGCTGAGTAATTTTCTTTTGGAAAAGAATTTTATCAGAGGCAAAGTGGACACAACTCTCTTCTGTAAATCATTTAAGAAAGATTTATTAATTTTTCAAATTTATGTAGATGATATTATATTTGGATCTACCAATGTTACGCTGGGAAAGGAGTTTGCTCTTTCTATGCAGGCTGAATTTGAGATGAGCATGATGGGAGAACTCAGATTCTTTCTGGGAATCTAAGTCAATCAAACTTCAGAAGGCACCTACATACATCAGACTAAGTATGTGAAGGAGCTTCTGAAGAAGTTTAATATGACTGAAAGCAAGTTGGCCAAAACTCCAATGCATCCTACAAGCACTCTTGGTAAGGAAGAGGTTAGTAAGAAAGTAGATCAAAAGCTTTACAGAGGTATGATTGGATCTCTTCTGTATTTGACTGCTTCTAGACCTGATATTCTATTCAGTGTTTGTCTGTGTGCCAGATTCCAATCAGATCCTAGAGAATCTCACTTAACAACTGTTAAGAGGATTCTATGGTATTTGAATGGTACTACTAATGTGGGTTTGTGTTACAGGAGATCTGATGATTATAAATTAGTTGGATTTTGTGATGCTGATTACGCTGGAGACAGGGTTGAAAGAAAAAGTACTTCTGGAAGCTGCCAGTTTCTTGGAAGTCATTACTGCTGCTGGTTGTAGCACTCAGATGCTCTGGATGAAGAGTCAGCTAGAAGACTATCAGATCCATGAGAGTAACATTTCAATCTTCTGTGATAATACTTCTGCTATATGTTTGTCTAAAAATCCTATTTTACATTCTAAGGAAAAACATATAGAGATAAAACATCACTTCATCAGAGACTATGTTCAGAAGGGAGTTATCAGTTTAAACTTTGTTGACACAAATCATCAATGGGCTGATATATTTACAAAACCCCTTGCTGAAGATAAATTTAAATTTATTCTGAAAAATATAAGTATGGATTTCTGTCCAGAATAAAATGTTTATCAGAAGAAAATTTTCTCAGATGAAAATGTTTTGACTCTGAAGTATTACATCTATTCATTTATTGTTTATTATTTTATTCTTTGTGTGCGAATCTGAATTAACAAACCTCAGAGGATCTGGACGTTGGCTAACGTTTCATTTCTCAAAGAAGTTTCAGAAGCACATGCAAGCAAACACGTGTAACTCTGAATCTGAAAAGGTGGAGTGCACAATACTGAATTGACGTTTGAGGTACTGTTTTTGAATATTGAGTTTCTCGTTTTCCCCCCAGATTGTCAGAATCATTAATTGCTTGAAATGATTATATTCTCTTCATTAAATGCTGAGTGGTAAGCGTGTTGAATGTGTGACTCTTGTGTGTCCTAATTTCTTCTATAAATGCCACAACTTTACACATTTCACATTTTTCACTCTCACGAACACCTTGTATGCATTTCTTTTTGTTTCATTGTTTCCATCTCTCTCCCAAACCCAAACATCTCAGTAACCCTAAATCTTCAAGAACTTCAATGGCCACATCATCATCAATGTCTGCTCAGTTCCAATCTTCAATGGCTGCAGTTTCCTCTTCAAATATGGGTGACGTTGCCTTCAAGGAACCCATTAGAACTTTACTCACACCAGTTGACAAGTTGGAAGTCTTGTGTGAATCCATTATTAACTTTGAATCGTTTGCTGAAAATGGGTATGATCTTCGTCCCATTGTTGATGCACAGTGTTGAACCAAATTTTTTGATAGGCTGATGGGACCATTTTATCCTTGCCTGGTGAAGGAATTCTGGATACATGCTTCTACTTGCCCTAAGTTCATAGTTTCTTACGTTCTGGGTAAAGAAAGTGTTATTAGTGAAGATTTGATAAGGAAACTCATAGGGTATGAGGAAACTGATGGAATCACTAATCTGCCATCTGGGCGTGTGGATATGACTGATGTGTATAGAGAAGTTTGCTCATCTAGGGACGCTTCTAACAAGGTGAAGGATTTGAAACCAATTTACAGGATCTGGGCTAAGATTTTCATGAGCTGCATTCATCATAGAAAATCTTTCAATTCTCCAAACTATGTTAACACTGATCAGTTATACTTCATGTATTGTCTGAGTCAGAGCACCAAGGTGGATCTGCCATATCTTCTGTTTAATCATATGTGGACACACGTTAAACAGTCAAGGGAAAAGGCCAGAACCAAACATCAGAAGCTGAGGAACTGGATTCCAATGGGAAGACTTATCTCAGACATGCTGACTGAGAATGGTCTTGTTGGTCATCTGGTAGAAGCTGGACTGAAGGAAGAGTTAGCTTCTGTAATTGGAAAACCTCTAAATGGGAAGAGTCTTCAGAGGATGAAAGTTGTAGAAGAAGTTACTTCTGCTCCAAAGAAAATAAACTCTGAAGAGGTCACTCAAAGAACGATTCCAGTTGATAATTTTCCTATGTTCTTTGCTAATGAACCAAGGGAGATTATTCTGGATTACATTACAGAGTGTCTGAATGAGGGAATTCCTCTACCAGCAAATCTGGTTCAGAAGGCAGGTGAACATGCTCCATATTTGTATGAGGCCAGACATAAGAAGAAGAGAAAGGTTGCTGAAGAAGGTTCTTCTAAACCCAAGAGGAAGGCTACTGGTGAAGCTGCTGCTGTCAAGCCTAAAAGGGTCAAGAAGCAAAAGGTCAATCCTCCAGAGGCAAGTTTGGACTCCATTCTTGAAACTTTCAAAGAGGTATTAACATCCGATCAAACTCTATATGAACCTTTACCCTCACCCTCACCTTCACCTTCTCCTCCTCGTGTTTCTAAACCTAAGAAACCTTCTGTTACAACTTCTTCTGTACCCTAACCTCTAGCAAATCCATCTAAAACAAATACCTGTGTTATACCCCAAATTTGGCCAACCACTCTGGCATATGTATTATTTCATCTGCATCAACATAAGGCATAAAAACATTACATAGCATATTTTAATTTGCACTTTTACAGGGATATATGAAAAGAAAAAGAGAAGAAGAAAAGAGATGTGTATTCAAAATATATGGAGAATAGGGAGGTCATTTTCCTAAGTAAAAAAAATATAATTGAGACAAGTGCACAAGGTGGGGTTTGAACCCACCACCTCTTGCTCCACACCCCTCACCTTTACCACTCAGCCAGGCGCACATTTGTGAACAATAATGAAAAGGAAAACTATGTATTTTAAAGTATTGAAAATAAAGGCGCATGAATAAAAAATTGGTGGATTTTGGTCCCACCAAGGAATCGAACCGGTGACTATGTGATAGATAGGCGCTTGACTTAACCACTGGGGTGGTGATACATCCAGTGAGTATCCCACCCCAGCTTGATCACATGCCTTGTTTTGTTCTTAACTGGCCAGAAGATATGAAGCAAAACGCAGGGGACATGAATCAAAACCTCATCATTTTGGACGAAACAAGATTCATTCTCAACCATTTTTTTTTTTACAAGGTTTAATATGGTACTGTTTGTTTTCGTTTTGGATTGATATTGTTCAAGTTACGGTTGAAATTGCAAAGAGAGGGAGATGATGAACCATGTGCAAAAAGTGTACAATTTGACATTGCCTTTTCAAGACCAGACCACAAGTGTACCTCCCTGTACTTCTCTGTTTCATTTCACCAATTTGGGCGAACAAGCAGCCACCACCAAACCCTAGCCTGAGCAGCTACCACACCACAAGACAAGAAAAGCCACGTGAAACAAGAGAGCTCAGCAAGAGGGAAAAATTCAAATCTCAAATCAGAGGATATATAAGGGATAAGTTGGAAGTTAAAAAAAAACCTAAGGGTTTAGCAGCGGCCAGAGGATTGTCTTTGGAGAGAAAGAAAAAGTATCTTTGAGAGAGGGGAGGTTCCTAGAGTTGCTCTGAAGAGTGGGTTTGCAGAGTTCCTTGATTTTCCAGCTTTTGTTGCTAGGTATGAAATGTTGGTCCTCATTCTCATTGTACGCATAGACCAATGATTAGGGTTTACTGAGCTTGTTTATGAACTCTGTATATACTGGAAATGCTAAATGTGTTCATATGGTTTTACTTGCATCCTAATAACAGCTTTAAAATGTGTTTATTATATGCTCTGAGTAATGTATTTGATATCTGCTGAGTTTGATGTCTAGGAACACTGTTGGATTTTTAAGTTTGAAACCTTTCCTGGTTAACACTTGGGTGAACTTATAGAGTCTTAGTTTTCATTTTTTTTGAGTTATAATGATGTGGGAGTTTTGTCCTGTTTATTTGGTTTGATCATTGAGCTTTGAATCATTAGTGGGATGTGTTTGTGCCCAACTCTGTGATGGGTTGTTGTATTGTACAACAGGATGCCTATTGTTAGAACCTTTTTTTTTATGGATCTATTGTGTATGACTGTTCAAGTTTTGATCTGGACTATTAGCCACCTAGGGTTGTTAATCTCTTATTGCTTCAACTTCATTTAAAGACTTAGAAGAATTATTTCAACTGCTGGTGTTTTGTTTTGGTTGTGTTGAGTCATGTAAATCTAAGTTTGGTAAACTATGTGCCCTGTTTAAGTTCATAAAATATTAAGGTCCATCTGGTTAAATGTTGGCCATGATATGGTGTCTTGTGCTAACATAAAAATACACTGTCTTTTGCTCTGTGCTGCCTACAAGATATATTTTGTTGCTTAAGGTTCTTGGACAATCATATTTGGTCTTAAAGAAAATTCATTTAAGATTCAAAAGAAGCTTTGGTTTTTGATGTATGACTGGTCCTGATGTGGTTATATGAATCTGTAGGTGACATGCTTTGTAGCCAGTTTTGTTTTGTTTTCATGCTAGGAGATTTTGTTGTTATTTGAGGTTCAGACATGTGTTTGGTATTTTTGTGCTTAGTATAAGATTGCTGTTTTGTTTATCATATATGTACTTTGGTCAACTATACCATGCTGCTGTCAGTTTTAAATGAACATTGCTGAATGCTACTAGAATTTCCATTTGATGTCTAGCTTGTGAGGTCAAGTTTTGCTGTCTGTTTTTGCTGTAAGGTTTTGCTTCTGTCAGGTTCAAGGTGTATGCGTAGAAATGTATAAGATGGTTGCCTTTTGAATTGGTAGGCTGAGTGAGTATGCTAGGAGTGTGTTGTCTTTTTATCCCTGATTGGTGTGCTGTTACTGCTTGCTAAATTGTGGTATCCATTTTAGATTCACAGCATTTTTGCATTTCATTTTGTTTTGAATATCTGCTTTGAGTTGAGCCAATCTTATCTGTTACCATGCTCACTTATTTGCCTTGTTGCTGTAACTACTTTCTGCTGCAATAAATTCCATAAATTGGTCAAGTCAGTTTGCACTTGCATTACACGCACATATGTTCACCAAAACACACTGTTAAGTGCTTGGTGCATCTTGAGTTTTGTGTTAAGCTGTTGTTATTTACTTCCACATTTTTCACTTGGTCATTAAAGTCATCTCATACATTCATCATCTTGTGGTAATTATCTCTAGAACTTAAGTCAATATTTATTTTGTTTGGTTTGAAGATGATAATTGTTTTGTTGTTCTTAAAACTTGAACTAGTTGGCGTGGCTTGTTGTTGGTTTTGTTGAGTGCTGTGATAACAGTATGATTGAAGCTTTTCCTTTGCATAAAAAAAAACTGTTATTTGAGTTCCAAATTGAGCCAGAACCATTAGCATCTTGCCTTTTGGCTTAGTGGTTAGATCAGCAAAGTTGTCTTTAGGTGTTAGCAGCAAAGCTACTGTGTTTGTTTGTTTCATCTGATTGTTTTTTTTAATAATTCACATGTACTTCAGCTTTCACTTGATTTGAAATTATTGAGGGACCAGTTGGATTGGTTGTTTGAGTTTACTAATTTCCTGTTGCTTTGAGTTTTGGATCCATTAGGGATCAATGCTGTTTGATGTCTGGATTATGTGGAGATTAGATTTTTGTTCATTTTGTGATGCTGTTTGTGTGAGACCTGATATTGATACCATCAATTGTGGACTGTCATACTGCATTTTGGTCTTGGATGTTGGGTTTAGTTGACAGAAGAATCATTAAGTCTTTATCATGTGGACTTTGATCTAACTGATTACTGTTGCTGCTGTCATTTAATTTTATTTGCTTAATTTCTGTTCAGCTTAGGAAGCCATTTGAGTAAGATGTCTTCATGGTGATTATGGTTCATTTGCCCTGATTGGTGTTTGTTAGAACACAACATTACTGGTTTGACTTTTTGCTGGACATTTGCTTTACCTTTTGCTTTGTTTGTTTTGTTTGAAAAAATCTGTTTCATGTAACTGCTAGGATTTTGGCATGATGCAGTGTTGGATTATTATATATGTTTGAAACCAGTTTGTATTTGCAATAAATGTGGTATACAATGCTGTCATGAATGTGAACTTTGGCTTGTGTGCAAATTCATGATGTAATGCTGTCTTGTTTCTAAAAAATTGCTGGTACATGTTTGGGCTTCAACTTTTGCTTTGATTATCACATGTGTTAAACCATCATTGTGCTGTTTGGAATTAAATCCTGTTGAAATACTTGTATGAGATTCTGTCAAGTGCAGTGCCTGTGTAATTGTTAATATATGATTGGAATATCGATTTAATTGCAATTCGCATGGTATACGCATTGCTGTCATAAGATTTGGTTTTGGCTCATATTGCAAACTCATAGTGTCCTGCCTCATGCCCATTTTGGATTTATATACATACTGTTGATGCTTGCTAGAGGTAGTAGTGTCAGTTTTGAGGATTGTATTCAAGAGAGGATTTGTAAATGGTTTGACATTGGTTGGCCAGCTTTTTTTTGAACAGGTTGTTGGCAATTTTGCCTTGCTGTTTTGGTTACTTTCTACATATTGTTGTCATTTAGCTTGTAAAGTTGTTATTCTTGATGCACTTTTGTTTTGCTCCATCTTTGGTTTGAAATCTTGAGTTTTGCTTGAATCATTGCTGGGTGTTTTATCAGGATTTTGTAGATATGGTTTGCTTAAAATTTGGATGAGTAAGAAAGTTTGTTCAAGGCTAGTTGCGTTTTGCTGCTAGTTGGGTAGAATTGAATGTGCTGTCCAATTTTTTTTTTTTTGTGTGTTTGTTTTGTTAATGTGGGGTGAAATCATGATCTTGTGGCATGGTACATTATTTGCAAGCTGCTGTCATAACAGGGCTAAGGTCCAACATTGGTTCAAATGTGATAACTTGTTGTTCTTTATTTTCTTTTTATCCAGCTATGATTACAAATTTGCCATGTATATATATTCTGTTTCCTTTCTAATCACTAGAAATACCACCGTCCCAGTGGTAAGGCAGCGTGTGGTTCTCCCTAATGTACATGGTTCGAATCCTGTGTTGGACAGAACCATCCTTTTTCTTTCCTTTTCTTTTTTTTCCTTTATATTTCACTCTCATCTCTTTTATATTTCTTCTTCCCATCACTTATAACATGCGCGCTGAGTGGCTTAGTGGTGGCGTGATTGGCTTGAGAATCTGAAGGGGGTGGGTTCAAACCCCACCCCTTGCGTTTTAAATATTTATTTTACCTTGTTTTAACTTAACATTTTAGAATATCATAACTTTGGCATACTTGATCATTTTTAATTCATTCTTCTTGCAAATTACTCTTCATTTTAATTACTTTCATTTAATAAAGCAATATTTCAAGTCAATGTTTTCTTAAAGACCTTTTGATTTACTTGAGGATCAACCCTCTATTAGGGTTTGTGCGCGCTGTATTTTGTAACGCTTCTCAAAATAACTGTTTCTTAATATTAAAATAAGAGGATTGGGTGTAGTCCCCTTCTTCTTCGAGTGTTGGGATGCCCACTGTAGTGAGGGTGGTCTCGATACTCGTCTTTTAATGCGAAGACACGCCTCCATCCACCACTTCTCCTTTCACAACTTCCTTCCGTAACCTTTCACACCTAAAAACTCGGCCCCGTACCGAGTGCATTTTCAATTTCTTTTCACAATAAAACTTGAATGGTCGTGGAGTGGTTAGGCGTAGGCCTTCTCCTATCCCGAGTGCTGACGTTTACCGTAGGGTTCTCTGTCGCAAAGCACTTACCGTTCAAAACCAAAAACACCTTAATAAGAGAATGAAGTTCTCTTCGCATTGAATTAAAGAGAGCGGATTGGGTTTAGACCTCTTCTTCTCCGAGCGTCGGGATGCCCACTGTAGTGAGGGTGGTTTCGACGCTCGTCTTTCAATACGAAGACGCCTCGTTCGCCACACCCTGTTATAACAAAAAACTTTGAGACAAAGAATTGGGTGCTACCCGTAGGGGTTACTATCCGAGGACCTGTCTCCCCCCTTAAAAAACAATCAGATCAATCAAATGTGACTTCTTGCCCCGAGTGGCGAAAACTTAATCGATCTTTCAAAAAAGGATATGCTACGTCCGTTCTACCGTAAACAGGTAATGCCTAAGTCTCCAGCGAACGAGCAGCAAAACACCTAACTGCTAGAATGCGCACGATAGCATCATCCATAAAAAACATTAACAAACCGTAGGCCGAACTACGGCTGCTCTGATTCTTTACTTCGTTCAAGTAAAGATACGTAGGCACAAGGGCCACAATCCTTGTCGAGCACATTCCCCCCAATATCCGTAGCCCCGAACTACGTCGACTCTGATTTTCTCATATCTGTTGAGAATACGTAGGCCTAGGACCGCGAAGTCCTACCGAGTCCGTTCTTTCTCCCCTCCCCTCCGTTACCCTTCTTTCTTCTTTGGAACACTCTTCTTATATCATAATATTTAAACAAATAAATTTCACACATCGACAAACAAAAGGTTCCCATCGAGTACGATGGATGCGAGGGGTGCTAATACCTTCCCCTCGCATAACCGGCTTCCGAACCCGTTCTTGGTTGCGAGACCATCTTATCCATTCTTTTCTTAAGGTTTTATCGATATTTTCCTTTCCCCTCATGGGATAAATAAAGTTCGGTGGCGACTCTTCTGTCCTTTCTTTTTCGCCTCCCCGTCGTTGCATTTTTTCGAGTAGCGACAGCTGGCGACTCTGCTGGGGAATACTAGCGAGCCACGCCTATTTTGTTTGTCGCATTTGTGCTTTATTTGTTTTGCTATTTATTTTATGGTTATGTTCTTTCTAACTTCTTGGGTTCATTTGGTTTGGTTTGTGAGGATAAAGCTTTCTACCCGAGCTTTCGAGTATGCACTAAGTTAGGAGGTGGTTTCTTTCTGATTTACGAGACTTAGGACTCGTTGAGTTGGATCGAATTCCACCGCTCAGATGAGACCCCGTTGGAATGATTATGTCTTACGTGTAGTCGTAATGACGTTCTTATCTTCAACTTGGGAGTCCGCGATTCTGAGGACCTTTGTAGAACCTTATTCCAAAGGTTACTAAAACATGACTCTGTGTTCATCTTTTTGAAAGGAGTACCGTCTTACGAGTAGTTGTTGTGATGGGAAACTTTTGAGGGTTAGTGCATGGGACTTTGTTTGAAAAGCCTTTTGGCACACCCTTTTAAACCAATAGATTGCTCACCCAATGGGAAAGTTGCCTTGTGTTCTTGTCTTGCAGGATTTGTGACGTTGATTCTGTTGTGTTTCATTATCATATGCATTCATTAAACATCGCATTGCATATCATTTTGCATATCAAGAGACTTAAGAAGCTATGATTATCTCAGGTATTGGTGAACTCAATGGCTGATCAAAGGAAAAGAAGCACAAATTCCATAAAGTTCAGGGAACCAAAATTGGAATCAATTCAAGACCTTCTGATTGACGTGCCGAAAGTTATCAAGATCAACTTTCAAGGGGAATATGGGAAACTGCTTGATCTTCTCCACTCCAGAGTTGATACCTGGGCCCTGTACGCTATGGCTCAATTTTATGATGCGCCTCTCCGGTGCTTCACTTTTCAAGACTACCAGTTGGCTCCCACCTTGGAAGAATATTCTCACATTTTGAATATTAGAATTAAGGATCAACCTGTCTATACTGGCTTGGAAGAAGAACCAAAACCTGCTGTCATTGCTCTTGCTCTTCATATGACCAAAGAAGAAGTCAAGAAGGGTCTAACCAGTAAAGGGGGTGTTCAGGGTTTTCCATTGAAGTTTTGCTAGAAAAGGCCGCTCAATACAAGGTTGATGAAGATTGGGAAAAGTTCGGTATAAGTGTTGCTCTGATGATCTATGGGATTGTCCTCTTTCCAAATGTGGACAATTTCATAGACATCACTGCCATTGTTCTCTTTATGCAGAAGAATCCCATCCCTACACTCCTCGCCGATGTTTATCACTCTATTCATTGGAGGAGTGAAAAGAAAGCAGGAACGATCCAATGCTGCTCTCACCTACTATACAAATGGTATGCTTCTCATTTGCCCAAGAAAGGACCGTTCGTGGAAAACAAGAAGGAATTAAAATGGTCTCAGCGCATCATGTCCCTGGAAGCTAGTGATATTGCTTGGTACTCCCATGAGTACTATGATGTGGAAATCATCTTCAGTTGTGGAGAATTCAGTAATGTACCCTTGATTGGTAGGGCCGGTTGTATTAACTATAACCCAGTCATGGCACTACGTCAGTTGGGCTATGCCATGGAGAGCGAGCCCGAAGCAGAGAAGGTTCAGAGTTTCTTTTTGCTAGCCACATCAGAGGACCCTGCGTTTGTCAGGAAGATTGCTAAGGCTTGGGGAAAGATTCATACAAAGGGAAGGAAGGAGTTAAAAGCGAAGAATTGTGTGGCAAAGGAGCCCTACAACCGGTGGTTACTAGCCAGGGTAGCTGAAAGGTTGTTGCCATTTCCCTTAGAGTCCTCTATGCGAGAAGCACCTCCTGCTCCCACTCATGTACCCATAGAAGAATATGAAAAATTGAAGCTAATAGTGGAGAGATTGACTAAGGAGAATCAGGACCTTCAGAATGAAGTCCACCAAGCAAATGTGGAGAACGGTCAGTACAAAAGAAAGGTGGAGTTTGAACAAGATCAAGCGGCTGAGAGTAGCAAGAAGCTAAAACTAGAAACAGATTTGAGAGTCAGGTACCAACAAGGTTACGAAGGGGCTGACGCATCATTAACAACTCTCCGGCAGCGCCTGAAGGACACCAAAGCTTCTTGTGATAGGGCATGGCACTTCTTTGAGATTGCCTCTGCCGAGAAAAAGGAAATACGAGAGAACCTTGAAGCTGATATTGGGAATCTTGAGGAACAACTAAGAAGTGCCTTGACCCTAGCGGAAAGTGAACGAAGACTCAAAGAGGAGGCCTTGAGGGGGTCATATGTCACATCTGACGTGTGGAATAACAAGTGTCAAGAATTGAAGACTGCCCAAGAGACAGCCCTTCTGTGGAGGAATCGTTTTGAGGCCTTGCAAAGAGACGGTGCGCAGTGGCTCGAGAAAGAGGCTCAGCTCAATGAGTTGCTGGACACCCACGTGGATTCTATTTGTTATTACCAGTCGACTCTAGATATGTGCCGTGCTAGGTACAACAATTTGGTGGAGCATTGCAACCTTATGATCCGTGATATCCCATGGAGGTTAGAGAGCGCCATTCAAGATTTGGAAGGAAATGATATTCCCCCTTCTGTTCACCACTTTATCCAGCTCTGCGACCAAATGGTTAGAAGGTTCATGTTTGAGACGAAGAAGCTTGAAGAGCGTCTCCAAAAAGAGAAATTCTAGTTTTTAGTACTTTTTAGTCATTTGGTGTTTTCCTTGTAATGAGAATTGTTATTCGGCACAGTCAGCAAGTGTTTGTACTGAATCTCCCCGAATTAATGAGAATTTGCTTTTGGTTTAATTGTGTTTTCTTTATTATTTGCTCATTCGCAATTCTATAATACCGGTTATAATCATAAGTTTTGAAAGTCTCTTGAACATTTGCATAGACTTGTGCATCATTCTGCATCCCCTGAAACTCGACCTCACACCGCTTGCCATTTCAGAAAGAGATAAAGAGGAAGAGCAAGCTGACTTCTCGACACTCTTACAACACGCGAAGAAATCAACAGAGGATTATGGAACAGGTTCAGGCTGAGCTTACGGAGTTTCGTGAGAAGATGGCGCAATTCATGGAGATGATGCAGGGGGTGGCCAATGGACAAGACCAGTTAAGGACATTGGTTCAACCTTTAATAGCTCAAGTGGATGGAAGCGGCGTTTTACACGGTGGGGCTGCTGCCGTTCCCCCTCCTGGTAATGGTGGAACCTCGCAAGTCAACGGTGGCCCAACTATAGTCAACCTTCCGGGCGGAAGAGAACAAGCCGGAATCCCCATCCCAGTCGTGGCGGGCGCCATACCTACTAGCGTGAATCCTCAATGGGACCAAGATGAACAGGATGATATCTTCTCCATGAGGGACCTTGGGGGAGGGTTACGATCCGACACCAATAGAAGGTTTGATGAAATAGAAGAAAAAATGAAAAGCATTCTGGAGAATCAAAATACTATGGGGCTTGACATGTCCAATCTGGGATTGATTCCGGGACTTAAGATTCCTCCAAAGTTCAAAGTACCGGACTTCGATAAGTACAAGGGAACAACATGTCCAAAGGTGCATATCCGCTCCTATTTTCGAAGAATGTCTGCATACTCTGATGATGAGAAATTGCTTATGCATTTTTTCCAAGACAGTCTGTCCGGGCCTTCCTTGGAATGGTACATGGGTTTGGAACCTGTCAATATCCGAAGCTGGAAAAATTTGGCTGAAGCTTTTGTCCAACACTACCAATACAACAGTGACTTGGCACCTAATCGAGTGCAGCTGCAGAATTTATCCCAAAGGAGTAATGAGTGTTTTAAAGAATACGCTCAAAGGTGGCGGGAGCTTGCCGCTAGGGTTCAACCTCCCATGGTGGAAAGAGAACTAATTGATCTATTCGTGGGAACATTGCCTGGAATCTACTACGAGAAGTTGGTGAGTAACATGTCGGGAAGCTTCTCAGATTTGATCATCACCGGTGAAAGAGTCGAGAACGGTATAAAGTTGGGGAAAATTCAAGCAGGTGAAGGAACTTCTTTGGGAGGTGGAAGAAAGAACTTTGGAGCTAAGAAAAGAGAAAATGAGGCAAACGCGGTGTCAAGTTTCAGGAATCGGAATCGGAACCAGAATCAATATCAGCAACAACCCTACTATCATCAACCATCACAGGTAGCTAGTATTGCCATCCCGGCAACGTTACCACCTCAACAACAACCACTTCAGCAACAATTACCTCAACAGCAACAGCCACGCCTGCAGCAGCAGCAGCAACCTCAACAGCGAAATTTTGCTCCAAGACAATACCCAGACCGAAGAAGGGTGGTGGATAGGCACTTTGACACCCCAACAATGCCTTACTCTCAGTTACTACAACACTTACTGCAATTAGAGTTGGTCCAGAAAAGGACGTTGGCACCTCTAATTGGCCAGCCCCCTCCCGGGTATGACGCCAACGCTAGGTGCGACTTCCACTATGGCGCTCCTGGTCACCATATTGACAATTGCAAAGCTTTTAAGCACAAGGTGCAAGACCTTGTGGACAACAAGATTATCAACTTTAACCACGATGCGCCCAACGTCGTTCAAAATCCTATGCCGAAACATGGGGCAGGTGGAGTGAATGCTGTGGTTGAAGGAGAAAATTTAAACTTGGTATATGATGTCGAAGAGCTAAAGACTCCTTTGAGTTTTGTGAAAAGCAAGCTGCTAGGAGGTGGGGTGTTTCCTGGATGTGAAAAGGACTGTGAAGAATGTGCTGCCCATCCTGAAGGATGTGAGAATTTGAAGAATCACATACAACGCATGATGAATGAAGGTGTTCTACAATTTGATAAGATCTGTGAGAAGAATGAAAAATTAAACGATGAAGAAGAGGATGAGGTGGCCACCATCTCTATCCCTTTCAAGTCAATTACTATTTCTGCGCCTCCAGTGCGACCTACCATTATATTCACCAAGGCGGGACCTGTGCCTTATGAAAGCTCCAAAGCCATTCCTTGGAACTATGGAGCAGAATGCTATTACAACGGACAGAAACAGGAGTTGGAGAATTCGCCTTTTGATTCGGTCGACAATTTGGTAGGGGCTGGAGGAATGACTCGGAGTGGGAGAATATTTGCGCCTCCCGAAGTAAACGCAGAAAGGGCTGATAGAGGTAAAGGGAAATCTGTAGTGGAAGAAAGCTCTCATGCTAGAGAAAAGGAGGCTGCGCTGAAGGACACCGAGGAGTTCATGCGCATGATAAGGAAGAGTGACTATAAGATTGTGGATCATCTCCAACAGACACCTTCAAAGATTTCCATCTTATCGTTGCTGTTATGTTCTGAGGCTCACAGAAGTGCTTTACTCAAGGTTCTTGATAACGCTTATGTACCACAAGAAATATCTGTGAACCAGTTGGAGGGAGTGATGGCCCATGTTAATGCAGGGAATGGTTTGGGATTTACGGATTTTGATTTAACACCAAAGGGGAGGAATCACAATTCGGCACTGCACATTTCCGTCGAATGTAAAGGAGTTGTTTTGTCTCATGTATTGGTAGACACCGGGTCATCATTGAATGTGTTACCCAAGAAAGCCCTCATGAAACTGGATATTCGAGGAGTAGTGTGCACTCCAAGCAGCTTAGTGGTTAGAGCCTTTGATGGGACAAGGAGGTCAGTACTTGGGGAACTGACTCTGCCAATTCAAGTTGGTCCGGAGGTTTTTAATACAGTGTTTTATGTAATGGATATCAGCCCGGCTTATAGTTGTCTTTTGGGGCGACCATGGATACACTCAGCAGGAGCTGTGACATCAACCTTGCACCAGAAATTAAAGTACATGGTGGACGGTAGCATTGTGACTGTCTGCGGTGAGGAGGATATCATGGTAAGCCATCTATCTTCATTCAAATATGTGGAGGTTGATGGTGAAATTCACGAAACCTTGTGCCAAGCTTTCGAAACAATTCAAATCAAGGAGAAGGCACCTGTGGAAGAAAAGGCGCCAGAAGTTTCTATGACATCTTACAAGGATGCTCAAGCCATAGTGAAGTCTAGATCAGCACCAGGATGGGGGCAGGTGGTAGACGTCCCAAACAAGCAGGATAAGTTTGGACTAGGGTACAGCCCGTATGCTTCATCTTCACAGAACGCTCCTCGCTACAAAGGTCCTGTTCAGTTCACTAGCAGTGGGGTCATCTTCGATCGTATCAACGCCATATCAGATGGGGAAGGAGATAGCGACTGTGATATGGATGCATGGATCCAGCCATGCGTCCCCGGCCAAGGATTGAAGAATTGGAGCATGGAGAAAGTTGTCGCAGTGACCTATGAAGAGTAATTGTTTTGTTTTGATTAATGTATTTCCATATGCTCTGCCCAAGGCATAATGGACTTTATTTGTAGGGCCCTATCTTTATGCATGTGAACAATCTTTTTATCATCAATTAAAAGGCGTCTTTTCATTCAGAATTTTGTGATCCTTGTTGTTCTTTTTTTTTATCTTTAACAATAAAATGGCAATGTGGTTTGTGTTTTTGTTTGCATATCATTTAAAAGCATAAAATCATCGTCATCGCAGGTTATATATCTCAGATGCCACCGACTCAGACTCGTCTATGACTCGGTATGACTTTGACAATCCGATCTTTCAAGCTGAAGAAGAGATCGAGGAGGATGAAAACCTGCCTGAGGAGCTTGCCAGATTACTCAGACAAGAGGAGAAGGTCATCTTGCCTCATCAGGAGGAAGTTGAAGTTATCAACTTGGGAACCAAAGAGGATAAGAAGGAGGTCAGAATAGGGGCCACATTGCAAGATGAGGTCAAGCAACGATTGATTGAGTTACTCCAAGAGTACAAAGATGTGTTTGCCTGGTCGTATGAGGATATGCCCGGACTTGACACAGATATTGTGGTTCATCGTCTGCCTCTTCGTGAAGAATGTCCTCCTGTCAAACAGAAATTGAGAAGAACGAGGCCAGACATGGCGGTAAAGATCAAGGAAGAAGTTCAAAAACAGTTAGATGCTGGATTTCTTGCCGTAGCCAACTACCCTCCTTGGGTCGCTAACATCGTGCCCGTGCCTAAAAAGGACGGTAAAGTTAGGATGTGTGTTGACTATAGAGACTTGAATAGAGCGAGCCCAAAGGATGATTTCCCGCTTCCCCATATTGACGTGCTTGTCGATAACACCGCGCAATACTCAGTGTTTTCTTTCATGGATGGCTTCTCCGGATATAATCAAATCAAGATGGCGCCCGAGGATATGGAGAAAACAACTTTCATTACACCTTGGGGGACTTTTTGCTATAAGGTGATGCCTTTCGGGTTGAAAAACGCAGGGGCAACTTATCAACGAGCAATGGTCACACTCTTTCACGACATGATGCATCATGAGATCGAAGTTTATGTCGACGATATGATTGCAAAGTCCCAAACGGAGGAGGGACATCTGGTGAATCTTCTAAAACTGTTTGAGAGATTGAGGAAGTTCAAATTGAGGCTGAATCCGAGTAAGTGTACTTTCGGCGTACGGTCAGGAAAGCTGTTGGGGTTCATCGTTAGCGAGAAGGGTATTGAGGTTGATCCCGCGAAGATCAAAGCAATTCAAGAAATGCCGGCACCAAAGACTGAGAAGCAGGTTCGTGGTTTCTTAGGTAGATTGAACTATATTGCAAGGTTCATATCTCACCTCACCGCCACTTGCGAGCCGTTATTTAAACTTTTGAGAAAGGATCAGGCGGTCGTTTGGAACGAGAACTGCCAGAAGGCATTCGAGAAAATAAAGGAGTACCTACAAGAACCTCCAATACTGATACCCCCAGTGGCTGGAAGACCATTGGTAATGTACTTAACAGTCCTTGAGAATTCCATGGGTTGTGTTCTCGGTCAGCACGACGAGACTGGAAGAAAGGAGCACGCAATTTACTACTTAAGTAAAAAGTTCACGGACTGTGAATCCAGATATTCAATGTTAGAAAAGACTTGTTGCGCACTTGCTTGGGCCGCCAAACGCCTAAGGCAGTATATGCTAAACCACACAACCATGTTGATTTCAAAGATGGACCCAATTAAGTACGTGTTCGAAAAGCAGGCGCTATCAGGAAGGATCGCTAGGTGGCAGATGATTCTGACAGAATATGATATTCAATATGTATCTCAAAAAGCTATTAAAGGTAGTGTTCTGTCAGAATACCTTGCAGAGCAGCCAGTCGATGATTATCAGCCAATGAAGTTTGACTTCCCTGACGAAGACATTATGTACTTGAAAATGAAAGATTGCGACGAGCCGTTGCCGGGCGAGGGACCGGAATTGGGTTCCCAGTGGAAATTAATCTTTGACGGCGCTGTTAACTCATACGGTAGTGGGATTGGGGCAATCATTACAACTCCCCACGGGTCCCATATACCATTCACCGCAAGGTTAACGTTCCCATGCACCAATAACGAGGCCGAGTACGAAGCGTGTATCATGGGTATTGAAGAAGCAATCGACTTAAGAATCAAGAACCTTGACATCTATGGAGATTCAGCCTTAGTGGTCAACCAAATCAAGGGGGAGTGGGAGACGCGCCAGCCTAATCTGATCCCATATATGAACTACGCAAGAAGGTTGTTGCCTTTCTTCGATCGAGTAGAGCTTCACCATGTGCCAAGAGCCGAGAATCAGATGGCCGATGCCTTGGCTACTTTGTCCTCAATGTACAAAGTAAACTTCTGGAATGATGCTCCGATAATCGTCATTTCACGGCTCGACAGACCGGTATTTGTGTTCGCAGTAGAGGAAGCTCCTGATGGTAAACCGTGGTTTTATGACATTCAGAACTTTCTTAAAAAACAAGAGTACCCGCCTGGGGCATCTACCCAAGACAAGAAGACTTTGAGGAGATTGTCCAGCAATTTTTATCTGAATCCAGACGGTGCGCTCTATCGGAGAAACCATGACTTAGTGCTACTAAGATGCGTGGACGAAAAAGAGGCAAATTTGCTTATGGAAGAGGTCCACGAAGGTGCTTTCGGAACACATGCAGGTGGGCATGCCATGTCTCGGAAATTGTTGAGGGCAGGATATTATTGGTTAACTATGGAGTCAGATTGCTTCAAGTACGCCAAGAAATGTCACAAATGTCAAATTTATGCCGACAAGATTCATGTACCGCCGTGTCCTTTGAATGTCATGTCGTCGCCGTGGCCTTTTTCCATGTGGGGCATTGATATGATTGGAAAGATCGAGCCGACCGCGTCCAATGGACACCGTTTTATCCTAGTGGCTATTGATTATTTCACCAAATGGGTCGAAGCGGCCTCTTATGCCAATGTCACAAAGCAGGTAGTGGCCCGATTCATCAAAAGAGATGTCATCTGTCGATATGGGATACCCGAAAAGATCATTACTGACAATGGTTCTAATTTGAATAACAAGATGATGAAGGAACTGTGCCAGAACTTCAAAATTGAGCATCATAATTCTTCTCCCTATCGTCCGAAGATGAATGGCGCGGTGGAAGCGGCTAACAAAAACATTAAGAAGATAGTGCAGAAAATGGTGGTGACCTATAAAGATTGGCACGAGAAGTTGCCTTTCGCTTTACATGGATATCGTACTTCGGTACGCACTTCAACTGGGGCAACTCCTTTTTCGTTAGTATATGGCATGGAAGCTGTTCTGCCATTGGAGGTTGAGATCCCTTCTCTGAGAATACTGGCTGATGTCAAACTAGATGAAGCAGAATGGGTAAAGAACAGGTTGAATCAGCTCAGTTTGATGGATGAGAAAAGATTGGCGTCTCTCGCGTATGGTCGTTTGTATCAGAAGAGGATGAAGAGCGCCTATGATAAAAAGATACGTCCTCGGAGCTTTCAGACAGGCGACTTGGTGTTAAAGCGAATTCTCCCACCGCAGAATGATCACAGAGGCAAATGGACTCCTAACTATGAGGGTCCTTATGTGGTACGAAAGGTTTTCTCAGGAGGAGCCTTGCTACTTTCGACTATGGATGGTGAAGATTTTACATCCTCGGTGAACGCAGACGCAGTCAAAAAATATTTTGCTTAAGAAAACTCGCTGGAAAGAAAAAGAGTATCCAGGCAAGAATGAGGCATCCCGGCGAACCATAAAAAAGATAGGTTCGGGCAAAAATTAGGGATATAAGAAAAATGTGAGCCCGCAAAGTTGAAAACCTGAAAGGGCAACTTTGGCAAAAATGGGTATCCTGGTGAATCGAAAACCCGCAAGGGCGGTTCAGGCAAAAATTAGGGATTTTAAAGCAAACGACTGCGGCCTGCGCATTGATTACCACAAGCATAGCGGATTCTAGGGAGAACTCGAAGATCGACAATTCAAATCAATCTCTTCGGAAGTTAAAGTATCGGAAAACGTCGAAGTCACGCCAGTCATGGATGAGTCGTTACATGGTGTTTGTCTGTATCACATTGCCGACATTTTGTATATTTTTTCTTACAAATTAGTTTTTTGCGCGGCTTTCTCGTTTCAGGAGTTGCATCCGATGTAAATTTGCCTATCTTCAGGCCTTTCATCAATAAAACATACTATTCAGAAAAAGCTTTCTGTTCCGTTTTTACTTTTTACCATTTTGATTACAAAAGACGTCTAACAGTTTGATGAAAAAAAAAGAAATTGCATACATAAAGCGTGTGGACTTTTTGTTAATCAAGACATTTGTTTTTTAAATAAGGTCACAATTGACAAATTGGCGTGGGCCATACAACACTTTTGTCTAGTTATTGTTGCCTCCAAGCAGAGATCGTTAATCTCCCCCCCCTCAACAGAGAAAGTGTGGGATAATTTCCCAATAAATCTTATTCAAAATCCCTAGCAGATAGTGGATTCAATCTCCAGCAGAAGAGAGTAATTCACAGCGCTCAGCCGTTGTTTCCCCAGTAGAGTCATTCTGTTTAATCATTCACATTTGATTTCCCCAGCAGGGTGGACTACGTGCTTATCAGAACAGTTTTACCTAGTTGTTCCTCGGAGGCTATCCAGAGCTTGTTTTCCCAGCATGAGTTTACTTGCGCTAGGCGTATCAGACATTGCCCCAACGGAGTTGGCCCCTTTCTCTTTAGCATTTATTTTGCTAAGATGATTCATTTACATCTACATGCATGCATAACATCTACCCAAATGCGAAGCATTTCCATTTCGTATGGAGCATTTCGCCATATTCAAACATACGCATATGAAACATATGCCAGGTTGTTATCCTTTTTATTCCCAAGCGCATCTCCGGCAGTTATCAGTATATTTATCAAGCCTGTATGGAATACAAATCTCCAGCAAAGATCATTGGCAGTTGTGTTCATCTTATCACTCTCCCTAACAAAGTTTGTTCTCCCGACTTTTGGTCGATGATCTTTCTCAGTGATCCTAACTCTTGGTTAGTAGCTTGTTTTCCGACTTTTGGTCGATGATTTCATTCTCAGCGATTCTAACTCTTGGTTAGTAGCTTGTTTCCCGACTTTTGGTCGATGATTTCATTTTCAGCGATTCTAACTCTTGGTTAGTAGCTTGTTTCCCGACTTTTGGTCGATGATTTCATTCTCAGCGATTCTAACTCTTGGTTAGTAGCTTGTTTTCCGACTTTTGGTCGATGTTAATCTTTCTCAGCGATTCTAACTCTTGGTTAGTAGCTTGTTTCCCGACTTTTGATCGATGATTTCATTCTCAGCGATTCTAACTCTTGGTTAGTAGCTTGTTTTCCGACTTTTGGTCGATGTTAATCTTTCTCAGCGATTCTAACTTTTGGTTAGTAGCTTTTCTCGACTTTTGGTCGATGTTAATCTTTCTCAGCGATTCTAACTTTTGGTTAGTAGCTTTTCCCGACTTTTGGTCGATGATTTCATTCTCAGCGATTCTAACTCTTGGTTAGTAGCTTGTTTTCCGACTTTTGGTCGATGTTAATCTTTCTCAGCGATTCTAACTCTTGGTTAGTAGCTTGTTTCCCGACTTTTGGTCGATGATTTCATTCTCAGCGATTCTAACTCTTGGTTAGTAGCTTGTTTTCCGACTTTTGGTCGATGTTAATCTTTCTCAGCGATTTTAACTTTTGGTTAGTAGCTTTTCCCGACTTTTGGTCGATGATTTCATTCTCAGCGATTCTAACTCTTGGTTAGTAGCTTGTTTTCCGACTTTTGGTCGATGTTAATCTTTCTCAGCGATTCTAACTTTTGGTTAGTAGCTTTTCCCGACTTTTGGTCGATGATCTTTCTAAGCGATCCTAACTTTTGGTGAGTAGCTTGTTATTCCGACTTTTGGTCGATGTTTTGAATATTGTCCTTTGATGGGTGCTCGTTCCACACAGAGTTATCTGGTTAAGCCTTCCCCAACAAATCAGCCGTTGCGATCAGTGCATGTTATCTCCGGACTTTTGTTCACATTTCTTCTTTCTCCTACGGTTGGCAAATTTCTGGTTCTTCGGTATTCAAACCGTCTTTTACCCTGAATGTTCGAAAGCCGTTCGCATTCATCCCTTCAGGCCCAAGCCGTTTGAATAGGGGCAGCTGTTATACCCCAAATTTGGCCAACCACTCTGGCATATGTATTATTTCATCTGCATCAACATAAGGCATAAAAACATTACATAGCATATTTTAATTTGCACTTTTACAGGGATATATGAAAAGAAAAAGAGAAGAAGAAAAGAGATGTGTATTCAAAATATATGGAGAATAGGGAGGTCATTTTCCTAAGTAAAAAAAATATAATTGAGACAAGTGCACAAGGTGGGGTTTGAACCCACCACCTCTTGCTCCACACCCCTCACCTTTACCACTCAGCCAGGCGCACATTTGTGAACAATAATGAAAAGGAAAACTATGTATTTTAAAGTATTGAAAATAAAGGCGCATGAATAAAAAATTGGTGGATTTTGGTCCCACCAAGGAATCGAACCGGTGACTATGTGATAGATAGGCGCTTGACTTAACCACTGGGGTGGTGATACATCCAGTGAGTATCCCACCCCAGCTTGATCACATGCCTTGTTTTGTTCTTAACTGGCCAGAAGATATGAAGCAAAACGCAGGGGACATGAATCAAAACCTCATCATTTTGGACGAAACAAGATTCATTCTCAACCATTTTTTTTTTACAAGGTTTAATATGGTACTGTTTGTTTTCGTTTTGGATTGATATTGTTCAAGTTACGGTTGAAATTGCAAAGAGAGGGAGATGATGAACCATGTGCAAAAAGTGTACAATTTGACATTGCCTTTTCAAGACCAGACCACAAGTGTACCTCCCTGTACTTCTCTGTTTCATTTCACCAATTTGGGCGAACAAGCAGCCACCACCAAACCCTAGCCTGAGCAGCTACCACACCACAAGACAAGAAAAGCCACGTGAAACAAGAGAGCTCAGCAAGAGGGAAAAATTCAAATCTCAAATCAGAGGATATATAAGGGATAAGTTGGAAGTTAAAAAAAACCTAAGGGTTTAGCAGCGGCCAGAGGATTGTCTTTGGAGAGAAAGAAAAAGTATCTTTGAGAGAGGGGAGGTTCCTAGAGTTGCTCTGAAGAGTGGGTTTGCAGAGTTCCTTGATTTTCCAGCTTTTGTTGCTAGGTATGAAATGTTGGTCCTCATTCTCATTGTACGCATAGACCAATGATTAGGGTTTACTGAGCTTGTTTATGAACTCTGTATATACTGGAAATGCTAAATGTGTTCATATGGTTTTACTTGCATCCTAATAACAGCTTTAAAATGTGTTTATTATATGCTCTGAGTAATGTATTTGATATCTGCTGAGTTTGATGTCTAGGAACACTGTTGGATTTTTAAGTTTGAAACCTTTCCTGGTTAACACTTGGGTGAACTTATAGAGTCTTAGTTTTCATTTTTTTTGAGTTATAATGATGTGGGAGTTTTGTCCTGTTTATTTGGTTTGATCATTGAGCTTTGAATCATTAGTGGGATGTGTTTGTGCCCAACTCTGTGATGGGTTGTTGTATTGTACAACAGGATGCCTATTGTTAGAACCTTTTTTTTTATGGATCTATTGTGTATGACTGTTCAAGTTTTGATCTGGACTATTAGCCACCTAGGGTTGTTAATCTCTTATTGCTTCAACTTCATTTAAAGACTTAGAAGAATTATTTCAACTGCTGGTGTTTTGTTTTGGTTGTGTTGAGTCATGTAAATCTAAGTTTGGTAAACTATGTGCCCTGTTTAAGTTCATAAAATATTAAGGTCCATCTGGTTAAATGTTGGCCATGATATGGTGTCTTGTGCTAACATAAAAATACACTGTCTTTTGCTCTGTGCTGCCTACAAGATATATTTTGTTGCTTAAGGTTCTTGGACAATCATATTTGGTCTTAAAGAAAATTCATTTAAGATTCAAAAGAAGCTTTGGTTTTTGATGTATGACTGGTCCTGATGTGGTTATATGAATCTGTAGGTGACATGCTTTGTAGCCAGTTTTGTTTTGTTTTCATGCTAGGAGATTTTGTTGTTATTTGAGGTTCAGACATGTGTTTGGTATTTTTGTGCTTAGTATAAGATTGCTGTTTTGTTTATCATATATGTACTTTGGTCAACTATACCATGCTGCTGTCAGTTTTAAATGAACATTGCTGAATGCTACTAGAATTTCCATTTGATGTCTAGCTTGTGAGGTCAAGTTTTGCTGTCTGTTTTTGCTGTAAGGTTTTGCTTCTGTCAGGTTCAAGGTGTATGCGTAGAAATGTATAAGATGGTTGCCTTTTGAATTGGTAGGCTGAGTGAGTATGCTAGGAGTGTGTTGTCTTTTTATCCCTGATTGGTGTGCTGTTACTGCTTGCTAAATTGTGGTATCCATTTTAGATTCACAGCATTTTTGCATTTCATTTTGTTTTGAATATCTGCTTTGAGTTGAGCCAATCTTATCTGTTACCATGCTCACTTATTTGCCTTGTTGCTGTAACTACTTTCTGCTGCAATAAATTCCATAAATTGGTCAAGTCAGTTTGCACTTGCATTACACGCACATATGTTCACCAAAACACACTATTAAGTGCTTGGTGCATCTTGAGTTTTGTGTTAAGCTGTTGTTATTTACTTCCACATTTTTCACTTGGTCATTAAAGTCATCTCATACATTCATCATCTTGTGGTAATTATCTCTAGAACTTAAGTCAATATTTATTTTGTTTGGTTTGAAGATGATAATTGTTTTGTTGTTCTTAAAACTTGAACTAGTTGGCGTGGCTTGTTGTTGGTTTTGTTGAGTGCTGTGATAACAGTATGATTGAAGCTTTTCCTTTGCATAAAAAAAACTGTTATTTGAGTTCCAAATTGAGCCAGAACCATTAGCATCTTGCCTTTTGGCTTAGTGGTTAGATCAGCAAAGTTGTCTTTAGGTGTTAGCAGCAAAGCTACTGTGTTTGTTTGTTTCATCTGATTGTTTTTTTTAATAATTCACATGTACTTCAGCTTTCACTTGATTTGAAATTATTGAGGGACCAGTTGGATTGGTTGTTTGAGTTTACTAATTTCCTGTTGCTTTGAGTTTTGGATCCATTAGGGATCAATGCTGTTTGATGTCTGGATTATGTGGAGATTAGATTTTTGTTCATTTTGTGATGCTGTTTGTGTGAGACCTGATATTGATACCATCAATTGTGGACTGTCATACTGCATTTTGGTCTTGGATGTTGGGTTTAGTTGACAGAAGAATCATTAAGTCTTTATCATGTGGACTTTGATCTAACTGATTACTGTTGCTGCTGTCATTTAATTTTATTTGCTTAATTTTTGTTCAGCTTAGGAAGCCATTTGAGTAAGATGTCTTCATGGTGATTATGGTTCATTTGCCCTGATTGGTGTTTGTTAGAACACAACATTACTGGTTTGACTTTTTGCTGGACATTTGCTTTACCTTTTGCTTTGTTTGTTTTGTTTGAAAAAATCTGTTTCATGTAACTGCTAGGATTTTGGCATGATGCAGTGTTGGATTATTATATATGTTTGAAACCAGTTTGTATTTGCAATAAATGTGGTATACAATGCTGTCATGAATGTGAACTTTGGCTTGTGTGCAAATTCATGATGTAATGCTGTCTTGTTTCTAAAAAATTGCTGGTACATGTTTGGGCTTCAACTTTTGCTTTGATTATCACATGTGTTAAACCATCATTGTGCTGTTTGGAATTAAATCCTGTTGAAATACTTGTATGAGATTCTGTCAAGTGCAGTGCCTGTGTAATTGTTAATATATGATTGGAATATCGATTTAATTGCAATTCGCATGGTATACGCATTGCTGTCATAAGATTTGGTTTTGGCTCATATTGCAAACTCATAGTGTCCTGCCTCATGCCCATTTTGGATTTATATACATACTGTTGATGCTTGCTAGAGGTAGTAGTGTCAGTTTTGAGGATTGTATTCAAGAGAGGATTTGTAAATGGTTTGACATTGGTTGGCCAGCTTTTTTTTGAACAGGTTGTTGGCAATTTTGCCTTGCTGTTTTGGTTACTTTCTACATATTGTTGTCATTTAGCTTGTAAAGTTGTTATTCTTGATGCACTTTTGTTTTGCTCCATCTTTGGTTTGAAATCTTGAGTTTTGCTTGAATCATTGCTGGGTGTTTTATCAGGATTTTGTAGATATGGTTTGCTTAAAATTTGGATGAGTAAGAAAGTTTGTTCAAGGCTAGTTGCGTTTTGCTGCTAGTTGGGTAGAATTGAATGTGCTGTCCAATTTTTTTTTTTTGTGTGTTTGTTTTGTTAATGTGGGGTGAAATCATGATCTTGTGGCATGGTACATTATTTGCAAGCTGCTGTCATAACAGGGCTAAGGTCCAACATTGGTTCAAATGTGATAACTTGTTGTTCTTTATTTTCTTTTTATCCAGCTATGATTACAAATTTGCCATGTATATATATTCTGTTTCCTTTCTAATCACTAGAAATACCACCGTCCCAGTGGTAAGGCAGCGTGTGGTTCTCCCTAATGTACATGGTTCGAATCCTGTGTTGGACAGAACCATCCTTTTTCTTTCCTTTTCTTTTTTTTCCTTTATATTTCACTCTCATCTCTTTTATATTTCTTCTTCCCATCACTTATAACATGCGCGCTGAGTGGCTTAGTGGTGGCGTGATTGGCTTGAGAATCTGAAGGGGGTGGGTTCAAACCCCACCCCTTGCGTTTTAAATATTTATTTTACCTTGTTTTAACTTAACATTTTAGAATATCATAACTTTGGCATACTTGATCATTTTTAATTCATTCTTCTTGCAAATTACTCTTCATTTTAATTACTTTCATTTAATAAAGCAATATTTCAAGTCAATGTTTTCTTAAAGACCTTTTGATTTACTTGAGGATCAACCCTCTATTAGGGTTTGTGCGCGCTGTATTTTGTAACGCTTCTCAAAATAACTGTTTCTTAATATTAAAATAAGAGGATTGGGTGTAGTCCCCTTCTTCTTCGAGTGTTGGGATGCCCACTGTAGTGAGGGTGGTCTCGATACTCGTCTTTTAATGCGAAGACACGCCTCCATCCACCACTTCTCCTTTCACAACTTCCTTCCGTAACCTTTCACACCTAAAAACTCGGCCCCGTACCGAGTGCATTTTCAATTTCTTTTCACAATAAAACTTGAATGGTCGTGGAGTGGTTAGGCGTAGGCCTTCTCCTATCCCGAGTGCTGACGTTTACCGTAGGGTTCTCTGTCGCAAAGCACTTACCGTTCAAAACCAAAAACACCTTAATAAGAGAATGAAGTTCTCTTCGCATTGAATTAAAGAGAGCGGATTGGGTTTAGACCTCTTCTTCTCCGAGCGTCGGGATGCCCACTGTAGTGAGGGTGGTTTCGACGCTCGTCTTTCAATACGAAGACGCCTCGTTCGCCACACCCTGTTATAACAAAAAACTTTGAGACAAAGAATTGGGTGCTACCCGTAGGGGTTACTATCCGAGGACCTGTCTCCCCCCTTAAAAAACAATCAGATCAATCAAATGTGACTTCTTGCCCCGAGTGGCGAAAACTTAATCGATCTTTCAAAAAAGGATATGCTACGTCCGTTCTACCGTAAACAGGTAATGCCTAAGTCTCCAGCGAACGAGCAGCAAAACACCTAACTGCTAGAATGCGCACGATAGCATCATCCATAAAAAACATTAACAAACCGTAGGCCGAACTACGGCTGCTCTGATTCTTTACTTCGTTCAAGTAAAGATACGTAGGCACAAGGGCCACAATCCTTGTCGAGCACATTCCCCCCAATATCCGTAGCCCCGAACTACGTCGACTCTGATTTTCTCATATCTGTTGAGAATACGTAGGCCTAGGACCGCGAAGTCCTACCGAGTCCGTTCTTTCTCCCCTCCCCTCCGTTACCCTTCTTTCTTCTTTGGAACACTCTTCTTATATCATAATATTTAAACAAATAAATTTCACACATCGACAAACAAAAGGTTCCCATCGAGTACGATGGATGCGAGGGGTGCTAATACCTTCCCCTCGCATAACCGGCTTCCGAACCCGTTCTTGGTTGCGAGACCATCTTATCCATTCTTTTCTTAAGGTTTTATCGATATTTTCCTTTCCCCTCATGGGATAAATAAAGTTCGGTGGCGACTCTTCTGTCCTTTCTTTTTCGCCTCCCCGTCGTTGCATTTTTTCGAGTAGCGACAACCTGATATCATTCCATCAGAACCTCTGCACTCTCAAAACTCTGTTTTTATCCGCTACACCTCTACTCCTTTTGATGTCATTCCCTCTGCATCAAATTTCAAACAGTTCTTGTTTCCCACATCATCTTCATCCAGATTCAAAGCTTTCACTTCATTAGAACATCCTTCATTACGTTCTTATCCTCGTCCTCTGTTCATTATCCTAAACTTTACCATACCACCCCCACCTGAACAACCCAAACCATCACCTCTAGAAGCCTGCCTTAAACCTAAATCCAGATTAGATTTTGATGCCTTATTTCCTAATTTCAAGAAAGAAATCAGGATGAGTTTAGACTCTGTGAAGGAGGGATGTCTCACAAGCGTTAATCCAGAAGCTTCTGAAGAATACTGGAATAAGTTCATTGCCAGATTCAACTTTGTGGCTTCTAATCTGAAGACCATTTGCTCTGATGATGCAAAGGTCAGATTTGCTGAAGTTGTCAGACATACGCTTTGGAATGTGAACAGATCTCCAACATTGCTTCTTGAGGATGCACCTTCAACTTCTGAAGCACCTGCTACTTCTGAGATTTTTGAAGAATCTACTCATGAAGTCACTCTGGAAACCAATCCATTGGCTCTGATGATTGTAGATCAACCTTCTGAATTTGTGCCTCCAGAATCTGCATCTGCTATGATCATTGACTCTGCTCCTGCTCCTGCATCTGAACATGTGCCTTCTACTTCTTTTGAGGTTAAGAAAGAAAATCCAGACATAGAAGACAAGATTGTTGTACAGGAAGCTGGTCAATCTGAAATCAAATCTTGGATGGAAAAATAAGATGAAAAGACAGACAACATACAGAAATGGATGGCTAAGCAAGAGGAATCTACTTCTGAGATGACCCACATCCTTAAGCTTCTTGCATCACTTTTATCTTAGTTCTTATGTTTGTGCACTTTGAGTGTTATTTTTCTATTTTTCTGAATCATGTTTTGTTCTGGTGTACTCTGATTATCCATGAATGAATATGTCTGTTTGATTATTTGTTTTTCATCTGTTGATGTTATTATCTTTATTCTATTTTCTTCTGCTAATCTTTTCTATCTTAAAAATTTTTCTTTTTGATTATGACAAAAAGGGGGAGAAAAAGAAATTCTGTCTGTTCAACTATAAACAGCTACTAAAATAAAATTCAGACATAACAAATTATATCTAACGTTGAATTTTAGTCTTTCAGAACTAACGTATCATCTAAAAAAATTCATTGAAGTTACCCTGAGAATCCCCAAAACAGATCTTTATTCAAACCAGGTTTAACCAGGCTCTGATAAGTCAAACCAAGTTCTGATTACCAGGCTCTGATCCCAGAAGCTAACCAGGCTCTGATTATGAAATATAAATCAGGCTCTGTTCTTGGAAAGAAAATCAGTAAGAGTAAACCAGGCTCTGTTTCTGAAAAGTAAATCAAGCTATTACCAGGCTCTAATTCTGGAAGGAAAATCAAGCTCTGATTCTGGAAAGTATATACTAACCATGATTTTTCCCAGAAGTTTTTCAACCAGGCTCTTAATCTGAATAGTATACTCATGCAAAAAGGGAAGTATTTTCTTCTATTAGAGTATTCATTTCAGGGGGAGATTCTTTATCTCAGGGGGAGTTATATATTTATCCTTTTTATTGAAAAAAATTTCCTATGTTTTGTCATCATCAAAAAAGGGGGAGATTGTTAGAACACAGATTGGTGTTTAATATCATCTCTATGTTTTGATGATAACTCTAATGGAATTTTGTATTAAGAAAATATATACTCTAATTTTGTTCAAATGTTTTTGGTTCAGATATTAAAATGAATATCATTATGGAAGCAAAATGCATCTGAACAGTAGTAACGCAAAGCTCTGAAGCATCAGAAGCAAGCCATCAAAAGACTCTGAGCGCTGCCAGAAGAGACTCTGAAGCAAAAGCTGCAGAAGACTCTGAAGCAGAAGCTGCAGAAGACTCTGAAGCAGAAGCTACAGAAGCATCTGAAGCGTAGCTAAAGATTTTGTATGAAGAGTTTCAAGCATTGTTTCAGAAGACTCTGAATGTACTTTACGCTACAAGTACAAAGGCTCTGACAAACTGTTATGCTCTGATCAGATCACTCACGCTAAAGGACTATAGCTGCAACTCTGATTTCATTGAATCTGATCTGAAGAACAAGAAGCACATCAGAGGATCTGATGTTGTTTACGTTTGAAAAGATATCAGCACGTGAATAGACTTGGTACTATTCTCAACATCCTCTCCAACGGAACTATTCCTTATTTGTGATAGACACAAGGATTTAGGCAAAAGGCATTTATCTGAACATTCTACTTCTGAGAAAGCAAAAGTCATGTAAAGACAAAAGGCTGCAGCTACTCTACTTGCACAGTCTTCAAGCATTGGACCTTCAGCAATGTAAAAGGACGTCTTCAATATCTCTTCAAGGTTAACGAATTGATAACAAATCTTGAGCAAATTATTCAACAACTCTCATACACTCATTCTTATTCAAAGCTGAATAGTTTTATTTGTTCTTAATCTTAAGTGTAAAAATCACAGTTTGTGATATAGATTTTTAGAAGCATCTAAACACTTGTTAGTTGACATTTATTTGTAAAAGGTTCCTTAAGAAGACCAAGTTGTGGTCAGTAGTTCTTGAGAAATTCCTCCGGTAGAGTACACCATCTTGGTTCAGATAGAAATTTCCAGCCAACCTCCTCAAGGTCTTCTTATCCCGGGCCGAATCCCCAGGCGGATACTCCTGATTCTTGAGAAAATTCTAGATATCATAATACCATGGCTTACCATCTGAAGCTTCCTCTATCGCAAACACAAATGCTGGTCTATCAAGGCGTGAGATGACTATTCTTGGAGCATCATTCCAAAAATTCACCTTATACATTGAGGATAAAGTAGCCAAAGCGTCTTCCATCTAATTCTCTGCTCTTGGCACGTGGTGAAACTCCACCCTGTCAAACAAGGGCAATAACCTTTTTGCGTAGTTCATATAAGGGACCAGATTAGGCTGTCAAGTCTCCCATTCTCCTTTAATTTGATTTACAACTAGCGCTGAATCGCCATACACATCTAGGTTCTTGATCCTCAGATCAATGGCTTCTTCCAACCCCATAATGCACGCTTTGTATTCGGCTTCGTTGTTGGTGCAGGGAAATGTCAACCTGGCAATTAATGGTATATGGGAACCATGGGGAGTCGTGATAATTGCCCCAATTCCACTACCGTAGGAGTTAACAGCACCATCAAAAATCATTTGCCACTAGGAGCTTTTCTCAGGACCTTCCTCAAGTAATGGCTCATCGCAGTCTTTCATCTTCAGAAACATGATGTCTTCGTCAGGAAATTCGAACTTCATCGGTTGATAGTCATCAATCGGTTACTCTTCAAGATACTCTGACAGAACACTCCCCTTAATAGCCTTCTGGGAGACATATTGAATGTCGTACCCTGTTAAGACCATCTGCCACCTGACAATCCTCCCCGAAAGTGCCTGCTTTTCAAAGACGTACTTAATCGGATCCATCTTCGAAATCAACATGGTCGTGTGATTTAGCATATACTGTCTCAGGCGTTTGGCAGCCCAAGCGAGTGTGCAACACGTCTTTTACAACATTGAGTACCTTGACTCACAATCTGTGAACTTTTTACTCAAGTAGTATATGACATGCTCTTTTCTTCCAGTCTCGTCGTGTTGACCGAGAACACAACCCATGATGTTCTTAAGAACCGTTAGATACATTGTCATTGGTCTTCCAGCTACTGGAGGTATCAGTATCGGAGGTTGCTACAAATACTCTTTTATTCTTTCAGATGCCCTTTGGAAAATTTTGTTCCAGACGACCGCCTGATCTTTCTTTAACAATTTAAATATGAGTTCACACGTGGTTGTGAGATGAGATATGAACCTAGCAATGTAGTTTAATCTACCCAAGAAACCACGAACCTCTTTCTCAGTCTTCGGTGCTGGCATTTCTTGTATAGCTCTTATTTTTGCAGGATCGACCTCGATTCCTTTTTCGCTGACAATGAACCCCAGCAACTTTCCCGACCGTACACCAAAAGTGCACATGTTCGGATTCAACCTCAATCTGAATTTTCTTAGCCTCTCGAACAAGTTCAAAAGATTTACCAGATGTTCCTCCGCCGTCTGTGACTTTGCAATCATGTCATCAACATAGACCTCGATCTCATGATGAATCATATCATGAAAGAGAGTCACCATTGCCCGCTGATAGGTTGCCCCTGCGTTTTTCAACCCAAAAGGAATTACCTTATAACAGAAAGTCCCCCACGGTGTGATAAAAGTTGGTTTCTCCATATCCTTCGGCGCCATTTTAATCTGATTATATTCGCAAAAACCGTCCATGAAGGAAAACACTGAATACTGTGCGGTATTATCAACAAGTACATCAATGTGGGGAGCGGGAAATCATCATTTGGGCTCGCCTTGTTCAAGTCTCTATAATCAACACACATCCTTACCTTACCATCCATCTTAGGCACAGGTACAATGTTAGCGACCCACGGAGGGTAGTTTGTCACGGCGAGAAATCCTGCGTCCAACTGCTTCTGGACTTCTTCTTTGATTTTTACCGCCATGTCTAGTCTGGTCCTCCTGAGTTTCTGCTTGACAGGTGGACTCTCTTCACGCAAAGGCAAGCGATGAACCACGATATCTATGTCAAGATAGAGCATATCTTCATATGACCAAGCAAAGATATCACTATACTCTCGAAGCATTTCAACCAATATTTGCTTGACATCACTCTGCAATGCATCCTCTATCCTGACTTCCTTTCTGGCTTCCTCAGTACCCAAGTTGATGACCTCAATTTCCTCCTGATGAGGAAGAATGACTTTCTCTTCCTATTTCAGTAGCCTGACGAGCTCTTTAGGTAGGTCTTCATCTTCATCAATCTCTTCTTCGGCTTGAAATATCGGATTATCAAAATCAAAACGAGTCATAGACGGTTCTGGAGCGGTGTCATCTGCAATGTGAAACCTGCAATAATGATGATTTAATGCTTAAAATGATATGTAAGCAAGCACAAACCATATTTCCATTTTATTGTTAAAAATAAGAACAGGAAAGACAGAGATCACAATATTTGAATGCAAGAAAAACACTCTTTGATTAATTGATAAAACGATTGTTTAACATAAAAGATTAGGCCCTGCAAACAAATACCACTATGCTCCGGGTAGAGCATAGGGATACAGATAATCAAGAAAAAAAATCATTACTCTTCTTTAGTCACTTGGATGACTTCCTGGACAGTCCAGTTGCTTAAGCTCTGACCCGAAATACATGGCCGAATCCATGAATCCATGTCGCAGTCGCTATCCCTTTCTTCGTCGGACACATCATTGATCTACTCAAAGATCACCTCACCGCTGGTGAATTGGACGGGTCCCTTGTAGCGCGACGCGCTCTGTGGAGAAGAGGATGGGTTGTACCCCAGTCCGAACTTGTCTTGCTTGTTGGGGATGCTCAGAACTTGGCCCCAACCCTGAGATGCTCCAGATTTCACCACTGCCTGTGCTTCTTTAAGAGATGACATGGAAACCTCAGGTACTTTGTCTATAGCTGGTGTTTTCTCCTTAATCTGCATAGTCTCGAAATCCTGACATAAAGTCTCATGGATCTCACTGTCGACCTCGACGTATTTGAACGAAGAAAAATGACTTATCATAATATCTTCTTCCCCACAAACAGTAACAACACTGCCACCCACCATATATTTCAACTTCTGGTGCAGCGTTGACGTAACAGTAGCTGCTGAATGGATCCATGGTCGTCCGAACAGACAGCTATACATTGGCTGAATATCCATGATATAAAACACGGCTTCAAAAACTTCTGGACCAACCTGGATCGGAAGAGTCAATTCCCCAAACACTGACCTTCTAGTCCCATCAAAAGCTCGAACCACCAAGTTGCTTGGGGTGCACATTATCCCTCGGGTATCTAGCTTCATTAAAGCCTTCTTGGGTAACACATTCAGTGATGACCTAGTGTCTACCAGCACGTGTGACAACACAGACCCTCTACATTCGATGGAGATATGTCGCGCTAGATTATGATTCCTTCCTTTAGGCATCAAATCCAAATCAATGAAGCCCATCCCATTACCAGCATTAACGTGTGCCACTACTCCTTCGAGCTGATTCATAGATATCTCTTGTGGCACGTATGTTGTATTCAAGATTCTTAAGAGCGCATTTCTGTGTGCTTCAGAACATAACAGTAATGACAGAATGGAGATCTTCGACGATGTTTGCTGTAAGTGATCTACGATCTTGTAGTCACTCTTCCTAATCAACCGCATAAACTCTTCCGCATCCTTCAACAAGGACTCTTTCTCACCATCCTGAGAACTCTCTTCGACCACTGCTTTTCCTTTACCCTTATCATCCTTCTCAACACTCACTTCAGGAGGTGAAAATACTCTTCCGCTTTGGGTTATCCCACCGGCACCTACCAGATTGTCGACAGAATCCAACGGTGAACCTTTCAGTTCCTACTTTTAACCATTACAGTAGACCTCGGCTTCGTAATTCCACGGAATAGCCTTAGTGCTCTCATAGGGTACGGGTCCAACTTTAGTAATTATGATAGTGGGCAGCCTTGAAGGCGCAGAAATAGTAATTGTCTTGTAAGGAATTGAAATTTTCGCAACTTCATTCTTCTCTTCATCAACTATTTCCTCATCTTTCTTCTCTGACACTCTGTCAAATTATAAAATACCATCATTCATCAGCTTCTGAATATGACTCTTCAGCTTCTCGCATCACTCAGGATGGATCAAGCACTTTGTTTAAACTCTGTCATAACCCGGAAATACCCCTCCACTCAGCAATTTGTCCTTTACAATACTCAACGGAGTCTTCAAATCGTCAACATCATCTACCAAGTTCAAACCCTCATCCTCAATAATGGCATTAACCCCAGCTGCCCCATGATTAGGCATGGGATTCTACACGACATTGGGCGTATCATGAGAGAAATTGATGGCTTTGCTGTCTATAAGGTCTCGCACCTTATGCTTGAATGATTTACAATTGTCGATATTATGTCCGGGAGCACCAGAATGAAAACCACATCTAGCATTAGCATCATATCCGGGTGGTGGTGCACCAGTCAAAGGAGCCAGAGTCCTTTTCTGAATCAATTGTAATTGCATCAAGTGTTGAAGCAACTATGAGTAGGGCATCGGCGGCGCATCAAACTGCCTGTTTACTGCTCTGCCCCAATCCTGAAATCTGCGAGGAGCATAATTTTGTTGCTGCTGTTGTGGTTGTTGTGGTTGTGGTACTGCAGGAATTGTAATGCTAGCAACCTGAGGTTGTTGTTGAGGGTACTACTGACCTCTACTCTTGTTTCTATTTTGGGAACCTGAGACTGCATTGTTTTCCCCTTCTCTCCTTTTGTTACCAAAACTTTTCTTAACTCCTCCAGCTGAGGATCTTTCCCCGGCTTGAATTTTACCCAATTTGATTCTGTTCTCAACTCTTTCCCCTGTAATGATTAGATCTGAAAAACTTCCCGACATGTTACCGATGAATTTATCGTAATACACCCCCGGTAGCATGGCAACAAACATGTCTATCAACTCCCTCTACACCATAGGCGGTTGCACTCTAGCGGGCAATTCACGCCATCTCTGGGCATACTCTTTGAAGCATTCATTACTTCTCTAAGATAAATTCTGTAACTGGACCTTGTTTGGTGCCAGATTGCTGTTGTACTAGTAATGTTTAACAAACGCCTCAGCTAAATCCCTCCAGCTTTGGATGTTAAGTGGCTCTAGCCCCATGTACCATTTAGAGACAGACCAGAAAGACTGTCCTGGAAAAAGTGCATAAGCAGCTTCTCATCGTCAGAATAGGCGAACATCTTGCGGTAGTAAGAACGAAGATGAACCCTCGGATAGGTTTTCCCCTTAGACTTATCAAAGTCCGAGACTTTGAACTTTAGAGGAACCTTCAAATCTGGAATCATCCCCAAATTTGCCATATCCAACCCCATAGAATTCTGATTCTCATAACTCTTCATCTTTTCCTCGAGCAGCTTAAACCTCCTGCCTGCCTCTGATGGCAGACCAGCACCAACATCCCTCATAGAGAACACATTCTCTTGATCATCTTCCTCCCACTGAGGGGTAGTATTCCCATGCACAGCAACGTAGGTCCGGGAATATGCACAACTGTAGGACCAGTATTAGCATGTAGGATGAGATTTTTAGCAGTAGGAGGTATATCAATAGTTCCTCCATGAAGCACACCACTCCCGTCAACCCTAGCAATTAACGGTTGCACCAAAGTTCTCAGATGTTCTTGGCCATTGGCAACCCCTTGCATCATATCCATGAATTGGGCCATCCTGTCACGGAATTCCTGAAGCTCAGCCTGAATCTGATCCATAATCTTGCGTTGATTTCCCCGAGTAGCGTAACGATGAGTCGTTTGGTTGTCAATCCTGAAACAAGATACAAACCATAGAGATAAGATTAACAGTTCCAGAACACCTACGATGCAAACATGAGAGATGATGCACTATGTAGACATGTAAATATGAGTTAGGAAAATTTTCCCCTCGATTCTAGTTCCGTGAGAATTGCAAGACAATGGGAAGCCAACAAATAAGCATAGCAAACTCCTCATAAATAAAATGAGAGCCAAGAGTCAATGTACAGCACAACACTGAATACAACGGAATCAAAATGACCTTAGCCAACAAATTTGGTGATGGTCAAGATACATCATAACAACAAACCACAAAGAGAGAAAAACATCAAATACAAGGGCGAGCCTGGAAATCCTCCAACAACACTCTCGCCTCTGAATGATCTGGCCTGTCTACCAACCCCTGGATGAGCAACTCTCTCTAGCTAATGATGCTCTGCAAGCTCTGGACATAATCCTCCCAAGCGCCTTTACCGAATTCTTCCTCAAGCTTAGATCTCTTCACATCTACTCTAGCCTTATAGTCTTCTAAGGTTGCAAGAGCTTCATTCAGTCTACAATCGCTTTTGCGTCGGCGCGAGGATTCAGCTATAACCTTCTCATCTCTCACCTGGATCTGAGCCTTCAACTTAATAATCTGTTGTCGCAGTCCATCTTCTCGCTCCTTGTTGTTAGTCAGAATGGCGTTCCATTGGTCGTTAAACTTGGAGATCTCTACATATGCTATGTCCAGCTCTTTCTTCTTAGAACTAAGAACATCACTAACGCTCTTCAGGTCTAAGCCCACATGCTCTCGAGCGCGAATCTCTGTAGTTAGCTCTCTACCCAGTTTATTCACCAATTCAGTTTACTTCTCAGATGAAAAATTGGCTTGATTTCTCTCGCTTCGGAGCTGAATAATCTCTTTTTCCAATTCCTCGCTTGCCTTACGCGACTCCTCCTTCTCGACCCATAGCTGATTATATTTCTGGATATCAACAGTAGTCGGCTCCTCAATCATCAAAGAATATAAAGGCTCATAAGCTGGAAATGGCAACAATAACCTCCTAACTCTCTCCTGGATCCAAGCCTTATAAGGATCATAGGCTCTGCTATTGCTCTTTCCCAAAGAAGACATCCCCTCTCGGTGAATCTTACTCCAAGCCTTCTCTACTCTAATCAGGGTCTCACTATCAATCGAACCAGTGAAATACAGAGATCCCTATACTTCCTCTTCCTTCGGAGGTTCCCTTAGAGCGTAACCAAATTGCCTCACTGCAAGAGCGGGGTTGTAGTTAATACCTCATTTCCTTCCAATCAACGGGACATTAGGAAAACCACCACAGCTAAAGATAATCTTTGTGCCCAAATGATCTCTGTCAAACCATACGATGTTCTCAGAAGTCAAGCCCATAAGTCTCTCAGACCACTCAGAGATACCTGCAGTGTCAACAAAAGGACCAACCTTGGGAAGGTGACTCACAAACCATTTGTACATGAGAGGTACATAACAAGAGACATTCTTCCCCCTCCTATTCTCATTCTTGTAATGCACAGAATGATACACATCTCCCAAAAGTGTAGGCACAGGATTCCCCGAGACAAAGATGTGGAAAGCATCCAAGTCCACAAAATCTGGAATGTTCGGGAACAAGATTATGTCGTATATGCACAGAGCCAATATAGCATTAAAGACAATCCAGCAACCCTCTTTGGCAAAATGTTGAGCTATACCCACCAAGAAAGGCAACGGAAAACTAGGCATTCCATTCCTTTTAATCAACTTCCCTTACAACTTAGAAGCATCTAAATGAAGAGAATTAGTAAGCCTAGTCAAATCATGCTCTGCTTCATAGTGATAGAAAGGCCTCTGACCCAGAATAGAAACTCCTAACAGCATAGAAAACTCCTCCAAAGTAGGCATCAACACATAACTAGGGAAAGTGAAACATTTCAACTTTCGATCATAAAACTGAAGCAAGGTGTGAAGACCTTCCAACTCAAATACTGAAGCTTTACAAACACATCCCAGAAGCTTCCCATACTCCTTCTTGAAATCTTCCAACACATTACGATCAGCAACAAAAACCAAACTGAGCAGAGGTGTTATGTCAGGGGTAGGAAACTTGTACACAACAGTCTTCTTCAAACTGGGCTCCATGTCAAGAGTGGGACAATATCACTAGAACCGAGAGGAAAATATACACCTACAACATAAATACATGTCAATGTTAAATGCAAATGCAGCAGGGGATCAAGATTGTTGTGTTATTGATTGAGATGAACAGCGCTTCGCTTCGGCGAGGACATAACACATCACTGATATAAGGACCCACTGCATCAAGAATTATAGGTTCACACTCACGGGAAAGCCGAGTAGGTTGAAGATCAAAGTTTCCTACATAACCCTCCCCTCTCACAGGTATGAACCTATCTCTGATAAGGTTTGGCATCCTATGCGGTCGTCAGCATCACATAATTTCGAGAAATGATGATACGTTCACCATTTCTGGTTTGGCATCATGGTTTAACGAAGCGACCTTACTTAGCTGACTCCCAAGTGATCGGCCTCTAGAGTCGACAGTTTTCAGATCCAACATCCCGGTCTTGACCAACAGGATGAGATGTCTTCAAAGAGAACCTCATCTGAACGCGAATTTCGTGAGGACTAGTACATGCTGCCATGTAGGTCCTCACTACTCTCCACTCTAATGCTATGGATATCCTCAAGCCTGGGTTTTGGCTTATCACCCAATGGAACAGTCCCATCCAACAACACATCAATAATGATATATAAAGTGCTGAAAGTAAAATGCAAATGTAGTAAAGTAAAAATGCAACACATATACACATATGTACACACCCAAAGATAAAACATGCAAGCGTTAGGATTGACTCGCATAGGGGATGGGAAGAGTCCCCAGCAGAGTCGTCAGCTGTCACATCGCTGCGAAGAGGGGCCGGCAAGGACAGAAGAGTCGCCACCGTTTGTTATTTATCCCAAAAGGAGGGAAAGGAAACGATCAGAGAAAACCTACAAAAAAGGGAAAAGACAGGTCATCGCAACCAAATCTTGGGTTCGGGAGTCGGTTACGCCAGGGGACGGTATGAGCACCCCTCACGTCCGTCGTACTCGACGGGATCCACGCTTGTTATCTATTTAAAGGGTGTTAATATATCTAAGCTACATGCCACAGGGACAAAAGAAAACAAAAGAGACTTGATAGAGCATCGCCGCTCTATGCCTACGTACTCCCTCGTGCAATGGAAAAGTTATAGTCAACGTAGTTTGGAAAACAACGGGTGAAGGTGGGGAAGGTTGCTCGCTAAGACATCGTCGTCTCGTGCCTACGTATCCTCGTCTGGTATGAGAAATCAGAGCAAACATAGTTCAGGCTGACACGACCACAGATTGGTTCAAGTGTTTTAGCCGAGTAGGGTTAAACCTTAGTTCTAGCAGTTAGGTGTATTGTTGCTTGACCATTGGAGACTTAGGCGTTACCTGTTTGCGGTAGAACCAAGAGCTAACAACACTCTTTTTACGAAAAAGGTTTTCCATTAATCCTGAAGGATAAAAAAAGTTTGATGTTTGTTTTTGAGTCTTTTATGAAGAAGAAGTGAATTGAATTGTATTTGTAATTCATGTTGCACTAAAGACTATGACTTAGGAGCGAATGCGTCGCATATCGCCCAAAGGGCATATGCTAATCACTCTAGACAATTGAGAGGAGGCCCCCCAATCATCATTTCCCAAATGCTTAAGGCTCATAGAGTACAACACTCATTATTCTTTATTACATGTTTTGGAGAAGTTTTGAGATGAGAAAAGAGAAGACACAACTAAGGGGAAACTAACTCAACCCTAATGTTATCATGTAATGTGCTTCTAAGATTGAGATTGAAAAGGGAAATTATATCCTAATGCTATCAGCTTGGATTGAACACTTAATGTCTCTCCTACTCCCGAGGGACTAGGAATCCTAAGGGATCATTGCAAAAGACCAAGAAGGCACAAGATAAATCAATCACAAATGAAAAGGAAGAAAAAGATGCAAACATGAAATGCAACACAAAGAGAAGAGGGAGGAAAAAAGTGTGGGGCAGTAACCACCACAAGCACATCTCAACCTCTTGAAACCAAGCAAGGGATGCAAAACAAAAAAAGAAATGCAAGCAAAAAGATGAGAGAATGAGATGAAACGGGAGAAGCGAACTCCTACGACCATCGACCATCAATCATCGAAGAAAAGTGGGAAGAAAAAAAAAGTGTGGGAAAGCAGCCACCACAAGCACATCTCAACCACGCCATTCTTCATACTCAAGCAAAGCAAAAGAACACTCATCACTTTGAACAACAACTACAAAAGTATGCATTCAAGTGGAAATCGAACACGCGTGTCAAAGAAATCATGATTAAACAATCAAGAACAACAACACAATGTCTAAAACATCTCACCCAAATGCATCATATTGAACCATGAAGATTCAAAGTGAAATGATACCCAAAACAAGCTCAAAAACAGCAAACATGTCATTCTGGTTCAGTGTTAATCGGTTAACACATATGGTTAACCAATTAACAAGTTTAAAATGTTTGAAAATTTGAAAATTCACACTGGTTAATCGATTAACCAGTTTGCACTGCAACTGGTTAACCTATTAACACTGTACCAGAGGTAGAAAACAACAGCTCAAAAGAACTTTCACCAAATAATCGCTTCTCCAATAATCCAGATGATCACATAATCAATTATGCACGAAATTAACACCAGAAAACAGTGATCCAACAACATGTAAACACATTCAAACAGCAAGATCATAAATCACATGGATCAAAAATCAAGAAAATCAATAAAAAATGAAGATCAACATGATGATTATGCAAATATGCTCAAAGACAGAATCGGATCTAGAATTTCCAACCTACAAAGCGGAGATTTGCTTTGGTGAGTATTGATTCACTTGAAAAGCAGATCCAAGCTAGAAATCCGGAATTCCTTCAAGATTCAAGTGAGTTATTGTAGTAGAAATGAAGATCCACCAAAATGAAGCAAGAATTATCCAAATAAGCTCCTCTAGATCAACTTCAAAATTCAGATCCACAATAGCACGAAATTTGAATGGAGAATTGGAGATGATAAGGATGAAAGATGAAGGTTTTAGCTCTAGAATTCAATGATTCCAATAGAGAATCAAAGAATTCAAGGTGAGAAGAGCTTTAATGGAGTTTGGGAGATGGAAAAGTTGAGAGCAAAATTCAAGAGTGTATGAATTTTGAAAAATGAAATGGAATTATGAGGATTGTGTTTTTGTGAGGTTTGGAGCAAATAATTTAAATATGCTCTAGGTTAGGAGTAGAATGGTGGTTTGGAGTATGGTTATGAAAATTGGAATGGGATTAGGAATGGGGAATTGGAGGGAATGTGAATTAATTTGAAAACTAATCAAAATTCAAAGTGGTTCTAGATCCTTCTTCTGGTGTAAAATCAATTTCTCATGTGATCAAAATGGACCCCAAAGTGAATTCTATTGAAAATTCACGTGCAGAGCAGAAAATTGCCTTGGTTAATCGATTAACCATTTGGGTTAATCGATTAACACCCTCAAAAATTCAAATTTGACCTGATTTTGCATTGGTTAATCGGTTAATACCTTAAAAATTTGAATTTTGACGGCTTATGGAGGGAAAAATCTTACACTAAATTTAATTAGTTAAATAATTGTTTTTTAAAATTTTATATCACATAAGTATTAATGAGTCAAAACTCTAAGAAAATTATTTCAATTTCTTGATCTACTTCAATCTTGCGCACATCTCACAAGTATTTGATAAAAGATCCATTTGATATTTAAATTGAACCATCTTTACTTCATCACATGGAAAATCACATGCAAGAATCCTTGAATGAATATGAACACAAGAAACTCCAAATCTCTTTGTAAAAGAACCTTTCTTCTTTAAAAATTCACTACCAGTATCCCATAACAAATCTTGTTCTTAGAAACATTCATTCAAACATTAGAACACAAACAAATTCCTTAAAAAAAACTCACATTTTCTTAACTTATTTAGATTTCACGCACAAAATGAAGTTTTGGTGTTTGAGGGAGAATATGAATTTTCTGGAAAATCACTTTTTTTTTAGCTGTTATGAAAATAATAAAGATAAAATGTTTTTATATTTGCTAGGGACAAGGCACAAAAACACTTCAAAACATTGAGATTGATTCACATTATGTAAGAAAGTGAATTAAATCAAGTAAATGAAAAAAAAAACTTAAATTTCAAGCTATGAGTCAAATCATGATTCGGGTAATGTGATTAAAATCACATTAACTCGTGATTTTAATCATGTTTCCCAAGCTGAATTCATTTGGCAGAATTATTCCCATGATTTGAACCACACAATACCGTGATTCAAATCATGTTTCCCAAATTTAATCCATTTGGTAAAAATAAACTCATCATTCAATTAAAAAACTAAAAATTGAATCATGTTTGCTGAACTGAATTCAATTTGCAAAAATACACTAATGATTCGATTAAACTAAAACCATGAATCGGGTCATATTTACTGAATTCAATTTTTAAAAAAATCATTTAGTCATGATTTGAGTCATTCTAGAAAAAAAGTACTCAATTTGAATCATACATTTTTTATATTTAAATCAACTATGATAACTTTTGTCAAAGGATTGTGTTTATGCATGTAAAATTCATTTTTAAAGAGGTATAATTGCAAATTTATTGTGAGTGGCTCAATTTCAACATAGTAGACATAAAATACAAGCAATAAAACTCGTTAATTACACAAGGTTACTCTAGGAGCAATTTCACCCAGAAAGGTCACATAGAACCAGGGGCATCGACCCTTTTTTGCAAGTGATATGCTTTTAACAAGAGAAATAACTTTTGATGATGTCAACTATTGTCTAAAGATGAAAATTGATGATGACAAGTCAAGCATAAGCGGTTAAGAGTAAGTCATTTTTCCTTAATTGACAAAACCTCTATAAGTCTCAGTGTTCTTCTCTTTCCTTTAAACTCTTTAATTTCTACGATTTATATTCTGTCAATTAATTTTCCACAGCTTAGTAGTAAAACAAATTTCAAAATTTTTTTAAACTCTTATTTTAAATCCAAAAGTTTTTCAAAACCATGTTTTTCTTAAGCACGCAATTCAACCCCCCCCCCCACACACACACACACACACACACACACACCTCTTGTGTGTGAAGTCACATGTCCAATAGAAACAAGTATGAGGTATCGTCACCTTTGATTCACTAAATCAAAATCAGCTAACCAAGTTTTGTAGGTAGGTAAACCATTACACTATGAGAAGAGATAAAATAAAAATTTAACTTCCATAAAATAAAAGGCAAACCAGCATGGTTGCATCATAGAAAAATGAACTAAGAAATATAACTTAAGAGGTCGAAGCATCACCTAGAGAGATTAATTTAACATCTTCGACTTTTAGTTTAAGATGAGTTTTGTCTCTCGATATTTCCATTTCATGATGGAGAAGTTCTACCTGTTTTAAAGCATTATCGAAAAGAAGCCTTGATAAATTATCTAACAACCTGGATAGATTTTACATACTCACCGTGTCAAGAGAACTTCTAGGAATTCTCCTCTTTAAAAGTTCCTTTTATCTTTTACATCTCTTCCTATGACTCAAGGTGTGATGCCTTTATATCCCTCAAAGCGGTCTCCATGTCCCCCGCAGCTTTATAAGCAATCTTAAGTGACTCGTCAACCTTGGCCAAAGGTCTTCTTTTTCTACTTTACTATCTTACCAAGCTAATTCACCCTTGTATCCATGACGGAAGGGGAGACATAGTTTTTCACCTCTTCATCTACATCCGTAAAAATTCTATTCGCCTCAGTAAGTTCCTGGTGAATATTTCCCGTCTCCAAAAGAGTGTAGTCTAATCACTTAAGAAAAACCTTGTTATCACTCCTAAGACTATTTGTAGCCCATACATCTCCTTTAACTAAATCACCAAAATCCATCACAAAGCCACCCGATGTAGCTGATAAGACATATCATCCATCACCTCCTGATGACCCAATTATGTCACAAAATAAAAATAGTTGTAGTCGTTATCCGAGAGGGTAGTTTGTGTTAAACACATGAGTCCACACACAAGATTTCTAAATGGGAAAACTTATTGCAACGAGAACGTTTATAAACAAATTAATTCACTTTCTTCCCATTTCTTTTTTTACTATGTGTTCTATCAGACTCAAACCCTAATCTAGTTTTATTTAAGGGAGGCCTTTGACTTTATAAAGCCAAGTCAAGATTTTATTTATCCTTAGTAAATTTACTTAGGGTTTCAGGTAAATTTGTTACTTCCTTTTTCATCGAGACACAACTATCACATGTTCTAGTTTGGTTTCTAATATTAGTTATTTCTTGCTTAAGTGTTTCATTACTCTTCTATAGAAAATCAAGATAATCCTTAAAGTTTATGTTACGTTTCTTAATATTATCATTTTCTTAAATTAACTTAGCATTTAATTTAAATAGTTGCTTGTATGATAACCTTTTAACCTCATGGTCATCTTCTTCGTGATATGCTTCCCAGTAAACTTTATCTTCTTTGCTGTAAGAAAATTCTTCGAAGATTCTTCCTAAGGTTAACTCTTCATCCTTTGTAGAGGTTTTATTATCCTTTCATCTCTTGAAAATTCCACTACATGAGGCTTCTTATTCTTAACTTCTATATATGAATTTCCATCATGTTGAATACTAAGAGGATTGTTAGACTACCAATATTGTTCTTTTGAAGGAGACCACATGATTTGACTTGAAGGAATTTATTAATGAAGTTGCTGAGGATTATTTTAGATTTGTTCTCATGCCTTCATCCTTAAGTAATTGAAACAATTCGTTCAACATCTCTAAAACTTATTCCTTCTTTGATTTTTCTTGAAAGTCATAAACATTCTCATCTCTTGATTTAAGAATTGAATCAGATTTCTTATTCCAATTCTTAATTCTTAGATATTTGTTAGTAACAAACATTCTAATATTATTTCCAACAATTATAAATTTAGAGAAGCACTTATAAATAAAACATTAATCTTCTTTGCCTTTTTTGTTCATTCTCTCTTGTTCGACACATGGAGGAACTCCATATATCATTTCAAGAATATCCAACATTTCCTAGACGGATTTACAATAATGAACATAAAAGAATTGATTATCATCTAAGGACATGACAAAAAAATTCTTTGTTTTGAAATTCATTTTGAATTTTCTCCTTTCCTCTATGGTCCAAAGTAAATCGAGTTTATTTACCATGTCTCCATTTATGTGGTAGGTAGGGATAAATTTACCATTAATTATCATTTTCTATAATTTAAAATATAAATATTCAATGAATATTTTAAATCTAGTTTTCCATAGTTCAAACTTGTCACCATTAAATGGTGGAGGTGTGTTTAGGAAAGATCTCTTATTAAGAAATGTGTTGGAAATCATCCACCTCCTAAGAGGATTAGACTTTGAACATGAGTTAGACTCTGTTCTGAACCCGCCCAAAAGGCTCAACTGACTAGGACCTAAAGACTCAACTGACATAGCCCAATCCATTTCATGTCCACTTTACTCGACCCAAAATATAAAAACGTTCTCACATTATGAGAATGTACACAATCTCTAATAGTCAATTCCACTTTACTCATTTAAGACCTTGAACTGACTTGGGCGTTGGAGTGTTAACCATGAAGGCTCACCGCACGCCACCGTAAAGAACATCGAAACCGCCGTTCAAAATCACCAGTTATTCATCTATTATCACTTCTAGTTCCTTCATGAAGTTGAAACATCCATTTCTAGTTCTCAAACGAAATAGTAGTGCCGTCTGTAAGAAACTACTTTCGATCTTACGATTTCCATGAGAATCACGACTCACTTTGCAAATGTCGTCGAATAAACTAATAAACTCTAGATCTGAATTCTGGTAGTTCGAATCTAGATCTCATATTTTTCAACTTACAACCTCCTCAGGCCACCGAATCGAGAGCAAAATAATCTCTGGTTCCTGTATTTTCCTTATTCACCTTTCACAACTTTCTCAGATTTCAAAGTTAAAAAATGTTCAGAGGCGAACACAAAGATCGTCTGTAGCCAATTCGATCAACTACTGCCTCTATTCCGGTATGTTAGAGTTCAAATCTCCATTTTCTTCGAGAACTTTGCAAATTAGAAAGAAGAAGACTCTCAGACATAAATATATGATTGTACTCTCGTTGACGAACCCCACACTAAAGTAAGGTCTCCATCTCAACCATTGAGATCCTCCAACAGCCCCCTAGCTTGGGGCGCATCTGACAAAGACAATTCTAACTTTCATTCTTATTTAAATTTGGATTTACGTCACACTAAAGTATCATTCATTATATACTTATAACTTTTATCTTTATAATTTTGCTCACTTGAACTTTAAAATCTTGAACTTTAAAATGTTAATTTTGCATATACATCACCTCTTTGACTACAAGAGACATCATGTCGTGTCAAAGACTTTACCTATTTTTTTGTTAGACACCATAATAGTTAGTAATTACTATTTGACTTGAGCATTATGTACCTTGCTTAGCTTCTTTTTTTCTTCCGAATGAAATAAAGGATTATTTTTTAAAAATACAAGGAGAAAGATTCAATTCTAAATTAAGCCATAAGAACCGTCCCGATTCTATAATGAATCAATGGACAAATTGGTTAAAGATTCATTATCAATATGCTTTACCTGAGAGCACATGGTCGAGATTAGCACCACAAAAGTGGAGGAATACAATCCATGAACATCGCGTGGCTCAAAATAAAGATTTACTTGACTATGATTCATCGAAAAAAACGAAAAGTAGACTTATTAGAAGAAGTAGACTTATTAGAACAAGTAGACTTATTAAAAAAAAAACAATATGGATATGATCTTTTTGCCTATCAATATCTAAATTATGTAGATAAGAGTCAACCTTATATTTATAGATATACATCACCTAGTTATAACACACCTAAAAATATAAAAGAAGTATTTGATATAATGGGTGATAGCTTTATCCAAAATTATATAGCAGAAGATGATGAAAATAAGCCGGATAGAAAGTATTTTCGTTGGAGAGAAAGAAGGATGGGAATGAATGAAAAAAGAAGGAGAAGGACCAAAATAAGAAGGATAGCAATGAATGGAAAAAGAAAAAAGAATTCCATAACGAATGACAAATTATTGACTCCGAGTTTTGGTTTTTTGTCAAAATCAAAAATAGATGCATATAAGAAGAATCCGTGGATCTTACCACTAAATTTCTTGTTTGTGACGTTTTATAGTCAGAAGAACATTACTGATGAAATGGAATTACGGTTCGAAAAGAAAGAATACGCGATTCACAACAATCTAAAATCATATCTCGAAAGGTATTATAAGTCCAAGCATCGTTACAATGCAAATAGCCCTAAATACAGAAAGGATATGGCTGCAGAACAGAATTTCTTAATGGATAGATATGTGGGTTATTATTTACGTTGTGCGGATTTTCTGTACTACAACAAAAACTACGCGAAGATTGTCAGCCTAATAACTCTCCTGACGAAAACGAAACAAGCAAAACAAATTTTATTGTCTACTATAAGGAAGGGAGAACTAGATCTGGAAACTTTTGTGCGTATGGTGAGTGATGATCCTTGTTTTTTTACAGCAGGGATATTGAGGAAGTGCAGGAAAACCTAGTTTTTTGTTTAGAACCCATTCGTTGTTCTTACAAAAAAAAACTACGAACAATCATTTCTATATCAAACCATAAGCGTATCATTGAAGCACAAACGCCAAATTATAAATAAAGATAAAAATCATTATGATTTACTTGTTCCTGAAAATATTTTCTCCCCTAGACGCCGTAGAGAATTGCGAATTCTAACTTGTTTGAACCATAGGAAGAATCGGAAGACGATGGATAGAAACACAATAACTGATAAAGAAAAAACGAATTCTTCTGAAGTTTTGACTAAAAAGAAAGATCTTGATAGCGATACAAAAAAACTAAGGAATTTAAAATTCTCTCTTTGGCCAAATTATCGATTCGAAGATTTAGCTTGTATGAACCACTATTGGTTTGATACACATAATGGAAGCCGTTTCAGTATATTGAGAATACGTATGTATCCTCGCCGCGATTGAAAATCTAGATTTTTGTTCTATTTATCCTAATATTTCTCGTAACTTATCTATCTGATATGTGAACAATATTTATAGATAAATAAAATAAACGTCCACACACATTGTGGGAGTCATACGAATTCAATTTCAATGATGTCTCCATAAATCCATCGAAAAATGAATAAAATCTATTGTCTTATTTTTGTCTTTAAAATACAAGACAATAGATTTTATTCATTTTATGAATCCATAAATATAGTATTTATTATCTATTTGAATTACATTCCTTAATAATGAATTTTAAAAAAAAATCAGAATTGTTAAATAAATGAAGAGAAATTTTTTTATAAAAAATTAAAAATAAATTACTATTACTGATCAATAAAAATATCTACCAAAAAGGAGGGGGGAAAGCTTTCATTTTATGATCAAAAATCCAGTTATACCTGTTATTTCAAAAAAAATAAAAAAAAAGAAGAAAACCTGGGATCGGTTGAATTTCAAGTATTCATCTTAACTAATAAGATACGAAGACTTACTTCACATTTTGAATTACATCCAAAGGACTATTTATCTCAAAGAGGTTTACGTATAATTCTGGGAAAACGACAACGACTATTGTCGTATTTGTCAAAGAAAAACAAAATATGTTATCAAAATTTAATAAATCGGTTGGGTATTCGGGATTCATTCACAAATTAGCTAATTTCAAGAATCATTTTCAATTATTCGATTTATTAGATACTGAATTTTGATTAACTTTTTTTTGAACGATTCATGGAAGAATGAATCGAGGAAAAACCTATGAATGTCCCAGCTACAAGAAAAGACCTCATGATAGTAAATATGGGGCCTTAACACCCATCGATGCATGGTGTTCTGCGACTTATTGTTACTCTGGATGGTGAAGATGTTATTGATTGTGAGCCAATATTGGGTTATTTACACAGAGGTATGGAAAAAATAGCAGAAAACCGAACAATTATACAATATCTGCCTTATGTAACACGTTGAGATTATTTAGCTACTATGTTCACAGAAGCAATAATTGTAAATGGACCGGAACAATTGGGAAATATTCAAGTACCTAAAAGAGCCAGCTATATAAGAGTAATTATGTTGGAGTTAAGTCGTATAGCTTCTCATCTACTATGGTTGGGACCTTTTATGGCAGATATTGGTGCACAAACCCTTTTTTTCTATATTTTTAGAGAAAGAGAATTAATATATGATCTATTCGAAGCTACCACAGGTATGAGAATGATGCATAATTTTTTTCGTATTGGGGGAGTAGCGGCTGATCTACCTTATGGTTGGATAGATAAATGTTTGAATTTCTACAATTATTTTTTAACAAGGGTAGTATTTGCAGTGAATCCACCTATTAAGTAGTCATGCATTACGATAGGAACGCCCAATTCTCTAGCAAATACAGCTCTTTTTAGCATTTCTTCACATGTACCCGCATTAGCATTCAAATAATGTCCTTTGATTTCCCCTATTTCGGCCTGTGATTTATAAATTACTTCGGTACAAAATAAGAAACGGTCTCTCCAATGCATAAATGGTTGGGTATAATAAATGCATAAAGATTTTTTGCACTTTTCATTTAAACCGCAGGGATTTTAGAGGATTTATGTCCAATGTATAGTACGTAGCAAAAGATAGAAAGGCATGCACCTGCCATATTTCATTCAATTAAGTTCAATAATAATGTCTGGTCCACACTCCACGCCATAATTCACAACACAGCTAATGTAATGTAGCCCCAACCAACTACCGGTCTTTTATTTCTTTGACACGAACGAGGTGTTTTGCACTGACACATAAAAGGACTGAGTTATAGTACCAGAAGACCAGTATTTATTCAATTGAAACTTCAAATAAGAAACCAAAAGCAAACAAATTAAGCTTCAAGGTTCAAAGTTCGAAGAACAGCAGGTGGATGAAATTCGTGTGTGTATGTTTTTTTTAAAAGATAATAGAATTAAATCGTAAGAGTATAATGAGTATTACAACCCTTCTTAGTCTTAAAAACAATAAAATCTACCGAACACAACCATTTTTACGAGAGAAATTTAATATTATTGACCATTTTTAAAATGTGATCGTCTCTAAAAATATGGTTGTTTATACACCAACTCTAAATCCAAATATTCAACTCTAAATCTTTATCCATCACATTCTGCACTCTGATGGATGAAAGTACGATTAAGAAGAAAGTATTGAAAAAATCTCAACTTTAATCAAGTTTAGAAATAAAGCTTAAAAAAACTTAAAACTCTATATAGATTCATTATCTAATAAATCAGTTTTTTAGAAATGAATTAAATTAAATTTTAAGTAAGTTTTTGGTTTTTTAAAAATTGATTATGATTAAATATGAATTTCAAGTAAAGTGATTTATATTTGAATAAATTTTGCAAAATAAATTTAGTAGTAAGTTTTAATCTAAATAATTAAAGAATATATTAAAAATATATAATTTATAAAAATAAAAATTATTTATTATTATTTAATTAACTAATGTTTTTAAAAAATTTATATCAAAAATGAAAATAATTACTCCCTTCCTTTTCTAATATAAGTCGTTTTTATACTTTTATATGTATTGAGAATTGTCATATAGAAAATAGAGATTACCAAAGATTTTACCAAATAAATTTAAAGAATTGAAAAGGAGAAGGATAATAAAAATTTAAGGGTATAAAAAAATTTTATATTATTGATATTGTAAAATAACTTATCCTATTTAGTATGAATTATTTTTTAAAAAAATTATAATAAAAAAGGGGGAGAATATTATACTAATTAAATTATAATTTATTATAAAATTAAACAAAAAGTAAATTTATATTACTAAATAATTATATTTAATTACGGTTTTGGCCCTTCTATTTTACTTGATAAACGAAATTGATCTCGTACTTTAAATTTAAACAATTTTGATTTTTCTCTCATACTCTTGCATTTAAAATTAACAAAATTTTCATTTTTAAATAATTTTTTTTTGTGAAACATGATAAGACACTAACATAGTGGTTCACAAGTTACCACTCCGACCAGAATGTACACCAGTCAAACAGAAGCTCCGAAGAACTAGACCTGACATTGCTCTTAAAATTCGAGATGAAATGAAAAAGCAGATTGATGCAGGTTTCTTGGCAGTATCCAAATACCCAAAATGGGTGGCTAATATCGTGCCCGTACCGAAAAAAGATGGGAAAGTCAGAATGTGTGTGGATTATAGGGATCTGAACAAGGCCAATCTGAAGGATGATTTCCCTTTGCCACATATTGATACTTTGGTTGATAATACAACTCGCTTTGCAATTTTCTTATTTATGGATGGTTTCTCCGGATACAATCAAATCAAGATAGATTCGGATGACATGGAAAAGACTACTTTCATCACTCCTTGGGGAACTTATTGTTATAAACTCATTCCTTTCGGCTTGAGGAATGTTGGTGCCACTTACCAAAGAGCCATGGTGAGTTTATTTCATGATATGATACATAAGGAGATAGAAGTGTATGTTGATGACATGATAGCCAAATCTCAGAGTGAAGAGGACCACTTGAATCATCTTTTGGAGTTGTTTAAAAGGCTCAGGAAGTATCAATTGCGACTGAATCCAGCCAAGTGTACCTTTGGAGTAAGATCTGGGAAGCTACTCGATTTCATTGTTAGTCACCGAGGGATTGAGGTAGATCTAGATAAAGTTTAAGTTATTCAAGGTATGCCGGCCCCGCAGACTGAGAACCAAGTGAGAGGTTTCCTTGGAAGATTGAACTATATATCTAGGTTTATTTCCAATATGACTCCCACTCGTGAGCCCATTTTCAAGTTGTTACACAAAAATCAAACGGTTGTTTGGAATTCAGATTGTCAACAAACTTTTGATAAGATTAAGAGTTACCTTCAAGAACCTCCGATCTTAATTCCTCCTGTTCCTAGAAAGCCTCTTTTCATGTACTTAGTAGTTTTTGAAAATTCCATGGGTTGTGTGTTGGGTCAACAGGACGAGTCTGGACGGAAAGAGCATGCCATCTATTATTTGAGCAAGAAGTTCACTGAATGTGAGAGCCGATATTCACTTTTAGAGAAGACTTGTTGCACTTTAGCATGGGCTGCCAGGCATTTTAGGCAATATATGATTTGTCATACTACTTTATTGATTTCAAAAATGGATCCGATAAAGTATATCTTTGAAAAGCCTGCTCATACAGGAAGGCTCTCCCGTTGGCATATGTTATTATCAGAGTATGACATCCAGTATGTTGCTCAGAAGTCTATCAAGGGTAGCATCTTGTCAGATTACCTTGCAGATCAACTGGTGGAAGACTATGAATCGCTGAAGTTTGACTTTCTTGATGAAGATATCATGTTAATAAAGAAGGATTATGAAGAGCCAGGTCCAGATGAAGGTCCCAGACCTGGTTCCCGTTGGAAGATGATGTTCGATGGTTCCTCCAATTAGAACGGGCACGACATAGGCGCCGTTTTGATGAATCTCGATGGCGGATACACTCCGTTCACAGCCAGATTATGTTTTGAGTGTACCAATAATATTGTCAAATATGAAGCTTGCATTCTAGGCCTTGAGGCAGCAATTGATCTTCGAATCAAAATCCTTGAAGTGAGTGGTGACTCAACCTTGGTGATTTATCAAGTCAAAGGTGAATGGGAGACTAGAGATGAAAAATTAATCCCATATAGGGCGTACATTGTTGAAATGATTGAGTACTTTGATGAGATCACTTTCAAACATGTCTTGAGATCCGAAAATCATGTTGCCGATGCGCTGGCTATGCTAGCCTCAATATGGAAAGTCAGGTATATTAATAAAGTGACACTCATCCAAATTGAAAGGAAGACCGAGCCAGCCTATTGCCAAGTTGTAGAAGAAGAAACAGATGGGAAACCATGGTTCTACGATATCAAGAAGTATCTCCAACATCAGGAATATCCAGTTGAGGCTACATTAATTGACAAGAAAACTTTGAGGAGATTGGCATCTAAGTTCTTTCTCAGTAATGATGTGCTTTATAAGAGAAATCATGACATGGTCCTGCTTAGATGTGTCGACAAACGAGAAGCGAATTTGTTAATATAAGATATTCATGAAGGAACATTTGGCACTCATGCCAATGGGTATGCCATTTCCAAAAAGATTTTGAGGGATGGATATTACTGGTTGACTTTGGAAACCGATTGTATCCAATATGCCAGAAAATGCCATAAATGCCAAATTTATGCAGACAAGATGCATGTGCCTCCAGCATTGCTAAATGTGTTATCATCGCCTTGGCCGTTCTCTATGTGGGGCATTGACATGATTGGGGCAATCGAACCAAAGGCTTCTAACGGACACCGACTCATTCTAGTTGCTATTGATTACTTCACCAAGTGGGTTGAAGCTGCATCTTATGCTAATATTACTCGACAAGTAGTGACCCGTTTTATCAAGAAGGAGATTATTTGTTGATACGGAATCCCAAGCCGAATCATAACAGATAATGGTACCTATTTGAATAAAAAGACCATGAAAGAGTTGTGCGATGACTTCAAAATTGAACATCACAATTCTTATTCTTATCGTCCCAAGATGAACGGAGTTGTCGAAGCGGCAAATAAGAATGTCAAGAAGATTTTGCAAAAGATGGTGAAGATCTATAAGGGTTGGCACGAGATATTGCCATTTTCCTTGCATGGGTATAGAACATCTGTCCACACTTCGACTGGGGAAACCCCTTTTTCCTTGGTGTATGGGATGGAAGCATTACTCCCTATTGAGGTTAAGATACCTTCCTTAAGAGTCATAATGGAAACCAAACTTGAAGAAGCGGAATGGGTGAGGGAAAGATTTGATCAGCTGAACCTTATTGATGAAAAGCATATGACTGTGATGTGTCACGACCAGTTATATCAGAAAAGGATCAAGAGAGCTTTTGACAAGAAAGTTTGCATCCGAGAATTCCGAGAAGGGGAGCTTGTACTCAAGAAGATTTTGCCAATACACAAAGATGCACGGGGAAAATGGATGCCTAACTATGATGGCCCATTTGTTGTAAAAACAGTTTTCTCATGAGGCTCACTAATTCTCACAATAATGGATGGAGAACCACATGCTCACCTGGTGAATTCTGATGCAGTTCGAAAATATTATGCCTAAAGAACCCGATAAGTCGAAAACTCGCAAGGGCGACTTATGCAATAATGGGTATCCTGCTAGGTCATAACCTATGAAGGAGGTCCAGGAAAAAGTTAGGGATGAAATAAAAAAGATGAGCTCGCTAAGTCGAAAAGCCGAAAGGGAGGCTTAGGCAAAAATGAGCGTCCCGGTGGATTGGAGACCTGAAAGGGGGATCCAGGCAAAAGTTAGGGACAGAGGCATTTCACTGCATCAGATGGTTGTCACCTCTACAGAAAATTTTACAGGAAGTTCATTTCAACCGCTTTTGTCAGAAGCAGGGTTTTGGAGAGTTTTTAGTCATTAAGGATAGATTGTCATTGGATTGAATGTAACCTTTTTCAAGTTGCCATTTTCAATTGTAAAAGTTCAATGGAACTATGTCATTTGCGAGGTTCCATTCTGGAATAAAAGTAGATTTTGGACCATTCATTTGTTTGCAATTTACTATTTTCCCCGTTTTTCTATGTTATGCAAAACATCGTTTATTAATCAATAATATTTTTTAAAGCAAAGGTTTGAAGTTAATAATATTTTTGAAAGCTTAATGAAACGTAAAGTGCTTTGGCTCACTGAAAGATTCAATGGAAATCATACACCCCAGAAAGTCTTAAGGTAGCAGAAGCTTTGATGTGCAATCTCAATGCATTTCCCTTTGAAGCGCCGGTTGAGTTAATTTGTTAGGTTTGTTCCTTTGGTCGTACGTGGTTACCCAGATTGAATACATCCTCCCTAGTATTTTCTACGAGATACGTTCTTATGATGGTATAGAGACTCATCCTCAGTGGAGTCATTCAGGGCCTCTATTTGAAGTTACATTTCCATTTTTGACAAGCTTGCTTAAGCTTTATATCCCAAGTGGAGTGGGTTTATTTCCCAACAGATCTGCAGACGCCTTTGTTCTATAAATTCAGTGTGATTCTTGGCTTCCCCAGCAAGATAGATATGCTTATTTATCTTTCCTCTTTAAGTCTCCAGATTCTTTGTCTCTCGCTAGAGTTAGCTCTTGCATATCATTAATCATCTGCATCATAACATATCATGTGCATCTATCTTTCCTCTGACTTATTTGGTTGTTACCTTTTGTCTTGTTTGTTTTATTCTGATTATTACCAGCAGTTTTGTTTGTTAGGTCCAGTTCTCACGGGCATCCTCCGTCTTTTTAGGTTGTTGGTCATCACCAATGTCTCTGTTTTAGTTTTTACTAATTCTATTTCATGGTTATAGGTCGTCACCTGTATCCCTTTCAAAGTCTAGTCGTTACTAGCAATCCCTGGTGAAGTCCAATAGTAATTGGCTTTTCTTTAAAGTCTAGTAGTTACTGGCATTGTTTAAAATCCAATCATTATTGGTATCGTTAATTTGGTCCTCACCATATTTGCTGAAAGTTCAGTAGTGACTAGCATTGTTTTGAAGTCCAATAGTAATTGGCATTTATTTTGAAAGTCCAATAGTGACTGGCATTGTTTAAAATCCGATAGTAATTGGCGTTTCTTTTGAGAGTCTAGTAGTGACTGGCATTGTTTAAAATCTGATAGTAATTGGCATTTCTTTTGAAAGTCTAGTAGTGACTGGCATTATTTAAAATCCGATAGTAATTGTCATTTCTTTTGAAAGTGCAGTAGTGACTGGCATTGTTGAAAGTCCAATGGTAATTGGCATTCTTTAAAGTCCAATGGTAATTGGCATTTCTTTCGAACGTCCAGCAGTGACGGGTGTTATTTAAAAGTCCAGTAGTGACTGGCATTGTTTGAAAATCCAATGGTTATTGGTACCAAAGTTCTTTTTTTTTACGCTCTTATCCCACTTTTGATACTGCTATGCGGAGTTTGTTTAGTTATCTGTCTTTTCTGGCGTTTCTCGGAGATCCTGTTTGAACTCTTCATTTTGAGAAATTTCCAGAAAACTTGTTTGCTTTCATTTTTGCCTGATCTCTTATAAGAAGATCATTCCTTAACTCCCTTGGTCTCTGGTTAGTAGTTCACTCTCTTTGTTCCTCTTATTAGGGTTTTAACCTTTTGTTTAAATTAATCCCCAATGGATATCATATTTCTTTCTGGTTTTATCCCCAATAAAGAGTCTGTTTTGTCTTTATTCTAGTGTGTCATCCGGTCATGTCTGAACTTGTTGGTCAACTACTCTGGATTATTCCCTAGTGGAGACCATTTCTTAGTTTTATCTCCGGGGAGAATCCTTTTCTTCTAGGGTGTCAGCTGGTTATGTTTGAATCTGTTGCTTTATCGCTCTAGTTTTCCCCAGTTTGTTTTAGCCTCCCCGGTGTCGTCGTCTTTCTCCAGTGAGTGGTTACTCATTGTGTCGCTTCCTTCCCTGTTTTCTTTCGTTATCGTCTGCATTCTTTGCATTTAGCATCTCATCATTTTCATCATGTTAGATTTCATGGCATATCAGCACTTCATAGTTCTCTTTTGTCCATAGCATAACATGATCCTTGCATCTAAGGGCAAAATTTTCAGTTATCTATATTTAAATACCTTCCACCATGATTTCATAAGGATCTTTATCACTCATGTCATCTGGTGAGGATATTTAAATAGGGGAAATTGTCATACCCCAAATTTTTACCCTCAGATTCTTTGATCTTTTGCATAAGCATTCTAGGTCAATCATCCTTGCATCACTAACCAATTCATCTAGCTTTGCAGTTTTGTTTGTTTTTGTGGAATTAGGGTTGCGGAGAAAATAAGAAAATCCTGATTAATCAAGGGTTGAGTGAAGAATCAACCAAGGAAGCCCTCGTGCATCTCATGGGTCCTTAAGAGCTTTTTGGTCCCAAGAAATCCAAGGCGAGAGTGCCCTAAGTGGATGAGAGAAGTTTTATTTTCATCTGATTCAAAAGTCTATTATAGCTTTATAAAAGTCAACCTTTGGTTTTTGTGGTCAAATTTGAACTTCATAAGTTTTTATTCCATGGTATCACATGAATGAATCAAGAGGAATCAAGAGAATCATAAAATCAAGAGTTTGGTGAACTTAGGGTTTTGGTTGAAAAATTCTAAGTGTGGAAATCAAGATTTTTAGTCATCTTGCAAGAGTCATATCTCACTCATCCGTGAGTCGATTTGGACAAACCAAAGATCGTTGTAAAGAGGATATCCTAAACTACAAGTTTGTAGAAGAAATCATGTCCAAAAGATGAATGGATTTGGAGTTATATTGATTCAAAGTTGGGAAAAACTTAATTTGGAAATTCCATACTTAGAAAATTTTCTAAGTTATACTTTTCGGCTTTTTGGAATGATTTTCATGGCCATATTCGAGAGGGTTCCAAGTTTAATTTGACTTTTTCATAAACATGAAATTTGTAGATATTATTCTCAGCTTTCCTTTGATATCAAGAACTCACCAAAAGCATGTCTAGAACTCAAGTTATGGTACTTGGAAGTTAGGGTTGCAAAGTTGTCAAATTAAAATTTTAATTTTCAGCATTTTGAAGGCATTTTCATGTGGATTTTTCTCATTGATCCAAGCTTCAATTCATAATTCCTCAAAAATAAGAGTTGTTCCTTATTATCTGAGCTTTCCAAGCATACCAAGAACTCCTAATTTGAACCAACCAATCTCAAGTTATGGAATTCTAAAGTGAAGTGATTTTAAGGTCAAGTTTTGGTGACTTAGGAAAATTATGTTAAGACTTTTTGTGTGATGTTTATTTTCCAAGCTTCCATGTCATTTTTCATGGATATCTAAGTATCAATTCTAAAATATGTTAACATGAAAGTTGTAGAACTCTATGCCTACTTTCTAAAGAGTTTGAAATCTCCCCATTAATGCCATTATTCACATAGATATGAGATATTGAAGTGAGTAGCATGGATGTGTTTATGTCTTACCATCAAGACCAAACTTTGAACCAAAAGAGTGTTGACAATTTTATGCAGCATCCAAGACTGTCTTTTGAGTGTACCAACTCTGCATTTTAGCCCCCAAGGATTGCCAAAACAAGCTCTTTTTCACCATGACATACAAAAAAGGTTATTATGACACATCATGAAAAATACCACAAACCTTTGCATCATGACATTGATATTTCTCTTTCATTTCATGATGATGCTTTGCTGCCACTAGCCAACAAAAAACCCTTCCCCAATAGACAGCTTGAGACATCCCTTTCATTGGTTTTATTTGGAATGTTTTGAAGAAAATGAAATCTGGATGACAAGAAAATCTTGTTGTTAGCTTCATAGAGGGAAAGTTGGGAAAAGCAGGAGATAGACCGAGGGGGGGGGGAATCTTTCATGAAGCATATACCACCCTTTCTAGCTTTGTTCCTACAGAGGTAACTAACTTCACCATCAATAAAACACCAGTGGGTGTCGCATCGCTGTGAAGAGGGGCCGACAAAGACAGAAAAGTCGCCACCGTTTGTTATTTATTCCAAAAGAGTGGGAAAGGAAACGATCAGAGAAAACCTACGAAAAGGGGAAAGACAGGTCATCACCACCAAATCTCGGATTCGGGAGTCGGTTACGCAAGGGGAAGGTATGAGCATCCCGCACGTCCGTTGTACTTAAAGGGATCCATGCTTGTTGTCTAAATCTATAGGTGAAAACAAACTATCTAAAGGCTGCTACTGCTAACGGGAGGAACAGAAAGAATTGACTCGATAGAGCATCGCCATCCTATGACTATGTATTCCCTCGTGCAATGGGAATGTCAGAGTCAACGTAGTTCGGAAGACTACAGGTGAAGGTGGGGGAAGGTTGCTCGCCAAGACATCGCCATCTTGTGCCTACGTATCCTCATCTGGTATGAGAAATCAGAGCAAACATAGTTCGGGCTGACACGACCACAGACTAGTTCAAGTGTTTTAACTGAGTAGGGTTAAATGGTGGTTCCAGCAATTAGGGTCGATGCCTGTTTGCGGTAGAACCAAGACTTAACACACTCTTTCAGAAAATGATTTTCCACACAATCCCGAAGGATAAAAAGGTTTGATGTTTTGTTTGTGTTTTTTATGAAGAAGTGAATTGAGTTAAGATTTTTAACTCATGTTGCACTAAAGACTATGACTTGAGAGCAAATGTGTCGCATATCGCCCAAAGGGCATACGCTAAACACTCAAGACAGATTGAGAGGGGGCCCCCAACTATCATTCATCAAGTACTTAAGGCTCGTAGCGTACAACACTTATTATCCTTTATTAGGTGTCTTAAGAGATTATGAGATGAGAAGAGAAAAACACAAACTCTAAGGGGAAACTAATCAACCCTAATGTTGTCATGCAAGATGCTCTTAATGTTGGGATTAAGAGGGGAAGAATCTATCATAATGTTATCATACAAAGGATTGAACACCTTATGCCTCTCCTACTCCCATATTAAACAGAGAGACTAGGAATCCTAAGGGATCATGGCAAAACCAAGTAAACAATAGATAGTTCAATCACATATGAAATGAAGAAGAAAATGAAGTTGACTCAAACAAGTCAAGACAATGCAAACATGATATGCAAAGATGCAAAGGTGAGACATGAGAATCAAATGATGCAACAAAAGACAAGTGACCAAAAGGATTCAAACTAGTTAACTTGAAAAAGTCAAGGAAAGAGTGAGATGAAATGGGAGAAGCTACAACTCCTACAACCATTCAAACATCAATCACTAAGACAAAAGTCAAGCATAACACACAAGCAAAGGCCATGATCAAATAAAAGGTGGGAGAAAAGAGGCTTGGGCAGCAAGCAACATGTAAAATATCTTAACTAAATATCTCACATTGATCATGAAGGAGCAAAGAGCAAACAAGTGCAAAAGATTGATCCATCATTCAAGACAAACTCAAAGTATGAACATGGATACCAAATTTCCCTAAATGATGATCAAAACCCAAGGGAAAAAGGTGAAACCAAAATGAAATGGTTCAAAACAAGATGGAAAGCAAAACACAAACAAGAAACATGGCAAGGCAAATGGAAGAACCAAAGTTCTAAACCAAATTCAACACTTACAAACAAGTGGAAATGCCTAACTTTTAAGTAACTTGTGAAACAAGTTACACCAATGTATGACCTAAAAATGAAATTCCAGTATCTTGAGCAAGTTATAAACATGTAGCAACACTCACAAGATGCATATGGGATCATTAGAAATCATTTCCCAATGAAACTAGGTCAAACTAGCTTGTATGAACACCTTCAAAGGTGGCTTGACTTGCAAGGTTCACCAAAAATAGAAGGATGGCTCAAAAAATTCTAAATAAAATGTGAAAAGTAACCAAGTTCAATGGAAAACAGAAACCAAAGTTTCAAAGTCCAACTCAACTCAAGGCATCACCAAATAAATTGATTAACGAGGGTGCTCCACCTTTTTGAGTATTAGTCGAGGGGCATGAAAAGTCAGCTCAAAGTCAAACATAAAATGATCAAACATGAACCAAAATTACCCTCAAAGACACTTAAATTCATCCTCTAAAAATAGAAGAAGTCTTGGTCATAGGGGATTTGAATTGGAGGTTCAAAGGTGTTGGATCAATGTTAGGGTGAACCATAAAACACATCACATTGCAAAATTAAAATAAAATTGCAAATAAAATTAAAAACAGAAATAAAAAAAAATGAAAAATTAAATAAGATCTTGAAATAACTAAAAATATTTTTTGTGGAATTTTCTGATCATTAAAAGTATTTTTAACAATTAAAAATGAAAACAGAGAAATAAAATGAAAATAAAATAAAAGAAGGCCATGGGAGGTGCATTAGCAATTCCCAGAAATAACTGAAAGTAATGCAAAACATGATTGGACCGCAAACAGAGGGGGTGGGAATATCACTTTAAGCCCAACTGATTCAAGGATCAGACTTAAGTGAAATGATGCGTTTCACTTAAGTGACGTGGGGTCAAACAAAAACATGGCAAGGTCAAGCAAATCATAAGGTAACACACCATCAAGTCAAATGGTCAGCCCAGGCCAACTCAACATAGACCTGAGAATGAACCAAACGCTGGAGCTAGGGATCCGGTCGTCTTCTCCGGCCACATCGTTGGAACTCAGTCCATGATTCTCAATAGAAATGGCCAAAAATGGTACCAATCGAAAGGTCTTGCTACAAGGATCTCAAATCCACAAACCAATCAATCAAAATGTTCCAAAATAAGGAGAATCGAAGGATTGAAAATCAAACATGTCATCAGAAAATGTGATCAAACAAGAACAACAATGGATCAAACATGGCCTACTCAACGTAGGGCTTCAGATGCAACCAACATGAGCTTAGATATGTGCCTAGAATGAGAAAAAAATGGAAGAGAAGCTTATTGAACGGAGTAACTCCGTTAGTTCTTCAGATGCGCACAAGCATGACTTTCTTCCTTCCAATCCACTCCTTATGCTCTCAAGAAGAGGATGTAAGCTTCAATTGTAGTTGATTTGAGGTGAAAACTCAGATTCGAAAATGAAAAATGTTTGGAAAATTTGAAATTCTCTCTGCTCTCTCCAGCTACAAATCTCTCTCTTGAGCATTAGGGCAACCTAGAATGCTTTTATATGATGGGTTTCTGATCACCATGCAGGCCCATGTTGGCTTATTGGTGAGATTTGAAAAAAAATGCCAAAAATGATGCCATCCTCATGCACACGCGTTTTTGCTTCCTTCACACCACATGAGCTCAGCAATTTGAAGTATGTGGAATGTACAACTGATTTGAATTGGTTTGGGCTTTACATTTGATCCATACTCCAAGTTTGAAGTAAAAACTTTCTAAGGAAGAAATTTGAAAATGAGGCATCTCATGGCATTTTGTGTTGGTCCATTTGTGGCAAGTTCCTTTATGATCATATAAAGATGTGAAAAAGTTCAAATGTGGGACAAAATAAGACCTATAATGTACCAAGTTCATACCATGACCAAAAGTCAAGATTTCACCTTGAAAACCTCCCACATGGCCATGTAATTCCACAATTTCCATGAATTTTGAGTTTAATGATGTAAATAAAGCTCTTAGGTACAATTTTCATGTTGATTGGAAATGCATTTGAGGTACATAAGTTCATGAAAATGGCCATTGAAACAAATGACCTATAATGAAACTTTCCCAAAATATGCTTGCCTTGTGAGGTCCATAACTTGAGATGTACAAATAGTATCAAGGACTTCTAGGAATTTTTGGAAAGCTAAGACCATGAAGAACAACTTTCATGTTCACTTGAAGTTGAGGAGTGTAACACCCCAAATTTAATCGAAATATGTTAATTAATTATTTAATTGAGAATATTCATGTTTCGGTGAATTTCCGGTGGTTTGTGAATATTGGAAGGATGTGCATTTTCAGATATTTATTTGATTAATAGCATATAATATTAATCTATTAGTATTATTATTAATTAAATGGAAAATAAGTGAAATAAGGGCAATTTGGGCATTTGAGGGAGTTAGTAAGGGTAATAAAGGAAAAGCCCAATTTGTGAGGCCCAAGACTAGGTTGGAGAAAATAGAGTTCTGAAAGGGAATTTGAATTCATTTGTGTTAACCGTGAAAGTTTGGTGGCCAAAGCTCTGAAGGAAAGGTTGGAGGCAGAAGATTCCGAAGATAATCGTGAAAGCTGCGAATCGACTAAGGTATGGGGAGTATCGTTGTTCATGATTTTCTATGTATTCCTTTAGATGTGTTTATGGTTGGGTTATGTGGTTTATGATTTAAGGTAAATTGGGTTGATTGTGGGGAAATAAGGGAAACTGATGATGAAACCTTGAGGGTTGTGGTTAGTGGTTAATATCCCTGACTATTTGAGGTGAAACATGAGAATTAGGAAACCTTAGGCCTTTGTGGCCAAAACCTTGGACAGTTATATGTTGGACCCTATAGGAATAGAAATATTCAAATGTGAGTAACTTTGATGCACTCAGAGCAATTGCAGGGAATAGTGATTTAGGCAGTGCAAATGTTGCCAGATTGGCCTAATAAACCATAGATTTTGTGTCGTTATCTCCGTATGACCGTATTGATGTTTTAATGACGTTTTGGGGGCATTGGGTAAGTAAATCGTATGAGTATCTAGACAAGAATCAGTTCTGGTCGTAACAGGTTTTTACTGTCATCGCTCTGTTCGCCTAGCGAGCAAGCCAACAAAGGCTCGCTACCAACTCACCTAGCGAGCAAGCCAGCGAAGGTTCGCTACAGGCTCGCCTAGCGAGCAAGCTAGTGAAGGCTCGCTACCAACTCGCTTAGAGAGCGAGCCAGAGAACGTAGCAGAGTTCGTGAAATTGATCGTTTTGCAGCGATGCCTTGATGTGTAGTTCTGGGATTTCTGGGATGGATTACCCCGAGTATGACAGTGGGTTTTGGGTGATGAGTACATGATGTATGACAGTTTTCTATGATGTATCGATTGAGTTAATATGATGAAATTACCATGATTTTATGAACTAAGTGATAACATGAGATATGATGATTTTATGTGATGATGAGAGTATGATGAATGATGATGCACCATATGTTGTATTGTGAGGATTATTATTGTGACGTGTGCATCATGCATTCATGTGCATTCGATTGCTTTGACTTCAATCCCACTGTGTGGATGTGAAGTATTTTGATATCCATCGCGCTGTGATGATTGGTACCACATGCATTGAGTCTATGTTGCATTTGCATTTATGAGCCTTTGTGTATAAATTATGACATTTTGGCCTTTGAGGCATATTTGAGGATATGAATCTGGTGAGTATGATTGTGATGCCGTTTATGCATTAATTGTTATACATTGATTATTATGAACTATTTTACTCACCCTGCCTGTTTGAATGTTACCTTCACGTGGGTAACGTGCAGATGATCCAGTTTAGCCGTGGACGCCGGCGAGGAGTTAATTTTGAAGTTTTTGAGCATTTTAGTCTTTTGGGTCAGCTTAGAGGGTCTTGCTCTGATATGTAACATCGGGTTGGGTTCCTTGAGTTGATTTTATATTGTTGACGTTATTTTGATTAATTTCCCTTTTGAGGAAAACTTTGAATTATGTTTTGAATTCCGCTATTTATGATGTTTTGATGTACTTTGGGAAAAACCCGTAGTTACGGAGTATGGACCTATTTTTGATGACTTTGAGAAATGTACGCCCTTTTAGTGGCTTTTTAATGAGATTTATTTATTTACTTTGATTTTTGTGTTATTTTGCCTTGATATTTTTGGGGTAGAAAAAGGGTGTTACAAGGAGAAACTTGATTCTAGGTCAAAAATGCCTTGGAAGTGAGTTGACTTTTTGTTGACCAAAATTCTATCTGAGACCCCTAACTTGTTGGCATTATAACTTGATATGTACAAACTTAATGGACGAGTTCTTGTAATTAAAAGAAAGCTAAGAACATGCCCTACAAGTCTCATGTTTTCATGAAAAGGAGATTGAACTTGCATCATAGGGTAAAATGTCTTTGAAGTTAGGAACTAAAGAAGGGGATTTTTCACTGAGATCCTCTGAAACCCTAATTTAGTAGCTTCTTGAACTCTTGATTCTTTTTGATGTGATCTCATCATGACATTTCAAATGCTTTAAGGTGACTTCCCATGGCTTGTGTGACTTGAAAACCAGTTTGGAAACCTCTCAAGTCCACAGTTGGCCTTGAGTTGCCCAGATGAAACCTTAGTTCCAAGTCCTTTGACTGAGGCTCTTGCAGATGAATTGCATGACTACATAAACCCCACCAAGCCTCTCCAAGGTACACAATGAACTTCAAAACCATGTCTTGTCCAAATAAATGATCTCATGAACCCTTGATGACCTTTTGATGATCTCCAAGATAGGATATAACATCCACACACCAACCTCTCCTTTCGAGGAGCTTTGACCCTTCCATGATAATGATAAACACTTGATGGCTAGCACAAATACCTCTTGCTTGAGATTTCAACCAAAGGGACTCTCCTCCTGAATGGCACAAGACACCTCTTGATCCCCTATACAGAACAATGCTATGCAAAGGCAAATGCCAAAATGCATTAAAACACAAACCAAGTTAAGAAGAAAAGGTTTATCAAATTTTGGGGTACAACAGGGGGGTAACACGGGCATATACTGATTTTTCCATATCATAATAGCAAGAAGAAAAGGAGACGAGGCTCATATCCTTTTTCTGGGCACTGCATCTTCTCAAACATAATGGCAACAACACAATTTTAGTTTGCGTAAATCACCGACGACAATCTCCGACGCTTCTCCTACGATGTAGTACGACATTGTTAACCTTTTAAACTCATGATTAAGTTTATGACCTTGTTTGGGATGTCATATGTTTTGTAATATTTCCATAACACAGGTATACATGCTTGTATGATTGTGGTATTACGTTAACATGTATGTTTGTGTTAATCATCTGTATCATGTTTGAGTTTGGAGTGCAAGCAGTGTGTTGCAGGTGCTGTAAATTAAGTTCGGAAGGTGCAGGTTAAATTGATACAACGGTTATGGTGTTTGCGCACACCTTTGCTTCTCTTCATGGTTGATATAGACTTCCAAAACATCATTCACTTTCACCGTCGCACAGAGCCTTGTGGATGTTATTTTCTCAATAATTCATATTGCCTTCATGCTATCACATGTGTGTTTTACGGTGTAGTATGTAGCTTTAACGTGTTCGAGTATGTTATCTTTATCGTCGCGTTTTCAAGGCTTTGGAATGTTATGAGATTGACACTTCTGCATTGATTTGGTTCATGCACCTCCTAAGTTTTGTGTAGGTCTGGTTCACATTATTGGGGTTTATTTGAGAGGTTTAGGTTCAGAAATGTAGAGTTCTTTGGTCTTACTTCAAGTAGGTTGGACAGGTTGGAAGGGTGAGAATTGTTGTGGCAGTACGCAATGACGGTTTCGTTAGCTTGGAGTTCGCAATACTAGTTTTGATTAAGTTTTTATTTCTGCCATAGTTTCCTTGTTTTAGCTATAGGAGAGGATTGGGTCGGCTTGTGTCTTGTATTTTGGCAAGGTTTCATTTTTTTGTTTGTTCTAGTCGGTTGTAGATGGGGGGTATAGAACCTTTAGTACTAGCCTAAGCTTTTCATGTTTCTCTTTACCCAACCCATTGACTTCAAGCCCATATAGAATCATTCTTGCAACTTAGTTTATTTAGTTTCAAATTAGGTTAGTTTGATAATGTTAGGATATAATTAGATTAGGTTAGTTTATTTGTTGCAGCTTAGTTTATATAGTTTTAGATTAGGTTAGTTTATTTAGTTTTTGACTTGCCCGAGCATTTACTGTTCATTTCTCTTGATGCTTGAGATTCATCTCTTTGTCCCCTAGTTGATTGTTCCCTGATTCTAAAAGAGGGTTTCCCCGGTTGACTTGTATGTTATATCTCTAGAATAGTTCAGTTATGATCTTTGCCTTGGCCTTGTGAGAGTCATTCTGCTTTTTGACTTAAATTAGGTTTAGAGTTTGTAAACTCTACGTGAGTATCATTGTTATAAGTACTCATTTTCCCCTTTGACTTTTGTTGAAGTCAATCCTAGTTAGTTTTTCAACTTAGAGTTAGGGAGTTTGTTAACTCCATATAAGTACCATGGTCATGGATACTTATTCCCCTATGGAACCTTGATCGTTATCAAGAGTTCCTCATCCCTAGTTAGCTGAACTACGATTGCTCTGATTTCATCCTAGTCAGGATACGTAGGCACGAGATGCAACGTCTTGGCGAGCATACTTAGTGTATATACCTTAGCACATTTCCCTTAGCAAGCAAATTTTAGCATATCACAAATACTAACAAGAGGTTCCTGTAGAGTACTACAGATACTTAGGATGCTAACACCTTCCCTAGGTATAACAAACCCCCGAACCCTAGATCTCTAGCTTCATTGTTACATAGCGCACTTAGGGTTTTCTTCGATCTTTACCCTTTCCTTTGGATAAATCAAAGCTCAGTGGTGAACTTTCATGATTTGTGATTCAAGTTAATTAATAGCTTAATATCTTATTCTCACCGCAACACCACATATCAAATTTGTTAGCATGTTTGAATTCTAATTAATTCTTTGCAAATGAATTTATTTATTCTTCCAGTGTTTTTTAGAAAAATAGCTTCAAAATGGTAAAGGTGGCATATGGATTGTCGAGATCGATGATGGTATAGTGGCAACAAAAACAAACATATTTTTAAAAAGCCAAGTTCCTTGGCCACTGACCTCGACAACATGAACATCGACATGGTCAATAATGGTCTAGTGGACAGAGGGCCTAGAAAAATGGATGTGAGTTTCAATGATAAAAAGGAAGGTGGGTTTTGTTTTTTCACCACTATTTTAACCATGTCTTTTAATGATAAGATCAATAGTATGAGAGCATTTTTTTTTTTTACTTTCCCGCTACTGTCATTGTCATCATCTTCATTCTCGTAATTGGATATCTCTTTTTGTTGGTGGTTGTTATTTGAAGATTTTATAGTGTCAAATCAATAGTTAATATTGTATTAGCTTTAAAAAGACACAAAAAATAATAATTAAAAACAAAACTCACATGCAAAATATTGGAAGAAGTACTTCCTCTATCTCTAATTATAAGTTCACTTTGAAGAAATTTGGTCCATAAATATAAATTTTTATGTTGTTGGCACTACTACAAATAACACATGTCATGTCAAACGCAAAATGAATTTCACCTCGATTACAATGCTGAGGTAACAAATGGATGACATGAAAAGTGAGAACTTGACCCCTCAGTTTATAAATAATCGAGGAGTTAGTTTAAATGGTCATGGGTGTCGCACCCTAATTTTTGACCTTAAGATCCCACCTCCCTGTGCAGTTTCTTGCATATTATTTAAGTCAATCATTGTAAGCATAACTAACCTTTTAACCAGTTTGCTTGTGCTATTTTATGAACTTAGGCCACTAAAGAAAGCTCAGAAGTCATGAAGACTTTGTGTACTCCTTACCTCCTACCAGTTGTGCTGAGTATTGTGGAACTGCATGCCCTTGTTCTCATAACCCTTTAATCAATAGAGGACCGAGGTTTCTCTGTTCATTTGATTTGAAGCAAGTTGATTTAGGGCACGAAGTATTATATGGTTTTAAAGAGATTGTATACTATACGTTCAAGAGGAGATTTGAGTTGGGGGTGAATCCATCATAGGGTTTAAAATCTCATCAGATTGATTAGTGTCGGAAGATCAAGTCTGATACTGTTCCTATTTATGGATTTTGAATCATTATGCCCTCGGGATTTTAGAAAAAAGAACTGGAATTTTGTTGACGTTGGGAGGTTGCCATTGATTGAATAAGACATTAAATCAAGTTCTCGCTATAATATCTCAAAGTGGCGTTCAAGATTTGTAGATTCATTGAAATAATATTATGAGTTCCAATATAAAGTTTATAAATTTGAAGTTCAATCCCAAATTTTAAACATATGATCAAAATTTCAAGTTGTACCAACTCAAGGCATGTACAAGGTTATTAGCAAGGTCTGCAATCATTTGCTCGAAGTCACTACGGGGTTAGGTTCAAAAATCCAAATGGACATGAGAATCTGGGAGCTTGACAAGGTTCATATATTTTTCATGAGATTTGAGGAAACAAAACTAAAATTGGGATTATCATGAAATTCACATTTTGATAAAGATCAGAAAATGTCAAAACTCTTGGCCTATTACAAAGAAAAACCCAACTATTTCTATGCCGATATTCAAGATTAACTCAATTTAATATTGAAACATTTTTCTTTCTTTTTACAAAATAAGCCTCTTGTTCTACAATAATAAGCACTGCTGTTAGGAAATTGGTAACAAGAAAACCCTGGTCTTCCTTTTGAGTTGCTAATATTGATAGGATAGGCCTATCTTTTTCTCTTGGGGTACACATTCACGTCATGAACTTCAAGGAGAGGCCCACCCCTTTAAACCCCGAGATGTTCCATATTTTGCTGCAAACATCTGAAAATGTAGGATGTAGGAGTTAGCTATCACTAAAACGGAAAACCGGTTTTGTCAAGTGACTATATTAGTGTTTGCATGAGTACAATCAAGATGAGAACACATAATTGTTGAAAAGATCAAAACGAAATGAGAACAAAATTATCATCAGTAAATTGACATACCTCGAAGATCATTCATAATCACCAATATCCCAAGCTCATGTGTCGACATCCCAATCTCGCCGAAGCCACTCCGAATAAGCCATATACGAGCTACTAAGAATGTCTCCAGAATGTTGCTCCATGTTGTATTCATGCCGCCACGTCCATTAAGAACAATGGAAAAGAAAGCATTGAGACTGACAAGCCGAGTAAAATTCATCAAATTCCAAATGATGCAGTAGTAGTTCATGCTTGATAGCAACTTTTGTGACCCTCAATAGTGATGTTCTAGGCTGCTTATTCCTACAACAAACAACATTAAAAAAGCTACGGTTATTTAATCAAATAATGAGTGTAAAATGATTAAAATACCACCAAGCATTTAACAAACCTCCTTTAGAAAAAGGTCATTGTTGGTTACAATATGAGCGCCTCCATGAATGCTTGACGATACACATGAAAAAGGTTGGATCCTAGTCTTTGTTCTTACAATTCCTGCTAAACACCAGCAACTTGAATGAGATGACAACTTGAAAATCGAACTGCGGTAATTGTGGAATAACACGCATAACCTCCCACCTTCACCACAAAGTTCGCAAAACCCCTCCAGGATGAGTACATGAAAAGAAGTGAGAACAAGTTAAAGAAGATACTGAAGAACTGCAAACATATTCAAAGGGAAATTAAAAACAAACAACAAGATGTTCCAAAATGTTGTAACCAAAAGGAAAGAATTAGGAATTTAAGGCCAAATATCCGACATAATCAATGAAAACGGAAACTTTTGGAACAGAGATACAATTATTACCTTTACCTTCCAAAATGGTCCAAGCATGATTCGTATAGAATGGAAACACCATCATTGCTCTTCAATCCGCGTTGTCCCCCGCAACCCTATATAAGAGACGATTGAGGACAACAAGAGCACAGAGCAATTAGCCAAAAACAATCACCAAAATCCCCAAATTAAACCCTAACCAGCGAACAAGAAGAAGGAGGAAGAACTTGTCTTCGTTTTGTGATCGCTGCTTTTCAATCCCGTCAAAGTTATGTTGGAAGCCGCTACCGCCGTCAACCTCAATCTTCCACGCCGCAAAAGCTCTGATTTGAACCCTGCAAATAAAACCAACATGCGGTAAGGTTTTGTTATCATCATTAACATTATTTGATTGTTCTGGTTTGTGTTTTCAGTTAAAGCGGAAGAGGAAGAAAGAATGGAAGAGGGAGATGAAAAAAATCCATAAATACACAGAGAAATTCACACTAACGGCAGTTTGATTGAGGAATCGGAGAAAGAGATGAAGAAGCTCGAGCGAGGAAGAAAAGAGGGAGATTGGCGGAGAACGAAGAAGAAAGGGGAGAGGGGTCGATTTGGGGATTAGGGTTTTTTTCCTTGATTTAATTTTGTTTCATTGTTGTAATAATCATGTGAATGTGCACATACACACATACGGTAGACACTCGCGCACGTGGCCCATAGATCTCCAACGGATCTAATCCACCGCTCCAAATTGCGCCCCACGGTGCACCCTCGCCACGTTCGTCACACGCAACTGTCCTCTCTCCCCTAACCCCTTCATTACCTTAATCAATCCCCCTTAACTATTTCATTAATGTTAATAAACCCATAAAACCTTTATTTAACCTAATTTATTTAACCTAATTTATTTAACCTAATCATTTAACCCCTAATCTTTTTTCTAATCCATATTAACATTTAACCTTTAATTAATCTAACTAATTAAACCTTAATCAACCTTTTTTAAATTAAGCTAATAACCCTTTTTAATTAACCTTTTTTAATTAACCTATTTATCTAATCAATTTTCTTTTTATTTAAATTTTTAATTTATTATCATAACTCAATTTTTATTTTAATCATTCTATCAACTAATTTATTTCATTAATCTAACACCCCTTTTCTTTATAATAAATTTATTCATATTCTTAATAAATAAATAAAAAACACCATTTCATATAATTCAATTTAAAATAACTCTCATCTATTTATAATTACAAAAAACTATTTTTATTTAATAATAAAACCTTTTTAATGAATTATCATTTAAAATTATTTCTATCAATTTACTTAATCGTCTAAACCTTTTTACTAAAAAACTAATAAATTTAATACAACACTTCTAAAATCAATTCAACCCTTTTTTAAAATCAGTCAACTAAAATTAATCAACGTCGTAACAATCCAATCAATCGTCCACGATTCACTTACGCTCCAACTCCACTCACATATTCACTTTCACTCACTTATGTCTTAGCGCTTTCATGCGTGTGTGCCTTTACTTTATCCGCAATTTATTTATCGTCCTTTACCTTTCCGCAATTTACTTTCATCGCATTGCATAAGCGTCCAAAGGAAGAATCTGTGTGTAACGTAAAACTTGCGCGTATGCATCATTTGCATCATATCCCCATTGATCCTTGATCCCGTTCAAGTTGATCTTCTAAGTTTAGATCCTACCCCATAAGGAGGACCTTTTATCTTTAAAACTTAGACAAACAATTCAACAACTCAATTCAAACTATTCAAACATATTAGAGAATAAGATGTTAATCATCTTAAGTGAGATAAAAATCCTACCCCATGACAATTCAATCAATATGTAGGTACTTTGCCTTAGGAGAGATAGAGGCGTACTTGTTGACAATCCGAGTACTTGAGCCCTTTCCTTAAGACGATGCAAAGACTATTTTCCTACAAAGTTGTGGTGGTTAAATCAAGTAATCTCCCTTAAAATGACAACTCATCTTTTCTCCTAAAATCAATCAATCAACTACCCTTATCCCGTAGGAACTTTGACCACAGTCAAAGATCTCCTCAAACTCTTTAGGGGAACTACAGATACTCTGATTCCACTCCCGTCAGGATATGTAGGCATAAGATGCGATATCTTATCAAGTATACTTAGAAATAAACCCCTAGGTCTTTCATCCTTAAGTAGATAACCCTTAGCAATAAACAACATAAAACAAGAGGTTCCTGTAGAGTACTACAGAAACATAGGATGCTAGTACCTTCCCTAAGTTTAACCAACCCCCGAACCTAAAACTCTCTAACCATTGCATTTGCATTGCACTGTGGGTAATTCGATCTTTTTCCCTTCCTTTGGACAAATTAAAGTTCGGTTGCAAATGAATTAAGATTCAAGCTCATCAATATCTTGACATCCAAATTTCACCGCGACAATGGGTTTGAACCACTGCAATATATTCTTTATATTTTCCAAACTAGCACCATATATCTCTCGGTGTAGTAACAAAACCGATGGGAACGACATATATATATATATATATATATATATATATATATATATATATATATATATATATATATATATATATATATATATATATATATATATATATATATACACACACACACACACACACACACTCATTACATTATTTACGCAAAATATTAATAAACTAATTTGTTTACAAACTACATCGTTTACACAGAATATTACGTTGTTTACAAAATATTAAAGTAAAAATGTTGTTCTTCATCGTTATCGCTGTTGGTGAAGAAAAAATGTTGGATATCTTAGAGAAGAGAAAATGTTGGGAATCCTCATTTTGTTAATCTTGAGGAAGATCAAATGGTGAATGCAATATATTCTCTATGGCTTTTGCATTCATTTGTTTCTGATATAAAAAAAGATTAGATAAATAAAATAAATATTCAGTTAGATGATTATTTAAGAACACAAACCTTGAAACCAAATAATTTTTTGCTCTTGCAGTCTATCACATACTTTGTAAAATCTCACGGCGCTTTAATTAAAAATAAAGGGTTTCACAACAACGTTTGGGTTTCTTGTGGATTCACTACTATCAAATTTAAATATTCAGAATGCTTTTATAATGAGGATTTTAGGTTTCATGAGGATCACTAATGACAGTGTCTTGAGCGTTGATACTCATTAAATGGACGTTGAATAAACTGAATAAACACGCTTATATTTTACCTCGATTATTACTCAAAACTGAGGAAAAATGTGTTTCTTTTTAAATTAAAAAAATAATAAAATATGTTTCAACTCAAACCACATACCTCTCGGTTTCTATTAAAAGCCGAGGGGAAAAGTTTTACTTTTATATTTACATTGTTTACATAGGATATTAAAATAAAGGAAAAATACCCTTTTTGGTCCTTTAACTTTACCTCAGGGACCATTTTGGTCCCTCACTTTTAAAAAGTTCCAAGTTGATCCTTTAATTGTTCAAATAGTGTCACAATAGTCATTTTCGTCAATTTGGCTGAAACGAGCATTTGTTTTGGTATGTGTGGCAACTGACGTGGATTTCATATTTCATCTTATTCGTTCCATCCTCCTCCTCCCTCTCTTTATAGATTTTTTTCCAATTCGATTTAGGGTTCCTTAATTTGGAGAGGTCTACACTAAAATTGGTCGTGGAATTTGAAATTATCATCATCAATGAATTATGGGCATTGTTCAAACAAATCTAATTTGAAGAGCTCTGGTATTTTGGATTTCAATGTATAAACATGCTTCATTTTGCGATGGAAACCCATAGGTTGCTGTAGAGACATGGATTTTCTTTGCAAGACCTCAACTGTTACGAACTTTGGGAATTTTTTTTGGGATCTCTTTATTATAAGATAAGAACAAATTTGAGTATTTTCTTCTTTGCTGGTTGAATGTGCAAAAATGTAGGTAGAGTGTCTCAGAGCTACAAATGAGGGACTTAAGCTACAGTTGAGGGAATTAAAAATTCAAATGAAGAATCTGTGAAATACAAGCAAATTTGGAAGAGCGTCTTTTGTATTATTTTAGGTGTGTTGGTATTTAGAAAATTGTAACAAGTGTATGAGATTGAATTAGTTTAAATATGTTTATATCAGTTTGAATGGCATAATGTTTTGAATATGTTTGTATCTATTTGTAAGAACATCATCTCTTAATGTTATCAATTGACATCTGTTAATGTGTGTATCAATTAATGTGTATCAGTTCATTATATAGCAATCAATATGTGTTGGTTTATGAATTGTGTATCAGTTAGTGTGTATCAGTTTATTATGTATCAGTTGGTTTATACCATAACAGATAAATCAAGGCACTAATATTCAGTATTACAAGGCACAACTGTATATACCATCAATTATATATATAAGTTGGTTTATACCAAAATAGATAAAACAAGGCCCTAATATTCTGCATTACAAATATGGCGTAAACCACTAATATTATGCATTAATAATGTGGTGTAAACCACTAATATTCAACATTACTAATGTGGTACAAAAAACACTACATAGGTTTAAAACAAATTACATTTCCAAAACACATGTTCAAACTTAAACTAACATATAACTTAAATCGAGTCTAACAGACAAAATGATAGACAATAGTTCTACGTTAAACTAAATTTTCTTCTTTGATATGGATCTCTTAGTTAGTGTTGATATTCTTGTTGTTGGCCCAACTGCAGTCTTGGCTACACTTGATCTAGTTGTAGGTTTTGATGGTACAAATGGTGTTGTTGGTATTCTGACTGGTAGCTTCTTTGTCTTTCCATGAGTTTACTGATGGGATGTTTTAGTAGCTATTTGAGATTCCCTCTTAACTGGTTGCTTGTTTTCCCTTCCATGAGTTGACTGCTGGGATGTTTGAGTAGCTGCTTGAATAACTTGTTGGGATGCTTGAGTAGGTGCTTGTTGGGATGCTTGAGTAGGTGCCTGACATAAAATTCATGTTAAACTCTAGGTAATAGCTCATCTGTTGCAGGTAAAAGTTCATATGTCATCAGAATCGTAAACACATAATTGTAACATCAGAATTGTAAACACATAATTATAACATTAGAATTGTAAGCACGTAAAACATACCTTTTGTTGATCAGGAACAAAGTGTATGTGAGGTGCTCATCTCTTCCACCAAGGTCATCAATAAGAAGCTCCAAAAACAATGTCTAGTTATCCTTATTTTCACTCTCCACTACTGCAAATGCTATTTGTAGCATTTGATCATTGGGATCTCTACCTATGATTTCCAGATTTGACCTTCATAAAGACCTTTCAAAAAACAACCATCAAGGCCTATGAAATTCATGCATAACTTAAAGCTCTCCTTACAAGTTGCATAGCATATGTATAGCCTTCTGAAATGGGGTCATTGATCATCAATACCTTCTTGAGCAGGTTAGACATTTGGTTTTACTGTTGACCCTGGGTTTGATCTTAATAACTCATGGCAATAGTCCTAAATACTAGTATAATCCCCTAGGAAAGAACCATCAACCATGTCTCTAGCTGTAAAACTAGCTCTTATGGCCTTAATCTTGTTGACCCCTACATTTCACTTCTTTTGTGCCTTTTCCTTTATATCCTTAATCTTCATTCTAGGGTTTTTTTCCAATGAATTTTGAATCCTTTTGCTCAACTATTTAGTGCTCATCATCTTCACATTAACCTCACCCTTATCTTGTCATTGAGTGAACTTCAAATTTCTGCCATATTGGACTGCATATGAGGTTATTGCTTCCTTAAAATCACCTTTGGTACTAAAATACATTCCTACCTCCCATTTGTAATTGGACATGTCTTTTTGTAACTTGAACAATGGTTACTTCTTTCTCCTAAGTCCACTGTTATCGTCACTTTCACACCTATCTTCTAGATCCCCACTTTCATTATCACTCCATTTTAATTTTTCTTTGTTTTCTTCCTACTTTTCTTTACCTTTTTTTAGTGTTCCCATCTTGATCATCTTCATTCATATAGTCAATTAGATTATCTATTTCATCTTCCTCAACCAATTCATCATCATACTCATCAGATTCATCATCAAATTCTACCTCCATTGTACTATCATAATTGAAGCTCTCATCCTCACTATTATTAGAACTAACATCATCATGCACCTCACCACCCCCATGCCCATTATCATCACTTGCATCATTTTCCATTGCCTCATTTTCCCTTACATCAGTTTCCCTTGCCTTAGTTTCCATTGTCTCATTTTCCCTTACATCAATTTCATTCGTCTCATTTTCCATTTCCTCATTATCCTTCAACTTAATTTCCTTCAACCTCCCATTAAGTGCTTCTTCATACATTGCAGCAACCATTTATTCACTCTCATCTACCATGTCATTTTGCTCTACTACCATCTCAGGCTGAGACAATGTGTGTTGAATATAGATGTCAGCACTAAGATGAACTCTATAGAGATCAGCAATCTTTAAGGCACCTTTGTCATCAACCAACACATTCATCCTAAATGCGGGATCCCTGTAATATATTTTCTATGGCATTATAACCTAAATTCTTAAAACAACCTAAAAACTAAAAATAACTCCCCCTATCAACCTCTATTTTCAAAATCAACCACCTCACCTCCTTCGTACACACTAAATTCCTCATCAACAAATTGACCACTGTGATGGATTTTTAGATGTAAATGTTCATCGATTTCAAACTATGCGCTAAAATAGAAGCAAAGAAAAAGATGGATTTCATAAATTTTCCACAAACCTTTTAAAAATTTGCAAAATAATCAGCTCAAACATACCTCTAATGAGAAATGGTGTCTTTGATTTCACCTTGAAAGAATGTTTTCGCCTCAAAGCGCAGATGATGCGCCTTCAAGAAACGATAATGGCTGCACTAGGGTTTGATGCAAGTGTTCTGAATGTCTCAATTCATTTCACTTTCTTTTTTAAGGTTGTACACTTAAATTCTACATGGTCGAAAGATTCCACATCAGCTACACGTGTGCACCACTTGTACACTAATATTGACTTTGACTAACTGGGTAAACAAAAAAGATGAATGTGGCACTATTTGAACAATTAAAGAATCAACTTGGAACTTTTAAAAATTGATGGACCAAAATGGACCCCGAGGTAAAGCTTAAGGACCTAAAATCGTATTTTTCCTAAAATAAATTACTTAAACAAATCAAGAGTTTGACAATGGATTCTTGGAGAACAGCCAAGAGAATTTATCCATTCCAACCAAGAGAAATATTTTTATATTTACATCATTTTTAGATTTCTGAGAAGTTATCTGTTCCAACCAAGATAATTTTTTTTGTACTTGCAATCCATCCCAGAGAGATTTCATTATATTGAGCAAATTTTTTCATGGCAAATGCTTTCAAATGAAAGAGAATATGAAAAAGAAATAGATGATTTTGTTTAGGAATAAATTTCTCAATGTTGTCAACCGAGGAAAACAATAAATTTCTAAATTTTTTCTTTGATTGAAAACATCATTATGTGAGATAGATTGAAATGGTAGAAAAAATATTCTCTTCAAGATTGAAGAATATTGGAGACTTTTTCTGTCTAACAATCCATCCCAAATAATGATGCGTAAGACTTTGGAGTGGCTACATATAAGTTAGGTTTAGGGTAAAATTTGATTAATAGTGCTTTTATATTAAAATATGACAATTTAATCCCTCAATTATTAAATATAACCGAAGAAATAGATCATTAATTTTAAAAAAAAAAAAGAAAAAAAAGACGCCATTTTTAAAGAAATAAAAATATAAACTGCTGACGCTAGGATTTGAAGAATGTCCTGAAATATTTTTCTTCTTGGTTTTATTTTGGAAACCGAGGGAATATGTGGTATTTATTAAAAAATAATATAAAACATGAAGCACCTTGCCTTTTTACCTCAGTTTTTGGTAAAGTGATGTAAAAGTTTTGTCATGAAATGTATTATTTATAATAGTGTGAGAAAACTGAATATTTGAATCAAACTAAGAAAATAAAGAGAGAAGAAAATAGGATGATATCTTATGTTTCTCAATGAGCGGTGTGTGTCTTTACATGGTATTTATACTACTAGAATTACAATTATTACATGAATGTAATAATTTAAATTATTATTCTATGTTGACATTGTAAATAGAACATTATTATTCTAAGTTCACACTTTGATAGATAATTCACATTACTATGTCAAGTTGACATTTTAGATAGATATTTCAAAATAATATTAATAGCTTTCTAATTTATTATAACACTCCCTCTTTGAAATATCTATCATGATGCTCCATTGAAGTCTTGTCGAGGAGAACCATATGGGAATATATGTTTCCTTATTAAAAACCTTATTAGAAAAAATTCATTGGGATAAAAACCTTAATAAGGGAAAAAGAGTACAACGTTATGCTCCCTCTCTACTAGACACATATAGTTATTCTTCAAAGATTTCAAAGGTGAACCATTCCAATATTTTGTACATGCTTCTTAAAAACTGATGTAGGGAGTACATTTATGAAAAGATCTGTCACATCATCACTCGAACGAATATTCTGAAAATCAACCTCTTTGTTTCTTTCGAGTTCTTGTGTGAATGAGAAGAACTTTGAAGGAATATATTTGGTTCTATCACTTTTGATGTAACCTTGTTTAATTTGGGTGACACATGTAACATTGTCTTCATATAAAATTGTTTGAGTCTTATTAGTTTTTAAACCAGACACTCCTCGGATATGTCGAGTCACCAATCTTAACCATCTACACTTTTTGCTTGATTCATGAAGGGGAACTATTTTAGCATGATTTGAAGAAGTTGCTACAAGTGTTTTCTTTTTGACATCTCCATGATATTATAGTGTCACCATATGTAAACACATTTTTAGTCTGTGATTTAGCATTATATGGATCCGACAAATATCATGCATCTGCATAACTAAGCAAAACTGGTTTTGTATTATTATAATAAAACAAACCAAGATCATATGTACCTCTGAGATATCAAAATATATGTTTTATTCCTTTCTAATGTATTTTTTGTAGGACATGAACTTAATCTTGCTAGTAAATTCACTACGAAAGCTATATCAAGCCTTATATAGTTAGCAAGGTACATGAGTGCCCCAATGATACTGAGGTATGATACTTTAGAGTCGAGATCCTCTTCATTATCTTCCTTAGGTCTAAATGGATCCTTTTCGACATCAAGTATCCTACCCATCATTGGTGTACTCAAAGGATTTTCCTTGTCCATGTTAAACCTTTTTAGTACCCTTACTATATAATTTGATTGATATATCAATATACCATTTTTAGTATACTTAATTTGTAAACCAAGGCAGAACCTGGTTTTTCCCAAATCTTTCATTTCAAATTCTTTCTTTAGTAATCTCGTGCTTCCTTAATTTCTCTATTAGTTTTAATAATATTTGAATCATCAACATAAATGACAATTATTACAAAATCGAATATTGTTTTTTTTTTATAAAAACATAAGTGTAAATAGGATTATTCTCGTAGCCTATCTTAAGAAATATTCACTTAGCTGATTATACCACATGCGCCCAAACTGTTTTAACCCATACAAAGATCTTTGCAATTTAATTATATACACACTACTAAAAATAAGACATTTGGTTAAATGATTTTACATCATATTTTAAGATATATGATATGAAAAATATTTGTCAAAGGATTTTACATCAGATTTATTAACAATATGATGTGAAAAATATTTGATTTAAGGATTTTACATCAGACATATATTTCCACTAATGTGAAAAGTAATGTGGTGACAGTGTCTTAAATAACAAGAAATTTTGTTATAAAGGATTTTACATCGGACCATTTATCTCAACTGATGTAAAAAGTTCTCAATAAAAAATAAATAAAATGGGTTAAATATTTTACATCGGGCCATTTACCACAACCAATGTAAAAAATAACGCAGCGGTAGTTTCGTAAATAATAAGAAATTTTGTTATAAAGGATTTTACATCGGTCCGTTTACCCCAACCGATGTAAAAAGTACCTCAATAAAAAATAAATAAAATAGATTAATTAAACATTTTACATCGGGTCATGTTGCCCAATCGATGTAATAAGTTTCTCAATAAAAATTTAAATAGAATTGATTAAACTTTTTACATCGGGCCATGTTGCCCAACCAATGTAATAAGTTTCTGAAAAAATAAATAAAATAGATTAATTAAACATTTTACATCGGGCCATGTTGCCCAACCAATGTAATAAGTTTCTCAATAAATAATTAAATAAAATTGATTAAACATTTTACATTGGGCCATGTTGCCCAACCGATGTAATAAGTTTCTCAATAAAAATTAAATAAAATTGATTAAACTTTTTACATCGGGCCATGTTGCCCAACCGATATAAAATGTTTCTTAAAATCCCAAAACCCTATCTGAAAACACAACATTCTCCAAATCCCCAAAAATCTCTTATCATTCTTCTTCTTCGCTTCCACCGTCGCCGTTTTTCTTCTTCTTCTTCCTCCTCTGCCGCCACCGTCCGCCATTCTTCTTCTTCTTTCCACCGCCACCTCACCATCTGTTCGCGTCACCATTTATCCTTGTTCTTCTTCTTCTTCTTCCTCCGCGCCACCGCCCACCATTCTTCTTCTTCTTCTTCTTCTTCTTCCTCCATCACCTTCGCATGGTACTACCTTCACCATCTGCCATTCTTCTTCCTCCGTCGCCATTCACGTGGTTCTTCTCCGCCATTTTTGTTTAGGTGATTTCTTTAAGCTATCTTTAACAGTACATTATTTTACTATTTTTAATAATAGTTTTTTGTAAGAATTCTGAAATTTGAAAGTGTGTAGAAAAATCAGTTTATTTCATATATTTTCAATGAATTAATGTAATATATTGGTTGTTTAATTCTTCCATAATATAGAAAAGTGGTCGGTTAATTAATGTTAATCGAAGATATTTTTTTGGACTTTTTTGCTTTTCGGTTTGTTAAAGTCTTAGGAGAAATAACTTTGTGCTTGTTGGCTTAGAGAGACAACCTTGAGCTTTTTCTACTTTCCAGTACTTTGTTGGTGATAACAACGATCTATAAGGTATCTTTAACAGTACATGATTTTACTATTTTTAATAATATGTTTTTGTAAGAATTCTGGAATTTTAAATTTAGTGTGTAGCAAAATCAGTTTGTTTCATATATTTTCAATGAATTAATGTCATATATTGGTGGTTTAATTCTTCCATAGTATGGAGAAGTGGTCGGTTAATTGGTGCTAATCGAAGATATCTTTTTGGACTTTTTGGCTTTTCGGTTTGTTAAATTCTTAGGAGAAACAACCTTGTGCATGTTGGCTTGGAGAGACAACCTTGAGCTTTTTCTACTTCCCAGTACTCTTCCGGTGATAAAAACAATCTTAACGTATCTTTAACAGTACATGATTTTACTGTTTTTAATAATAGCTTTTTGTAAAAATGATTGAAATATTTTAATGTCAATTTGGTTCTATTTGCATTAAAATTGAAGTTAAAATGTCAATTTGGTTCTATTTGGGTTTAAATTGAGTAATAGAATTTTTATTATAATACCATTTTGTTAGGAATAATTTTTATGATATAATTTAATGCCACTAGTTTGCACGTAGAGACTTTTGTTCTCTCTAATGTGTCCAAAAGAGGGACTATTGTAGGCGTCACAATGATTTAACTCTGTATGTGTTAATTTCGGAACATAGGTATGGCTCGTAGTTGGATGAGAGCTAACCGATTAAATGCTGAGTACGAACATGGAGTGATGGAATTTATACAGCTTGTTGAAAGTAATGCTAAAATAAATCTTCCTCCTCCTAAAAGTAATGCTAAAAAAGTCATCATGTGTTTTTTCTCTGTCCATGTGTTCGTTGTGCAAATCAAGAACCAAAACTTAATAAGAAAGAAATTATGGATCATCTAATTTGCGAAGGGATTTGTCAAAGTTATACACAATGGATATGGCACAGTGAAGTAGTAGCAAAGTCAAATGTGTCCCAAAGAGATAATGTTAGTGTAGAAATGGATGATCGTCTGGAAGACATGATGCGTGAGATACTTTATATAGTGACAAGGATAAACCTTTGTACCCGGGATGCACAAATTTTACATGTTTGTCATCCATCTTAAAATTGTTTAATTTGAAGGCAAATAATGGATGGACTGATAAAAGTTTTACCGAATTGCTTGAATTGTTGACATAAATGCTTCCAGAAGGTAATGTAATGCCAAATCTTTATTACGAGGCGAAGAAATTATTGTGCCCGATGGGTTTGGAGTATGAAAAGATACATGCATGCCCTAATGATTGCATACTATACAGAAAAGAGCATGTAAAATATAATCACTGTCCAAAGTGTAAGGCGTCACACTACAAAAAGAAAGATGGTGATTCTAGTGATGATGAGGTGGTCAAAAAGGATCCTCCCGTGAAAGTAGTATGGTACCTACCAATAATTTCAAGGTTTAAGATATTATTTTCTAATGCAAATGACGCAAAGACTCTTAGATGGCATGCAGAAAAAAGAAAATGTGATGGACAAATTCGTCATGTAGCTGATTCTTTGCAATGGAAGAAAATAGATTCTTTGTTTCCAAATTTTGGCAAAGAGTCGAGAAACCTTAAACTTGGACTTTCTAACGATGGAATGGATCTGTTTGGTAATCTAAGTACTAACCATACTTCTTGGCCTGTTCTCCTGGCGATTTACAACCTATCTCCTAGGTTGTGCATGAAGCGTAAATATATCATGTTATCTATGACGATTTCGGGCCCAAAACAACCAGGAAATAACATAGACGTTTATCTAAGTCCACTGATAGATGATTTAAGAGTGTTGTTGGAGGAAGGGGTGGATGTTTTTGATGCGTATTCTGGTGAACATTTTAATATGCGTGGCATGTTGTTTTGCATCATCAACAATTTTCCAGCATGTGGCAATTTGTCTGGGTATAAAGTTAAAGGGCATAAAGCGTGTCCTATATGTAAAAAAGACACGTACATGTTACCATCAACTTGAAAAAGAAAAGAAGGTTGTTTATCTTGTGCATCGAAAATTTATAAATTGTTATCATCCATATCGTAGATTGCAGAAAGCTTTTAAATGGGGAACAAAAGCATGGTGTTGCACCAAAGCCCTTAACTCGAGAGGAAGTTTATCAACGACAACAGGGCATTAATGTTGTCTTTGGAAAGTACCAAAAATAAACTACTATGAAAAATATATGGAAAACGAGGTCGGTTTTCTTGGATCTTCCATAATGGTCTAGTCTTGATTTAAGACACTGTATTGATGTGATGCATGTGGAGAAAAATGTATGTGATAGTTTATTCGGAACACTTCTCAACATTCAAGGCAAGACAAAAGATGGTTATAATGCTCGTCTGGATTTGGGTTTGATAGGTATACGGGAAGAGTTAACTCCACAACATATTGCCACAACTGCGAAAAAGGGTCGGCGGAAACAAACAGAAGAGTCCCACCGAACATTATTTATCCCAAAGAGAGAGAAAGGAAACGATCAAAGAAAACCTAAGAGAATGGGAAAGACAAGGTCATCGCAACCAAATCTTGGGTTCGGGAGTCGGTTACACAAGGGGAAGGTATGAGCACCCCTCACGTCCGTTGTACTCAATGGGATCCACGCTTATTGTCAGAGCAAACGTAGTTTGGCAACTACGGAAAAATGGGGTCTCGATCGCACAGGTGCGAGAGAAAAAGGTTCAGAATAACAGGTTGGTCTCGATTGCACTTGGGCAAGAGAAAGGGGAAGTTAGTTGTTAGTGTGCTCGTCAAGGATAGAGATCCTCGTGCCTACGTATCCTCATTAGGGAATGAGGAATCAGAGCAGCCGTAGTTCGGCCAACTACGGTTAACAGGTCTCGATCGCATGGGTGCGAGAGAAAAAGGGTCTCAATTGCACGGATGCAAGAGAAAAGGGTCCAAGGCCTGGAACGCCTAAACAGAAGGGAATCGGATCGGTTTGGGGCGCGCACTACACTAAATCCTAAGATGTAGGAGCAAATGCGTCACATATCGCCCAAAGGGCATATGCTAAACACTCTAGACAATGTGAGAAGAGACCCCCCACTTATCATTTCCTACGTATCTAACGCTTATGGCTCACAACACTCATCGCGGTTATGGTTTAAATTTAAGGTTCAAACGGTGTTAAGTGAATTGAATCGGGACCAATGTGACACTAAACCTTCGTAGCTCGACTTATGAGGGAAGTGGAACTATAGGAGGTTGCATAATTGATATATATGCTATGGACAAAATAGAGAAATGATATTGAGGATCATTCTCCAATTGAATAGTGTCGCACGGGCCAAAAAGTGGGATTTCATCTTAATCGCAAACATAATATCGATTAATCGAAGGTAGCCTATCGCGATCCCAAAGTAAAGAAAATGACCCAAATGGTCATTTTCCATAGATTTGAAATCGGGAAGGTTATCGAGTTCGATAATCCGACCCTTACAAACACAAGACTTCATTGATTGAGGAAATTGAAATAAAATCAGAAATGAAGAAGAAATGAGGAGAGAAAGAAGGTGGTCTCGGATCCAACATTACTTATCAATAGTTTGACTAATAACGGTTTACGGAAGTCTTGTCATCGACCAAAAAGCGATGGAAATGAATAAAGATGGATAAAAATCGAAAATGAGAACAAAATTAAAAACTTGGTCTCAGATCTATCGTTTTTCATCAATAATTTGACAGAAAAACTTAGAGGTCTCTTCATCGACCTGAAAAGAGGAAATACAAAGATAAATCCTCAAATAAAAAATATGAAAATCTAATCTTAGAAAATATACTAATTAATATAAATATATTAACAAACTAAAAAAGGTTTTAGAAAGTGTATTACAAAAAACAAATTACAATTAAGAGAGGGGGATAATATCAGATCATGGGTGGTATTAATAAGAGAGAAACATTTAGGCCCAAAGGGCCCATCATCTCTCACGGTAGACCACAACATGGGGGAATAAGAACTGGGCTATGAAGCCCACCAACAGTCAACAACAGTCAAAAATAAAATGAAAATACCCTTTTCTTCTCTAGCTGTTCAACATCATCTTTTTTTAAAAACAATTTTAATTATTTTAAAAACACAAAGTCCAAAATTCACGAGGAAACATCAGCATAATCATCATCTCATCTTCCCTGTTTCGTCTTATGAATCATCAATTTTTCTTCATCTTTTCCTTTGTTCTGTTCTTGATGTGGGTTTGAGTTTGAATCTGAAAAAAAAAAGGGTTGACGAAGAGGAAAATGGGGTTGCGTGGCGGTTGAGTTTGTGAAAGGAGATTTTAAGTTGGTTTGATGAAGAAGAAGGAGTTTTACGGGTTGGAAGAGAGGGTGTTTCTGGGTATGGTTTGGTGTCGGAGATTGAAAATGGTGGAGGTTGTAAGAAGAAGATGAAATGGGTATCACGATGGGTTTTGTTGGGTTGTTCTGATGATGGTGATTTGGATTGATGTGTTTGTGATTTTGTTTTGCATAGAGGAAAAAGGAAGATGAGTTTAAGGGATGAAACGGGTTTGGACGGAAAATGGGTTGCGGTTTGGAGGTTCTCGGAAGAGGTTGGTAGTTCAATTGGTTTGCACTATGAGAGTCTGGGTTTTGAAAATGGGTGTTGAGGAAGGACATGGAAGGAGGAGATAGCGAGGGAGGTGAGATGATGATGATGTGATGAATAGTAAAGCGGCTGCCTAGGGTTTCGTTGTTGGAAGAAGATAAACAATAAAATGGGTTTTATATCCAGAAATGCAACACGTGGCTAGCTTGCTGGTGTTTTTTATTGTTAATCCTGATTTTCTTCTGATTAATATGTACTGTTAGTTAATTAATGGACCTAAAATCTTAATTCTAAACTAACTAATAATTCTAATTAAATCCTAATCATGACTAATACAAATTAATTCTAATAATTAAAACTAACTTAAACTGATAATCTAATAATAATATTCTAACCAATCTAAACTAATTACTTAATTAATCTAAATTCTATTAAAAACAACTATTTCTTAAATTAAAAATCTAATAACTAAAATCTAGATAAATAAAAATAAAAATAAACCTAAATAGAAAATAACTATTAAATGAAATGAAATGAATCACAAAACCATGCAATAAAAACAGAAAAAATGGGCGAACACCAAAACGCAACCAGAATTATCAGTACAGACTGAACCACCGGGAAGAGAGCAACTCTCGCTCGATTTCGACATAGAACTCAATATTTGAACTGGTTTAAATTGTCTAAAATGCGAACGAAGCGGCTGAAATCCTGATAAATCCATTCCAGCTGGTAACATGGACAGTATATGAGAAATGATCGACCTAGATGATATGCAGATGAAATGCGAAGCAAAAACCAGTCAAAGTTAGGAAAAGGGTGGGCAAATTTTGGGGTGCAACACATATAGGTAACAAGATATATTTGCCTCCTTTCTGCTACACTTTTTCTAAAAAGGAGAAAACAAGTTTTTGTGAGTGTTTACAAAGAATTAAAGTGCCGCATGGTTACTCATCAAATATCAAGAGGCTTGTATCAGTTAAAGATCTCAAATTAATTGGGTTAAAATCTCATGACTATCATGTCTTAATGCAAAAGCTACTACCAGTGGCTATTCGTGGGATATTGCCTAACAATGTTAGGAAGAATATAACTAGGTTTTGCTTATTTTCAATGCAATTTGTTGTAAAGCCATTGATCCGTTAAAGTTAGACGATTTGGAAAATGAGGCTGCAGTTATCTTGTGCCAATTAGAGATGTATTTTCCTCCTTCATTTTTTGACATTATGGTTCACTTGATTATCCATCTAGTAAGGGAGATTAGAATATATGGTCTAAATTATTTGCAATGAATGTATCTAACAGAGCGATACATGGAGATCCTAAAAGGGTATACGAAAAACCCACACCGTTTGAAAGCATCGATTATTGAGAGGTATATTGCAGAAGAAGCAATTGAGCTTTGTTCAAACTATTTGTCAGAAGTGGATGCTGTAAGGGTTCCCAAGTCTCGTCATGATGGAAGATGTGAGGGTGTGGGTACACAAGGTTTAAAGGTAAAGAGCTTAAGTATTGAGGTGGTTGTAAAAGCGCATTTGTATATATTGAATAACACTGATGAAGTTCAACCTTACTTATCTGCTCACAAAAGCATCATAAAGAAAAAGTACCCCAAGATGAATGAAAAAGGGTTGTTAAAAGAGCACAATAAGAGTTTCTCTGAGTGGTTTAAAGAAAAAATTGTTAATGATGATAGTGCTTCTAATATAATTAAGTGGTTGTCCTATGAGCCTAAATGTAACATAAAAAATTGGAGTGCATATGATATTAATAAAAATTCCTTTTATAAAAAGTCAAAGGATGACCGCAGTACCACGCAAAATAGTGGGGTTATGATTGTGGCTGAGTCCATGCACTTCTCTAGTTCTAAAGATAAAAACCCGGTTATGGCATCTGTACCCTACTTTGGTGTGATTGAATAGATTTGGGAAGTTGATTATGTTGTGTTTAAAGTTCCTGTATTTAAATGTGAATGTCACTAGTTTTTATATGTCAGCTAAGTGTATCAGAGAGTTGTTGGTGGGTTTTCATTGGTTTGACGTGTCTATTCTGCAAGTTTGGTGCACGTAAGTACATTTTATTTTTTTATTACTGTTAATATCTATTAATATCTTATATCTCTCATCACTTTGATTCTAATGTTTATTTTAAAATTATTCATGTATATTCATCGTGTATGTATTGATAATTCCACATCAGAAGTATATGGATTTATGGACCCTGCTAGGTGTGTGTATGTTGATAATGTGCCAAAAACTGAAACAGGTGTTAAAAAATACATACAAGATAAGTTACGTGACGAAAAGAGAGTGTGTCACTTACTACCATTTATTCATGGGTAAGCTTGTATGAAATTGTATTTTCTATTTTTTATTTTTGATGACATAGATACTTTATGTGACTTTTGTGTTTCTACGCACACGTACAGAGACCATTGGCAATTAATAGTCATTTGTCCAAGATATAATATTGTGGTTGTCTTTTGTTCACTTCATTGGGAACTTAATCCAACCATGAAGAAAATTGTTACAAAGTAAGTTTATCTTTTATGTCACTTTTGTTATAATATATGTTATATCTCATATATTATAAAATGCTAAAAAAAGTAATTTCATATTTTATGTTGCTTTATATGGATTTTTTTCTTCTGAATTAGTGCTTTTGGGATTTATCAAATGACAAATGGCAATAGAAAAAAGGCTACATGGCTCCAACCTAAATTAAGCGTGATGTAAACTATATTCTATATTTAATTTTATAAAAAGTATTCACTAATTGTGTCATTCATTTGTAGACAAGACGACAACATAACTCTATTGATTGTGGGTACTATGTTATGAAAAAATATGTTGGATATTGTCTCTGCAACATAACTGAGTCTTGGTTGCAGGTAATAAAAATAACTTTACTTTGTTATTTACTTTGCATTTTGCAACTTAAGGTGAATTTTCAAAGAATAACTTTATATTTTTATTTACGTATTGTAGGTATTTGATGACCCAACTGAATTAACACAAGATGATTTGTATGATTTGCGACTCTGTTGGGCAAAATGTTTCTTTGAATTATATAAAAATCAAGCTTTATATGTTGAGTTATATAGAATTGTCTGAGTTTCTTGACTTTGGTATTGTTTGCTGATGTTTATTGGTATTATTATTTATTGTCAGCAAATGTGATTTTGGTGTTTTCTACCGAAGCTAGCTACAACTCATCTTCTTGTGGATTGCATGTTGGTAATTCAAGTGTGGGAAAGGACTTATAAATGGTTGAATACTTTTGTATGTTTTCACTAGTTTTGTTGTTGTATTAGTCCACCGTGTAAACATACATATAATTTTGTACACTTGTGTGTATACTAGATTAGTATTTTTGTAAATCAATTTGTTCATGTTGAAGAATATGTGTATCGTATCTATTTGGTGCAATGAAACTAAAAGGTTGGTTGAAAAAATATGAAAAACTGCATACCAAATAGGGACTAAAATGTGGTATGTGTGATATTGGAAAAATATGAAAAATTAGGTACCAAAAAAATTACAAGGATTCCACATCGATTCTGATAAAAAATAGTCCAAATTTTATAGAAAAACGGCCTACATTTTACATCGGGTGCAACTAGAAACTGATGTAAAAACATAATTTTTGAAGAAACGTAGCACACCTTTTACATCGGTCTAAAAAGGCAACTGATGTAAAAAACACACCTATGACACCTTTTCACTACTACAAAAATGATTTTTGGCAGCGCATGAAAAGACAACGCTTTTTGAAAAAGCGCTGCTAAAGAGTCAGGAAAATAAAGAAAAAAATAGCAGACTTTAGACAGCGCTTTTAGAAAAGTGCTACTAAAGGTGGGAGTTATTATTAACAATAGAAAGCGCTTTATAAAAAGCGCTGCTAAAAGTAGGCCCTACGAAAGCGCTTTTGGAAAGCACTGCTATAGGTGTGACCTACGAGAGCGCTTTCAGAAAGCGCTGCTATAGGGGGTACAAAAGACAACGCTTTTATAAAAGCACTACTATAGGTCTTGCCTTAGGCAGACCTTAGAGAGCGCTTTTATAAAGCGCTGCTAAAGGTCGTGCAAAAGTGTTGCTATAGGTTTAAGTGACATAAATTTAAAAAAAAAACCCATAAAATTTCATAAACAAAAACAGTCGTGGTTTTTGGCATTCTTCTACACTCGTGATCGAACCCTACTCAACGTCGACCACTTTCGTCCATTGCCTCCGTCTGTCGCCGTCCTCCGTTTCCTTCCGTCGTGTTCTACATTTCCGCCTCCGTCCGTCCGTTTTGACCGCCTGTCTTTGTCCTCCACCTCCTCTGTCACGAATTCTACAGGTTTGCTTCAAATCTCAAACCGTCCTCTACCACATTGTTGTTGTTCTTCTTCTAATATGTAGTCTGTGCAATACATTGTTGTTGCTATGTGCATTGTTGAACGCCTCTGAGTTGGAGAGAGTATAGTAGAGAGTAGAGTAGAGAGGTAGTCGCAGAGATAGAAAATCAAAGAGATTGAGAGATTTCTAGAATGTGATTGTTGATGAATAATAAAGAGTGTTTCAAGTTAGGGAAGTCGTGACTGTTAATGGATTCCATGTAGAAATTTGTTAGAGAGTTAACAAAGTTAGAAATTCTATTAAAGTTAGTTGCTAGGATGCAAATAAATTGAATTAGAGGTTAGTGAAGTATTAGTTGTGAAAATGGAATGTTGTTGTTGTTAGTGTTGTTGTTGATGTTAAAATGATAATGTTGATGGATTCCATGTAGAAATTTGTTAGAGAGTTAACAAAGTTATAAATTCTATTAAAGTTAGTCGTTAGGATACAATTAAATTGAATTAGAGGTTAGTGAAGTATTAGTTGTGAAAATTGAATGTTGTTGTTGTTAGTGTTGTTGTTGATGTTAAAATGATAATTTTGATGGATTCCGTGTAGAAATTTGTTACAGAGTTAACAAAGTTAGAAATTCTATTAAAGTTAGTTATTAGGATGCAATTAAATTGAATTAGAGGTTAGTGAAGTATTAGTTATGAAAATGGAATGTTGTTGTTGTTAGTGTTGTTGTTGATGTTAAAATGATAATGTTGTTATTGATGTTAAAACAATAATGTTGTTATTGATGTTGTTAGTCTTGATGTTAATGATGTTGATGTTGTTGATGAAAGTAAATGAATTATTTATGTCTGTTAATTTTGATCGTTTCCAAGAATTATTTAATGTTGATGATGTTATTAATTTTGTCTGTTATAGGGGTTACTTGTGAAGAGCAAGATTGTGATAGTTTCCAAGAATCCTACTGTGTAGTTCTAGAAGTTGGCGATTTCTCTACATGTGCTACAGGTATTCGCTATTTTTGTTTAGCTTTCTTAGTTTAGTTTAGCCTACTTAATTAGTATGGATAAAAAATGGATGTCTTCTAACCGATTGTCAAAAGAGTACGAGAATGGGGTATCAAAATTCGTTAAGTTTGCTGTTGAACACGCCAAAGACCCTAGTAGGATCACATGTCCTTGCTTAGGTTGTTGTTATGGGCGTCGGATTGACGCCGTTCAATTTGTATCTCATTTAATGAGACATGGAATTGATCAAAGTTATACATGTTGGACATTACATGGTGCGATAAGTAACGAGAATGTCATACCGGGGGATAATACGACGTATGCTTCAAATGACAATGGCAGGGATACATATGATTGTGATCGAGTCGAAGAGATTGCAGAAGCACTTGAAGAAGATCTTCAGGATTGTCCCAAGATGTTTGAGAGGTTGGTAGGCGATGCATAGAAACCGTTGTATAAAGGTTGCACTACTTTCGTAAGATTGTCTGTGGTGTTAAAGTTGTACAACTTAAAGGTGGGTAATGGATGGCCGGATAAAAGTTTCACAGAGTTATTAGCCCTTATGAAAGAGATGCTTCCGGAGGATAATGTTCTTCCCAATCGAACCTATGAAGCTAAAAAAAGTTATGCTCTATTGGCATGAGCTATGATAAGATACATGTTTGTCCAAATGATTGCATTTTGTTTCGAAATGAATATGCATCATTAAACGAGTGTCCTAAATGTGGTGTATCTCGGTATAAGAAAAAGTTGTCACCAGCAAAAGTCTTATGGTATTTTCCTATAATTCCGAGATTTAGATGCATGTTTCATAGTGAAACAGATGCAAAACACTTGACTTGGCATGCAGATGATAGAATTATAGATAGGAAGTATCGACATCCGGAAGATTCACCACAGTGGATGAAAATTGATAATGAGTATCCTGATTTTGGAGAAGAAGCTAGAAACCTTCGCTTGGCATTATCAACTGATGGAATGAATCCGCATGGTCTACAAAGTATCTCACATTCCACATGACCTGTAATTATTATGATTTATAACCTACCTCCATGGCTATGTATGAAGTGTAAGTACATGATGTTATCTATGTTAATTTCTAGCCCTAAACAACCAGGGAATGACATAGACGTATACTTGACACCTTTAATCGAAGACTTAAAGAGTTTGTGGGAGAACGGTGTGGAGGTTTATGATGGATATCGGAAAGAAAGTTTCAATTTGAGGGAGATGTTGTTTGGCGCAATTAATGATTTTCCAGCATACGGAAATCTATTGGGGTATAGCATTAAAGGTCAATGTGCGTGTATTATATGTTAAGAAAACACAGATTGGACGCGATTGGAATTTAGTCAGAAGAATGTCTTTCTTGGTCATCGTAGATTCTTAAATTCTAATCATCACTACCGTGGGTGGAGAAAAGCATTCAATGGAAATTCAGAACAAGGTAGAGCTCCACCTACATTGATCGGCGAACAAATTTTTGAAAAGGTGAAAGATGTGAGTACTAAGTTTGGCAAGCCTATTGCTCATATGCTTGTCATGCGTGGGTGGAAGAAGAGTTCAATTTTAATTGAGTTGTCGTATTGGAAGTCGTTGTATGTAAGACATTTTGTTGATGTTATGCATATTGAAAAAAATGTATTTGAAAGTGTTATTGGTACGTTACTCAATATACAAGGAAAGTCTAAGGATGGCCTTAAAGCGACAAAGGACTTGGTAGCGATGGGAATAAGAAATGAATTAGGACCCTTAAAGAAGGGAAATCGAACATATCTACCACCTGCTGCTTATACTTTATCTAGAAAGGAGAAAAAGATATTGTGTAAGTTTCTAAGTGAAGTTAAAGTTCCAGAAGGATACTCTTCAAATATTAGAAGATTTGTTTCTATGAAAGACCTCAAGTTAAAGAGTTTAAAGACACATGATTGCCATGCTATAATGGAATACTTTCTACCAATAGGTATACGTTCTATTTTTCCAAAAAAAGTGAGAAGCGCAATAACTAAATTGTGTTTTTTTTTCTTCAGGTCAATTTGTAGTAAGGTGATCGATCCTGCGATCTTACCAACATTGCAAAAAGAAATATTTATTACTTTGTGTGAGCTTGAAATGTATTTTCCTCCATCATTTTTGACATAATGGTACATCTAGTTGTTCATCTTGTGAAAGAGACACAATTGTGTGGACCAGCTTATATGAGATGGATGTACCCTATTGAACGTTATATGAAAATATTGAAAGGGTATGTGAAAAACCGAAGTCGACCAGAGGGTTGTATTGTTGAACGATACATTATTGAAGAAGCGATTGAGTTTTGTACTGAATATTTGTCCAATGTTCAATACATTGGCCTCCCAAAATCTCATGTTGTTGAAAAAATAGTAGGAAAACAGTTAATTGGAAATAAAGTTGTGACCGTTTCAAGGGATGAACGAAAGCAAGTGCATTTGTATGTTTTGAACAATGACATTGAGGTTGAGCCGTATGTTGAAATGCACAAGGACGTTCTTCGAGGTTTAAATCTAAATAGAAATGAAAATTAGATAGTACGTGAGCACAGTCGAAGTTTTATAACATGGTTCAAGGATCATATTTTTTTCAAAGTTTTATTCTAATCCTGCTTCAATAATAGAAAGGTTGAGATGTTTAGCATATGGTCCAAGTTTGCATGTGTTTTCTTATAGTGCATACGCAATTAATGGATACACATTTTATACCAAAGAACAAGATGATAAAAGTACAATGCAAAATAGTGGTGCCATTGTGCTTGCCAAAGCAATGCACATTTCAAGTGTGAAGGACTTAAACCCCAAATATGTAAATTTGTCGTATTTTGGGGTTATCGAGCGCATTTGGGTGTTTGATTATGAGAAGTTTCAGATTCCTATCTTTGGATGCAAGTGGGTTGAAAACAATAGTGGCATACGAATGGATAAGTCAAGATTTTTATAAGTGGATCTTAATAAGGTGGGGTACAAAGATGAGCTTTTATTCTAGCCACGCAAGCTAAACAAGTGTTCTATATCGCTGATCCGACAAGTACGAAATGGTCTATAGTTCTTTTTTCCAACAAAGTAATCGATGATAACATTGGAGATCAGGGTGATGTTGATGTTGAGAAGGAATCTTATATTATAGATGATCCAGATGAGAATATTAGAGCGGACGAATCATATATTAAAAATGATCATAACGAGGGAATTTGGATCAATCCATCCGTCTGTGTTGTTAAGAGACAAGTAAACTATATTCCAACGAAGAAAAGAAAGAGATGTTAGTGACAAAGGTACTTGTAAAATTACATATTGTCTCATTCAATAAAATTACATATTATAGCATGCAATAAAATTACATATTATGTCATTCAATAAAATTATATATATGTTTTCTTATTTATATATTTCTTATTTACATATTTGTCATTCATTTGATAATTTGGTTTTTCTGAAAAGAGGAATAACGATTATGAAAAAAATCATCCGTGCGAGAGATAAAGGTGTAAAGTATGATGTGCATTGGAATGAAAGAGATCAACTAATTGAGCCTAACGGTGTGATGCTGACAAGTTACATTGGAGCACTTGTTCGTTCGCAAAATCTAATTACTTGCGATAATTGGAGAATTCCTTCGTTATAACCTGCTAAAGACAAAATTTGGAGCGAGGTACAGGTATGATATTTGATATTTTTTAATTATGTCAAAGGTTACATATTTAAATTAATTATACTAACATACTATATGTATGTTTATTTGTTTGCAGAGATCTTTTAATATTGATGATTGTAGGAGAAAATATTATCTTCAATTGGCCGGAAAACGACTGAGAGGATTTAGAGTGTTTTTAACGAATAAGTTTCTTAAAGATTCGGATGGAAACTTTGTCGAATCAGAGCGTCCAAAGAAGTATGTTGATCTGATTTCAGATGAAGAATGGGAGACATTTCTTGCCAAGCGAAGAACCAAAGAATTTTGCGTAAGTACAACTTATCATGAACAATGTACTATATATATATACTTCTTCCACAAGAGTTCTGACATGACTTAAACTTGTATTTTCAGGTTGTGAGTGATGTAAATCGGCAACAGGCATCAAAACCCGCGTATCCATACAAAAAAGGGCGTTTGGGATATGCACGCTTACAACAAAAAATAGTAAGTATATATAAATGTTTTAATATGATATAGTTACAAAAAATAGTAAGTATATATAATGGGATATGAATGCTTTGTTATCTATCTTAATGTATAGTTAGAAGAGGAGAAAAGTGATGTAACATCTCTTCCAGACCATGTTTTGTGGAAGGCTTCCCGTGTGGGAAGAGATGGAGTCGTTCAGGAAGAAGTTCAACAAGTATTTGAACAGTGTGTAAGTACAACATTAGTTATGTCATAAACTCAAAAGTGTATAATATATTTATATATGATTTATCTATATTTCAGGAGACTCTATCACATACTATAACTGCAGCTGAGGACGATGATTGCAGGAGCGTACTGAGTCGAGTGTTAAATATTCCTGAGTATTCTGGGCGTGTGGGGGGTAAGGGATTTGGTGTCACTCCATCAAAACTGTATAAGCAGCCAAAGAATAAAAATCCTAGCAAAAACAAGTGATGGAGATGTTGGAGGAATTGAAAGCTCAGATTCGTGAATTACAAAAGGACAAAGAGAGATACATGTCCAGAGTGTAAAGATACTAGTGATAAAGATAGTATCAATTGTCTGCAGAAGCTTCCAGAGGTCATTGTATATATTACATTGAAATTAATTTAGCATAATTTCTTAATTGACACATTAATCATATTCATTATTTGTTTAGGGCATTTCACCTTGTCGGCTATATTTATCGTCACCAACTTATCGCATGGTTGGCAAGGGAAAAGTGCATAACACTTTGGGAGACTTACTTCACCATAAACCGCTCCCTGCTAGATTTTTGAAAGTGTCGGTTGATATTGCGTTAGAGGGGGTGCGTTGTTGCCTATACCAGATGATGTTTCAGACGCAACAGTGGTGGGAGACGCAATAGGATCGTATGTTGCATGGCCGTCAAATCTCATTTTCATAGATGATGAGGTAGGTCGAACACCATTATGAACCTTGTAGTATTCAAATGTTTTACGACCCATACATGAAAGTTATTCTTACATTTGCATTTACTTATTTACATGATGATCTTAGACTCCTATAAAATCTAAATCAAAAGATAAGGGAATTATTATGCGGGAAACCGATTCAACTGCATCAAAAAAATAGGTACTACTACAGTTACATGATTATCTTATTATACATTAATTACTGAACGTATATGACTTTTAGGTTCATGATCAACAGTTGCAACAAGTCAGCAAGGGTAAGATGCTTGAATCTAGCAAGGTGCCCAACAAAAAAAAGGCCGAGCCAAAAAACGCATTTGTTCCTCGATTTAGGTTGTGCCTTGAAACATATGTAGCAACAACAGATGTGGTTGAGGGTGGCATCCGTCATATACCTATGGAGGAAGGTACTTTCGGTTTTGAATATGCCGAAACAATTGCTAAGGAGGATTTGGACCAGATTTTCCAACATTCTGAATTGGGCATCGGTGTTATGCATTCCTATATCAGGTACCCTGATCAATTTTAATTACATAATTGAGCAATTTATTTGCTCATTTAAATGAATATTCTAATGTTGATTATGTTTTTATTTAAGGTTCTTGTATGACAAGTTGTTGGTCCCGCATGATTTGACTTCAAGATTCGCATTCTTATATGCTAGTTGTATCAACTCACGGTCAATCGATCATACTCAAGATGTAGTTAAAGATTACATAGTCCAAGCATTTATGGCCGCAGCTACAGAGAAGTTGTACTTGTTGCCATATAATACTGGCCATGGTTTAGATTTCATTCTAAATTCATTTATTATAATTATTCGTTTTTTTTTTCATTCTATATAACATTTCTGCCTAAACTTTTGTCTTATTACTTTACAGTGGGCACTGGTTGTTGGTCGCGATTAATCCGATGAAAGAAATAGGGTATTATCTGGATTCATTGGATGGTGATCAAACAAAATATCCTGATATGAAGAATATGGTTGATACGTAAGTGATGAGATATACTGTTCTGAATAATTATCTTTATTTATTATGTGAGATTGTTCTAAATATTCGTTTATATTATGTTAGAGCTATATGTAACACGGTGGGAGAACTGACTTTAAACAATGTTGCGGATAGCAAGAGTCGCCACCGACTTTTATTTTATCCATAAGGAAAGGTTATAAAAGAACAGGAAAGACCTTAGAGAATATTTTGGGTCCGGGGGGTAGGTTATGAAAAGGGAAGGTATTAGCATCCTTTTCATCCATGGTTATCCATGGGCTCTTAGGTACTTAAGCTCACTTTTGAATTGTTTTGAAATTGTAGTGTGTGAATAGAGAATTTTCAGAATAGTTAATAAATAATCCATGTAAGGATGTGTTAAGAACTTGTTTGAAAATTTTGTTGGAAATTTGTTTAAGTGTGAAAAAGTTTTGAAGTGAGCAAGTATCTAGGAGTAGCCTACCCTAATGTTTTAAGGTCTTTCTTATTCTTTATCCTTTCCTTTAGTAAGACTATCCCTACTATAATGGAGTAGGTAGTCCTTACTTTGGATGTTAAGGGACATGTGAGGGACAATTGGATTTCTGAAGGCCATTGTGGGATGTAATAAGCACATATAAGGGACCATCATCATTTTTCGAAAGGGACTTGATTCGTAAAGGCAACCATAAGGGACTTTGATGATTTTTTATTTGAGGGACTTGCTTTATACACCCCACTTAACCATTATTCGTAGGCAACTTGAGGGATATCCTTAGGAAGTGAGACGGCGATTAAAATCGACTTACGTGTGTGACGTGTTTATTTTAATTATCTTTATTTAAAAGTGATCTAAATTTATTTTAATATTACATACATGTTGTTACACTCCCTAATTACTAACCATAATAATAATTAAATAATTAAACAACTTTACATCCAAGAAACAATTACAAAATAATAAGCAAAATAATTAAATAGCAAAGATAAATAAAATATAAATAAGCAATAATAAATAATAAAGGGGGTTAATTCTAAGTTTACTCGGCAAGACATCGCATCTTGTGCCTACGTATCCTTACGGGAGTGGAATCAGAGTAATCGTAGTTCCCCTCAATAGGGAGGTTAGAAACTTCTTGACTGTGGTCAAGGTCTCAAGGGGAATAAACGCATCTTAAGGACACGCTTACGTGGAGTGTAGAAACTCCAAATCTCTACGTTGAAATGTTAAGTTGTAATTAGGGTTAAATTAGGGATTCCACGGCGGGAAACCCTAAAATGAGCGCGGCGGCTCTTTGACCTAATGCTAAGGGTAAAATTGTAATTTTGCCTGCGGCGAGGCATTTGTGAAAATTAGGGTTTGTAGTTTGTAGTTTTGAGGATTTGAAATTGAATGTGTGAAGTTTTACGGACTATTGGCGCGGCGGCCAAACAGTTAGACCTAACCTTCGGATGTGTGCAATGTGACAGAAATAATAGTAAACGCGTGAGATAATTGAATCATGCAAATAGAGAGATAATGTCATAATTTAAACCATGCAAGCATAAATTTAAAGGCAGAATTTAAAGAGCGATTGTTAAGTTCGCGAGGTTACATGAGAGGAGCAGATACAATATGATAATGAAATTTGAATTGAACAATAATAAAATAAAATAAATAACGGTTCTAGTTATTATTTTAAAAAAAAAATTTTAGTTATTATTTTAAATTTATCTAAAAAAAAGTTTTTCTTAAAAATAATAGGTTTTCATATTAATTTGGAAAAGATGTTAATGTTATTTATTTTAAAAAACAGATTTTTATATTATAACAAATTTTAATAAATTAATGATAACAATAATAATAATAATGGTAATAATAATGATAATAATGATAAATAATGATAATAATAATAATAATAATAATAATAATAATAATAATAATAATAATAATAATAATAATAATAATAATAATAATAATAATAATAAAGCAATAATGAATTTTAAATGTGCCAAATAACCCAACAATGTTGCTAACGCAGAAATGCGCTCATCGCAACCAGATCTAAATCGGACGAAACAAAATTTATCGCAAAGAAAAAGAAATTAAGCAAAAAATAGTATTATTGCTCACACAAAAATGCGATCATCGCAACCAGATCGAACTAACACAAATGTCACGCGTCATGCACACAAATGTGCAAACATCGTATCGACATAATTCGATCAAAAATCTTATATATATAAACTCTAACAATTTAAAAATTATATATATATAAACGTAACAGTAATAGATAAAGAAAAAGAAATAACGGTAATAGATGAAGAAAAAGAAATAACGGTAAAAGATGAAGAAAAAGAAACAACAGTAATAGATGAAGGAAAAGAAATAACGGTAAACGATGAAGAAAAAGAAACAATAGTAATGGATGAAGAAGAAAACTAAATAACGGCAAACGGCACTCACTCCTCTTAGGTTTTTTTCATTCTCTCCTCTTTTTTCCAACAAGGCAACACATGTATATATAGGGAACAAATTAGGGTTAACACCAAATTGTCAATAATGTCCCTAAAGCCCATTTTAAAGCCCAAACTAAATAATTAGTTAAGAAAAAATAAAATTTAAATAATTTAAAATAATTAAAATAAACTTAAAATAAAAACTAATAATCCTATTGATTCCCAAAATAAAAAATATTATAAAAAGAACAAAATTTTTTCAATATTTTTTTATTTTATGATTTTTTGGATATTTTTATGAATAATTTAGAAAAAAGTGAAAAAAATAATATTTTAAAAAATGATTTAATTAAAATACGAAAATAATAATTAAATAATAATAAAAAACTATTTTTGTTATTTTTTTAATGAAAGATAGAAAAATTTAGAGTAAAAATAATAAAAAACAAAAAAAATGACAAAGGTGAGATTCGAACTCTCAACCTCTCACACTCATAACTCCTTACACATGTCCTCCTGCCAATTGTGCCATTTTTACTTTTTAGAAAAAAAATGCATGCCATATGATATTTACCTGCAAAAAGTCAAACGACTACACAAATTTGTTAGTAATTGATTAAATGCAATGAAATGCGACGACAAATCTTAGGGCAAAATTTGGGGTATTACAGTTATTTTGATAATATTTCTCACCCAACCTCTCTTTGATGTTGGCACAAAAAAAATCATGAAGTTTGACTTTGGTTTGACCACAGTTGACCTCAGTTTGACCTTTTAACTGCATTGACTGCTTTTGACTTATCTGATCATCTGACTGAGCAAACTTTTGAGAAAAGTCTTGAAACTTGACATGGGGGTTCTTATACACATATAAGATGTTATGAAGCTCACTTGAAGTCTTGGAAGTCCATTTAGCCTGATTAAAGTCAAAACCCTAGTTTTGGATGCACTGCTTAGGAGGTGCATTGTCTGAGGGAATTGTCAACTCTTCTGACCAATTGTGAATTTTGTGAACCTTGTGAACCTTCATAAGATATCTTGTGATACTCATGGGAGGTATTGTGAAGCTTGTGAACCTTCAAGAAGCAACCTATGGACTTCATGAACCTCATGAAAGGTATTGAAAGCACTGTGGGACTTGTGAACCTTGTGAACCTTCATAAAGTAGCTTGTGGACTTTATGAACTTCATGAAAGGTTATGCAAGTTGTTGGAGAACTTGTGAACCTTGTGAACCTTCTTAGAACACAAAGTCTTGTATTGTGAGGGCAAATTTTGGGGTGCAACAGCTGCCCCTGTTCAATTTTCTGAAACCTGAGGGGTTAGATTGGTATATTTGCCAGTCGTAACCTGGAAGGTTGAAGGGGATTGAACACAAAAGCCCAAAAATTTGCACTCACCAGTGCACTAGAGTGGTACAGATGGCTAGTTGAATATGATTGAGTGGGCTTAAAGATGCCACTAGGGGGGGAGCAGTTCAAAATATGGGTGTATGATGAAAGCTGTCAGGAGTCTGGAATAATAATGATGTAGCAGCATGTCTTCCTGAGGATAGAGCAATCAATAGTGATAACCCTAAAGCAGTCTTGAAACTATGATATGATTTCAGGAGGATAGAACAATGAATGGCTCTAAAGCAGTCTTGAAATAATAATGTGATATATCTTCAGGAGGATAGAGCAATCGATAGCTCTAAAGCAGTCTTGAAGTAATGATTTCAGGAGGATAGAGCAATGGATAGCTCTAAAGCAGTCTTGAAATAATAATGTAATTTCAGGAGGATAGAGCAAGGGATAACTCTAAAGCAGTCTTGAAATAATTAGATGGCTTCAGGAGGATAGAGCAATGAATAGCTCTAAAGCAGTCTTGAAGTAGTAATATGACCTCATGAGGATAGAGCAATGAATAGCTCTAAAGCAGTCTTGAAGTAATAGGATGATTTCAGGAGGATAGAGCAATCAGTAGCTCTAAAGCAGTCTTGAAGTAATAGGATGATTTCAGGAGGATAGAGCAATCAGTAGCTCTAAAGCAGTCTTGAAGTCATGAGAGGCTATCAGGAGGATAAAATAACCCTGAGGTTACAATAAAGCAGTCCCAAAGATCATAAGCTTGTTTGTTGGATAATTAACCTGAAAACAAGGTAGCATTCTGTATAACAACATTAGTTTATGCTTTATGTATGCATGTATGACATGATGCACTTAGGTGATGTACTATAGGCATATATGTTATGGTATGATGTAAATGATGTATGTATGCTATGACACTGCTGGAAGTGTCTGGATATCCTTGTATAACAACTGCTGGCCAAGGAAAATAAATCCCGATTCGTCGTTGAAGAATATATAACCCTCCGTCTGTTGGGGATAACAAAGTATAGATAACCTCCCGTTGTTGGGGATAACAAGGTATAGATAACCTCCCGTTGTTGGGGATAGTAGGGTATAGATAACCTTCGTTTTCGTTTGATAGTAGGATAAGTATAACATCCCGTCTTCGTTCATCGTGCCCTTATTGGAAAGTAATTTCCCGTATATCCGTATGAGGATAAAAGGGATGGATATAAATTCCAGGGGAGATTAGACTTTGTGAAAATGGATTAGTCCTACTGATGGTTTGTAACTGTCTTGTAAAGATGAACCGGCGAAGCTTCGTTGAAATCCTTCCCTCGTTCGTCCTTAGTAAATACTATTACTGCATTTTCATGCATTTCTGGTAAACATCAATCATATTAAAAGCATACATGCGTTCAAACACAACCAATGGACGTTTCGCTTATGTGAATAGGGTAAAAGTAAATCTGGATTCAAAAGATGGAATTTATTTATATCAAAAGTGACCCATACACGGGTAAGTTTGTACAAGGAGACATAAACCCTAGTAAGAGAATTTTGTCATGAAGTTTTACAAAAAGAATCAGCTATGTGGGAAATAATCCTATTGAGTTTCAATTCTACTATTGCCACTCAAGTATCTCATCTTCTTGCTGTTGAGACGGAAACGATTGGATTGAGCTTTATCTGTTTGAGCTTGAGTAAGTAGTACAACTGGTTGCAGTTTCATGAGTGATCCAAACGAGACATAGTCATACGCTTTAATCCCTAACTTTTGCCTGGATTGCCCTTTCAGGTTTTCAATCCACCGGGATACCCTTTTTTGCCCAAGCCGCCTTTTCAGGTTTTCGACTTGCCGGGTGTACATCTTTTTATATATATATCCCTAATTTTTGCCCAAGCCCTTTTGGTTTGCCGGGATGCCCTTATTTTTGCCTAGGCCTGTCAACCTAGCGGGTCTCTTTTTATGCGTAGTATTTTTTAACTATGTCTGCGTTTACAGGTTGTGGGAAGTCTTCACCATCCATTGTAGTCAGTATCATGGCACCTCCTGAGAACACTGTCTTGACTACAAATGGTCCCTCATATGTTGGAGTCCACTTGCCCCTAGGATCACCCTGTGGTAATATGATACGCTTGATTACCAAGTCACCAGCCTGATATACCTTTGGCTTAACCTTCTTGTTAAAAGCTTTGATCATCCGTTTCTGGTACATCTGGCCATGACAAACTGCTGCTAACCTTTTCTCATCAATCAAATTTATCTGGTCAAGTCGAGTCTGAATCCACTCATCTTCATCCAAGCCTGCATCCTTCATAATTCTCAAGGAAGGGATCTGAACTTCAATAGGCAGAACTGCTTCCATACCATAGACTAAGGAGAATGGGGTTGCCCCTGTTGAAGTACGTATTGTAGTACGATAACCATGCAGAGCAAATGGTAACATCTCGTGCCAATCCTTGTAAGTAATAGTCATCTTCTGTACAATCTTCTTAATGTTCTTATTAGCAGCTTCAACTGCCCCATTCATCTTTGGACGATACGGAGAAGAGTTGTGATGCTTAATCTTGAACTGCGTACAGAGATCAGTAATCATAGTGTTGTTCAGATTAGAGCCATTGTCAGTGATAATCCTTTCAGGGATACCATACCTACATATGAGATTATTCTTAATGAACCGAGCCACAACATTCTTAGTCACAGATGCAAATGAAGCTGCCTCTACCCACTTCGTGAAGTAATCGATAGCAACCAGGATGAAACGATGCCCATTAGAAGCAGTAGGCTTGATCTCACCAATCATATCAATGCCCCACATGGCAAAGGGCCAAGGAGCAGTCAACACATTCAATGGAGATGGAGGTACATGTACTTTATCAGCATAGATTTGACATTTGTGACATGTTCTGGAGTGTTGATAGCAATCAGCTTCCATGGTAGACCAATAGTAACCTGCTCTCAAAATCTTCTTTGCCATGGTATGACCACTAGAATGAGTGCCAAAGGTCCCATCATGCATCTCTTCCATAATTTCTGTAGCTTCCTTCTTATCCACACAACGAAGCATAGTTGAATCATGATTACGCTTATACAGAACGCCATTACTCAGAAAGAACTTAGCAGAAAACCTTCTCAGGAACTTCCTATCTTTGACAGATGCCCCTTCAGGGAACTCCTGAGCTTCAAGATAGTTTTTCACTTCATAGAACCAAGGCTTCTCCTCTGCCCCTTCAGTGTCAATCTCATTGCAGTATGCAGGCTTCTCAAATCTATCAATGGTAATCTTGGGAGCTTCATCATCCCAGCTGATCTCAAACATAGATGCCATGGTGGCCAATGCGTCTGCCAACTGATTCTCTCTTCATGGAATATGTCCAAAAGTAATCTCTTTGAAATGTGGGATCAAAGACAACACATGTTCTCTGTAAGGAATGAGATTATCATGCTTTGTATCCCAATCTCCTTTAATCTGACTTACTACCAGAGCTGAATCTCCATACACCTCAAGGAACTGAATCTTCATATCAATAGCAACTTGCATACCCATGATACATGCCTCATACTCAGCCATGTTATTGGTACAATAGAAACAAAGTCTGGCAGTAATCGGGGTATGACAACCTTCAGGGGAACTAATCACAACACCAACACCATTACCATGTGCATTGGAGGCACCATCAAAAACCATAGTCCATCGGGATCCTTGTTCAGGTTCGTCATATTGTCCAGGTTCTTTGGTAACAGACATAATGTCTTCATCAGGGAACTCAAAATTCATTGACTGGTAATCATCTACTGCTTGATGAGCCAAATGATCAGCAACAACACTCCCCTTAATGGCCTTCTGAGTAGTATACTGTATATCATATTCCGTCAAGATCATTTGCCATCTTGCAATTCTTCCGGAGAGAGCAGGTTTCTTAAATATGTACTTGACTGGATCCATCTTCGAAATCAACAAGGTAGTATGGGTCAACATATACTGTCTTAGTCGGCGAGCAGCCCATGCCAAAGCGCAGCAAGTTTTCTCGAGCAGTGAGTATCTTGTTTCACAGTCGGTAAACTTTTTGCTAAGGTAGTATATTGCCTGCTCTTTTCGACCAGACTCGTCATGTTGCCCCAATACACACCCCATTGAGTTGTCTAATACTGTTAAATACATAATCAAGGGTCTTCCATCAACTGGTGGTATTAAAATTGGAGGTTCTAGCAAATATCTCTTGATTTCATCGAAGTCAGTCTGGCACTCATCATTCCATTCCATCACCTGATCTTTCTTCAACAACTTGAAGATTGGCTCACAGATGGTAGTTAATTGGGAAATAAATCTTGCAATGTAGTTCAATCGCCCCAAGAAACCTCTAACCTCCTTCTCAGTACGGGGAGCTGGCATCTCTCGTATAGCTTTCACTTTTGTTGTAACAACCTAGCAAGCCCTACAGGTATTTCACAATCGTCCTCGTTTCCGTCTTCAGTTTGATAGATCGGATTCTCGAAATTGTAATTGGCAATAGTAGAACTGTTATCAACTGGATCCAGAGTGGATGAGGATCTGCATTTTAGTGACGTGGGTGTGTGTAAGAACACATAGCTGATAAAGCAAAAATAAAAGAAAAAGAAAGACAAGGAACACAATATTTACGAAAACGAAACGTCCACTGATTTTATTGAATGCAGTATGCAAATGAAATGACAACCCGTAACAAGCACACCATTGTGCCACGGGTAAGGCACATGGCTTGAAAGTTTTAATTGTTCCAGAAATTACAAATTTAAAAACATAACACGGTAATAGTATTTACTCCTGACTAAAGGAGATAGGGATAACATCTTCAGTTGTCCAATTATTGAGTCCAGCACCCACAGTAGGAAAAATCCATGCCTCCAAGTTGTAGTCTTCATCTTGATCTCCCACAGCATTGATAACCCCTTGATTGGTGATACGAACAGCACGAGCACGACGAACAGCCTTCTGGGACTCTGCAGTGAAACCCAAACCAAACTTGTAAAACTTGTATGGCATATCAGGAAGCTGACCCCAAATAGTACAGCCACCTTCTTCCACCACAGCTTTTGCATCGTTGAGGGAGGCCATTGCCATTGTTGGAGGGTTTCTGATGACCACAGGAACCTTCTTCACAGCAGGAGGAGTCACACAATCCTTAACAGCCCAGGGAACCACTTCAAATGACTGACATGGAGTTTCAATGTATTCACCTTCTACTTCCAGATACTTGAAAGTGTTTACATGGCTGACAAAGTATTCTTCCTCTCCAAAGACAGTAACAACTTTTCCATTCACCGGATATCTCAACTTTTGATGTAATGTGGAGGTCACAGCACCTGCCCCATGGATCCAGGGACGACCAAGCAGACATGAGTACGAAGGACGAATATCCATCACATAGAATGTAGCGGTAAACACCTGAGAGCCAACCTTGATTGGAAGATCAATTTCCCCATGCACTACTCTTCTAGAACCATCAAAAGCCTTTACCACAATATTACTGGGCTTCAATACCGTATCTTTAGGACTCAGCTTGTTCAGGACTTCCTTAGGCAACACATTCAGAGAGGAACCATTGTCTATCAGCACATGAGACAGGGTAGTGCCCCTGCATTCAATTGAAATATGCAAGGCCCTGTTATGATCCCTCTTGGCAGGGGTCAAGTCAGCATCAGAAAATCCTAACCCGTTGTCATAGGTCAGGTGAGCAACACAATTCTCAAACTGGTCCACAGAAATTGCACTGGGTACATGAGCCATCTTTAGAAACTTGATCAATGACTTGGCATGAGCCTCAGAACATAATAACAGGGAGAGCATAGAAATCTTTGAGGGAGTATGCCCCAGCTGATCAACAATATCATAATCACTCTTGCGAATGATTTTCAATACTTCTTCCATCTGCTTAGAGAGGTCATCAGCAGCTGGCACATCAGTAGATACAGGCTCAATAACAGGACCCTTGCCCCGAGCATCAGTGGTGGAAGTAACAGCAGGAGTAACTGCACTCTTAGAAGCAACTGGAGGAGAGAAGACTCTTCCACTACGAGTGATCTTGCTAGATCCAGCAATATTATCAATGTCAACAGGCATATCAGGTAAAGGCTCCTGCTTGACACCATGGATGTAAACATCAGACCCATAGTGCCAAGGCACAGCTTTGTCAGATGTATAAGGAATAGGACCAGGAGTGGTAATGATCGGAGGAGCTACTCTGGCTTCAGCAACAACTTTCACAGGACCTTCAGCAATAATCTTGATTGGGCCCTGATGAGTGATGTTAATGGGACCCTTTGAAGTGATTCTTAGTGGTACTTTGTCAACCATGTCAACCTCTTCAATCTTCTTACCCTGAGTCAGATGATCCACCATACTTTCTACAGATGCTGGTCTTCTTTCAAACACTATAGTATATTTATCCATGAGACGTTGAATCCCATCTCTCAAAATGAAGCAACTATCCGGCTTATAGGTACAATATAGACAATCTTCATGACAACCTGGAAAGATCCCAGCTTGTACTAACCTCTTTTTGATAACAGACAATGGTGTGCTCAACTCCATAACTGAATAGACATGCAGATCTTCATCAATATCTTCATCAATGGCGTTGACAGTCTTCTCGTGATTTGGCATTGGAGCTGTAATCACATTTGGAGTACCTGGTGGATCAAACTCAATTTCTCCAGCATCAATCATATCCTGAATTTTGTTCTTCAAGACCCAGCAGTTATTAGTATCATGTCCTGGACAGTTTGAATGATATGCACATCGTGCATTGGGATTGTACTTGGGAGAGGTAACATTGGGATTCTGAGGGGCCTCCCTCAGGGTAATAAGTTCAGCTTTCAACAAGTGTTGCAATGCCTGAGCCATTGACATGTTGATCTTCGTGAACTGTCTTCTAGCCCTCTGTTGGTTGCCTTGAGGCTGCTCTGTTGTTGCAGGAGTTGGATTTGAAATATGAACTGCACTAACGGACTGATGCCTTCTGTTACGATCAGGCTGACCATACACAGCATTAGATTCTTTCTTCCCAGTGGGAGGCTTCTTTGCAGCACCTGATGAAGAAGTGCCCACTTGGATCTTACCACTCTTGATACCATTCTCTACTCGCTCTCCTGTCATGATCAACTCAGTGAAGCCAGATGATGAGCTTCCAATGAGATGACTGTAAAACGGACCATTCAGCGTACACATGAACATATCAACCAACTCCCTATCAGTCAAAGGGGGTTGAACTCTTCCAGCTAAGTCTCTCCACTTCTGAGCATACTCCTTAAAGCTTTCTTTGGCACCCATAGACATGCTTTGAAGCTGCATGCGAGTGGGGGCTAAGTCAGCATTGTATTGATACTGCTTGTAGAAAGCTTCAGCAAGGTCATTCCAATCTCTGATGTTGACACTCTCCAACTGATAATACCACTCTAGCTGAGCTCCAGATAAACTCTCTTGAAAGAAATGGATCCACAACTTTTTATCAGCAGTGTGGGGTTGCATTCTTCTGACATAAGACCTCAGATGCAATTTGGGACAAGAGACCCCATCATAGACAACAAATGTAGGAACTTTGAACCCAATGGGTATGACCACCCCAGATATCAAGCTCAAATCCTCAAAATCCAGCCCAGATGATTTCTGTAATTCCATAGCATCCATTCTATCCACCAGCATCTTGAATTTGTCTTCGTTAGGCTCATGGTAGTAGTTAGCCTCAGAATCAGAGTCTCCCATAGTGTTGTGGAGACTGCCTCTCTCCTGCTCAGATTCTTCAGATTCATAGTCTTCAACATGTTCCTTGGTCTTGACAGGACCTTTGAACCTTCTTCCCATGTTGAGCAACCCAGCAGACCTTCTAGCCTTCTTAGTCTTCTTGGCCAGCAGTGTCTTCAATTCATCCTGCCCCTTGGATAGGTTCAGGATCAGCTCTTGGAACTGTGCATTCTGTGCCTGGAGATCCTTAACTGATTGTTCAAGAGCCATTGCTGAAATAAACAGCGAGAAGATGAGAAACCTGTGCACAATTATAAACCTGTGATGCAATGATATGGGAATGCATATGCAATGTTTTCAAGGACCGCAGGATTTAAATTTGCTTAAACAAACAAGAAAGTAACTTTTTATTAGTAATAACTTGTTTTGCCTTTTAGGCTTACAAAAAATGAAAACGAAATAAGTACAAAAGATGGGGTTTTAAGTCTCCCATGGACGTTTCCTCTTTGTGTTGAGGTATGAGTTGAGGTTTCGTTCCTCATGAAGTAGCTTTGTTAGCTCTAGGATCCTTGCTTGGCTTGCTTTGTAATGAGCCTCGAAAGTATCCCTTTGCTCTTTCAGTTGGATCCATGATCTCTGCAAGTCTTCCATATCAGTAGGCATGTCTGGGTGAAGGATGGTATAAGCTGTGTCTCCTTCAGCAACAGGTTCCATGGTAACTGGTAGGATGGCAGGATATGGCATCATGAGTGTCTGAGCACGAAATCGTACCCATCTGAGATAAGCCTCCATAGGAATGGTGTACTTAGGCTCCAGTGTCTTGCTGTCAATCCTGTTTACCTTTCCCCAAGCTCGTATGAATCTCTGGTGGTAACCCTGAAGATCGTTGTCGTAGTCAAACACAATGCCCTGAATCAACATGTCATGTGGACCATCGCTCCGGGCGTAACCAAACTGTCGTAAAGCTAGAGATGGGTTGTAGGTGATGCCTCCTCTTATGCCTAGAAGTGGCACATTAGGAAACTCCCCACAACGGTCAATGATGGTGACATTCTCCATAGATCTGGAGCACCAATGGATGTCTGAGTGAGAAAGTGACATGATCCTCTTGGACCATCTGAAACCTTGCTCATTCTTCATTACTGAGCGAGGAAGGTGAGAAATAAACCACCTAGAAAGTAAAGGTATGCAGCACATCAAAGTTCCTCTTGCCCTTGTAGTACGGGTGTGAAGAGAATGTAGGATGTTTCCAAGTAAGGTAGGCACTGGATTGTGACTCAGGAATATGTTGATGGCATGAACGTCTATGAACTGATCAGGATTGGGGAACAACACTAAGCCATAAATCAATAAGGCTAAGATCTCCTCAAAAGCATCGTAGCTCATAGCCTTCAAGAACATTTGAGCTTTATCCACTAATACCTTGGCAAGAATACCTTTAACTCCACTTCTCGTCTCTAGAACAATGTCAGACTTCTTCAGATGTAGAGCTGCGGCAATAACTTCTGGTTTAAGCTCCTTCTCTAAGCCTGTGAATGGCTTCTGATCAAGAACAGGTATACCCAGAAGTTTAGAGAACTCCTCCATGGTTGGAACCAGCTGATAATCAGGAAATGTAAAGCAATGGTGCTTAGGGTCAAAGAACTGAAACAGCACACTCATCATGTCTTCACTGAACCCTGAAGTAACTAGATCCAATAAGTGACCATGTCTCTTGTTGAACTGGGAATGATCAGGCACTAGGGAAACCAACTCCTTGAGCTTAGCAGGTATCCCTACAAAGTTGATCCTGATGGTGTTTCTACGAGCAGAAGCCATGACCTGCAACAAAGAACAAAGATAAATCCTTTGGTCCTTGAAATGGTTAGGGAAAATGATATGCTTATGATGCATGATGATGTCATGATGTCATGCTCAATCACAAACATGTGGCACACACAAACAAGTCACACCATAGCCCTAGGTTTAAAGGCTTGCATGAGGTTCAAAGGCAAGTACCCTCCCCTGAAGTTAGATGGTTCATCCTGTCCTACAAAAGTAACCAGGTTCTAAGGGATCTCAATATCATTGATCCTTCACAAGGGTGGTTGTTCAGAAGGAAACTTACTTGCCAACCAAAACCCTCCAAGTTTAAGATCTCAATGAGCGTAGTATCGAGTGTCAACCAACTTCAGTCTGCACCAAAGCCGGTTACCTCACTACTTTCTAAAGGCCAAGATGAGTTAACTAGGGTTCTAAAAGTCAGTTAGTGCATTGACAACATATGGCAGCCTCAATATTATCCTCAACTTGACTTAAGGAATATAAGCACCAACCAAGAAGTCGCACTAACTATGGCCACCAGATCAACCGTATCGATATACGTCGTACATTTTCCTTGGTCTATTGCCATTTACCTAAGGTACACTAGATCCGGGTTAGGACCTTTCACACATAAGAGCACCCCAACAATATAATAATAAAGCAAACAAGGCAAACAATTTAAAGTGATCTTAATTCCTAAGGGTACCCCTCTTAAATAGGTCCCCAGCAGAGTCGCCAGTTCTGTAACACGGTGGGAGAACTGACTTTAAACAATGTTGCGGATAGCAAGAGTCGCCACCGACTTTTATTTTATCCATAAGGAAAGGTTATAAAAGAACAGGAAAGACCTTAGAGAATATTTTGGGTCCGGGGGGTAGGTTATGAAAAGGGAAGGTATTAGCATCCTTTTCATCCATGGTTATCCATGGGCTCTTAGGTACTTAAGCTCACTTTTGAATTGTTTTGAAATTGTAGTGTGTGAATAGAGAATTTTCAGAATAGTTAATAAATAATCCATGTAAGGATGTGTTAAGAACTTGTTTGAAAATTTTGTTGGAAATTTGTTTAAGTGTGAAAAAGTTTTGAAGTGAGCAAGTATCTAGGAGTAGCCTACCCTAATGTTTTAAGGTCTTTCTTATTCTTTATCCTTTCCTTTAGTAAGACTATCCCTACTATAATGGAGTAGGTAGTCCTTACTTTGGATGTTAAGGGACATGTGAGGGACAATTGGATTTCTGAAGGCCATTGTGGGATGTAATAAGCACATATAAGGGACCATCATCATTTTTCGAAAGGGACTTGATTCGTAAAGGCAACCATAAGGGACTTTGATGATTTTTTATTTGAGGGACTTGCTTTATACACCCCACTTAACCATTATTCGTAGACAACTTGAGGGATATCCTTAGGAAGTGAGACGGCGATTAAAATCGACTTACGTGTGTGACGTGTTTATTTTAATTATCTTTATTTAAAAGTGATCTAAATTTATTTTAATATTACATACATGTTGTTACACTCCCTAATTACTAACCATAATAATAATTAAATAATTAAACAACTTTACATCCAAGAAACAATTACAAAATAATAAGCAAAATAATTAAATAGCAAAGATAAATAAAATATAAATAAGCAATAATAAATAATAAAGGGGGTTAATTCTAAGTTTACTCGGCAAGACATCGCATCTTGTGCCTACGTATCCTTACGGGAGTGGAATCAGAGTAATCGTAGTTCCCCTCAATAGGGAGGTTAGAAACTTCTTGACTGTGGTCAAGGTCTCAAGGGGAATAAACGCATCTTAAGGACACGCTTACGTGGAGTGTAGAAACTCCAAATCTCTACGTTGAAATGTTAAGTTGTAATTAGGGTTAAATTAGGGATTCCACGGCGGGAAACCCTAAAATGAGCGCGGCGGCTCTTTGACCTAATGCTAAGGGTAAAATTGTAATTTTGCCTGCGGCGAGGCATTTGTGAAAATTAGGGTTTGTAGTTTGTAGTTTTGAGGATTTGAAATTGAATGTGTGAAGTTTTACGGACTTTTGGCGCGGCGGCCAAACAGTTAGACCTAACCTTCGGATGTGTGCAATGTGACAGAAATAATAGTAAACGCGTGAGATAATTGAATCATGCAAATAGAGAGATAATGTCATAATTTAAACCATGCAAGCATAAATTTAAAGGCAGAATTTAAAGAGCGATTGTTAAGTTCGCGAGGTTACATGAGAGGAGCAGATACAATATGATAATGAAATTTGAATTGAACAATAATAAAATAAAATAAATAACGGTTCTAGTTATTATTTTAAAAAAAAAAATTTAGTTATTATTTTAAATTTATCTAAAAAAAAGTTTTTCTTAAAAATAATAGGTTTTCATATTAATTTGGAAAAGATGTTAATGTTATTTATTTTAAAAAACAGATTTTTATATTATAACAAATTTTAATAAATTAATGATAACAATAATAATAATAATGGTAATAATAATGATAATAATGATAAATAATGATAATAATAATAATAATAATAATAATAATAATAATAATAATAATAATAATAATAATAATAATAATAATAATAAAGCAATAATGAATTTTAAATGTGCCAAATAACCCAACAATGTTGCTAACGCAGAAATGCGCTCATCGCAACCAGATCTAAATCGGACGAAACAAAATTTATCGCAAAGAAAAAGAAATTAAGCAAAAAATAGTATTATTGCTCACACAAAAATGCGATCATCGCAACCAGATCGAACTAACACAAATGTCACGCGTCATGCACACAAATGTGCAAACATCGTATCGACATAATTCGATCAAAAATCTTATATATATAAACTCTAACAATTTAAAAATTATATATATATAAACGTAACAGTAATAGATAAAGAAAAAGAAATAACGGTAATAGATGAAGAAAAAGAAATAACGGTAAAAGATGAAGAAAAAGAAACAACAGTAATAGATGAAGGAAAAGAAATAACGGTAAACGATGAAGAAAAAGAAACAATAGTAATGGATGAAGAAGAAAACTAAATAACGGCAAACGGCACTCACTCCTCTTAGGTTTTTTTCATTCTCTCCTCTTTTTTCCAACAAGGCAACACATGTATATATAGGGAACAAATTAGGGTTAACACCAAATTGTCAATAATGTCCCTAAAGCCCATTTTAAAGCCCAAACTAAATAATTAGTTAAGAAAAAATAAAATTTAAATAATTTAAAATAATTAAAATAAACTTAAAATAAAAACTAATAATCCTATTGATTCCCAAAATAAAAAATATTATAAAAAGAACAAAATTTTTTCAATATTTTTTTATTTTATGATTTTTTGGATATTTTTATGAATAATTTAGAAAAAAGTGAAAAAAATAATATTTTAAAAAATGATTTAATTAAAATACGAAAATAATAATTAAATAATAATAAAAAACTATTTTTGTTATTTTTTTAATGAAAGATAGAAAAATTTAGAGTAAAAATAATAAAAAACATAAAAAATGACAAAGGTGAGATTCGAACTCTCAACCTCTCACACTCATAACTCCTTACACATGTCCTCCTGCCAATTGTGCCATTTTTACTTTTTAGAAAAAAAATGCATGCCATATGATATTTACCTGCAAAAAGTCAAACGACTACACAAATTTGTTAGTAATTGATTAAATGCAATGAAATGCGACGACAAATCTTAGGGCAAAATTTGGGGTATTACAGTTATTTTGATAATATTTCTCACCCAACCTCTCTTTGATGTTGGCACAAAAAAAAATCATGAAGTTTGACTTTGGTTTGACCACAGTTGACCTCAGTTTGACCTTTTAACTGCATTGACTGCTTTTGACTTATCTGATCATCTGACTGAGCAAACTTTTGAGAAAAGTCTTGAAACTTGACATGGGGGTTCTTATACACATATAAGATGTTATGAAGCTCACTTGAAGTCTTGGAAGTCCATTTAGCCTGATTAAAGTCAAAACCCTAGTTTTGGATGCACTGCTTAGGAGGTGCATTGTCTGAGGGAATTGTCAACTCTTCTGACCAATTGTGAATTTTGTGAACCTTGTGAACCTTCATAAGATATCTTGTGATACTCATGGGAGGTATTGTGAAGCTTGTGAACCTTCAAGAAGCAACCTATGGACTTCATGAACCTCATGAAAGGTATTGAAAGCACTGTGGGACTTGTGAACCTTGTGAACCTTCATAAAGTAGCTTGTGGACTTTATGAACTTCATGAAAGGTTATGCAAGTTGTTGGAGAACTTGTGAACCTTGTGAACCTTCTTAGAACACAAAGTCTTGTATTGTGAGGGCAAATTTTGGGGTGCAACACTATACAAATATTCCGATTACAAAGAGAAGCAACAGTGCCAAAAAGGAAGGCTAACAACATTAGTTGGATCAAAGTGCAGTTATATTTTCACATTTTTTACTGTTATAGTGATTCTACTTGATAAAACTATTTAAATTATATATCTTGATAAATGTTCCTTTGTTTTTCCATTTACAGTATCCTCATCAGCGCAATGGGATTGATTGCGGATATTTTGTATTGCGCTTTATGAAGGAAATTATTCATTCTGGTCAAATAGAGATTCCAATCATGGTATGGATCAATTTATAAGTTATATGATTTATTTTAATAATTAACTGATATTTCATCTGAGTAATTAGTTTTAAAACTAAATCGTGCATGTTCTGTTATATTATGTAGTACTTTGATGAATTCAAGTGTGGTACTTACTCGAAAGCAGGATTGGAAGAAATTAAGGAGGAATGGTGTCAATACATTCTTGAGTTGAGAATTGTATAAGGTATATGTATCATCAAATATTGATGCGGGATAATAATATTTCTGGAAGTCGTATGTAGTTTTAGCGTTATATGTGTAGTGAATGTATTTGTAATGTTATCGGTTTTGTAATTATATGTAAATTGATTGTATTTGTGAATTTGTTCTGAGGATCGGCTTGTGTTGAATTATATATAAGCAGGTTTATGTGAATTACAATGATTATGGCCAAAGGTTTGAATTACAATGTATATATAAGGCCAAAGTGTTGAATTAAAAGCCTGAATTATAAGCAGGTGAATGTAATTGTTATAAGCAGGTTTATCAAAAAAAAATATAAAAAAGTGATTTTTTTAAAAAAAATTTTAAAATACATGAAGAATAGACATCGCTTTTACGAAAAAGCGTTGCTATAGGGGTGACCTACGAGAGTGCTCAAGAAAGCGCTGCTATAGGGGGGAAGGGGGGAGAATAGGCGGCGCTTTTCAAAAGTGCTGCTAAAGGTTGGGAATAGGCAGCGTTTTTCTTAAGAAAAGCGCTGCTAAAGGGGGAGATATAGGCAGCACTTTTAAAAAGCGCTGCTAAATGGGGGGAATAGGCAGCGCTTTTATGGAAAAGCGCTGCTAAAAGTGGGCCTATGGCAGCGCTTTTTTCATAAAAAAAAAAGCGTTTCCTTTACCTTTAGCAGCGCCACTTTAGGCAGCGCTGCTAAAGGTCTCTTTTGGCATAGTATTTACATAGGTTCTGCTGGACAACCGGTGTAAAAACACACCTATGACACCTTTTACATCGGTTCTGAATACCAACCGATGTAAAAAGTGATTTTTTTACAAATAATTAAACTCATATTTCACATCAGTCTTAACTGTCAACCGATGTAGTAGATGTATTTTTCACATCGGTCTACGACTTGATGTAAAATGTCTTATATTTACTACATCGCTTGCCTTTACATCAGACTCAGACCCGATGTAAAATGTGCTTTTGGCCTGATGTAAAAAGTCATTTTTGCACTAGTGACATTTGTCTATGTTTTGATTTCTCAAGCATCTTAAATCCTTCTTGGATATATATATATATATATATATATATATATATATATATATATATATATATATATATATATATATATATATATATATATATATATATATATATATATATATATATATATATATATATATATATATATATATATATATATATATATATATATATATATATATATATATATATATATATATATATATATATATATATATATATATATATATATATATATATATATATATATATATATATATATATATATATATATATATATATATATATATATATATATATATATATATATATATATATATATATATATATATATATATATATATAGACACACACACACACATACATACAAATAAGTAGTAACAACATTCATAACATACATATCAATATTTTTAAATACTGATAAACCAATTAAATAACGAAAATTAATAACATCCATAACAGGAGAATATGTTATCTCATAATCAATTCTTAGTCATGGTAAAAACCTTGTGCAACAATATGAGATTTGTATTTGATAATATTGTTTTTCTCATTTCATTTTCTTACAAAGACCCACTTATACCCAATAGGTTTTACACATTTAGCTATAGCCACAATAAGGTCAAATACTTTTCAATTTTTAAGAGAACTTAACTCTGTATCTATTACCTTCTTACAATTTTTCCAATCATGTATATTGTGACATTCATTCATAGTTATGGATTCGAGGTCATCATTTTCAGTCATAATTTCACATGCAATGGAGAATGAAAATATTTCATATATATTCATAACTTTTTATTCTCCAATTTCTTGTATTAACATAATTGATTGAAATCTTGAGATCATTCTTATTTTTTATTTCATTATCAATTATCTCACTATGACCACCTTGTGCTTCTTCGTGCGTATGTTTTCATTTATTGATTTATTATTATTTAGTGTCTTTTCAAGATCACTTTCAATCATATTTACCTTTTCTGTTCCTTTTCTTTTTCAGGGATTTTTTCTTTGGATCCCATAGGTCGATCATGCATCAATTGTACCTTAGATGTACTTGCTATATCCTTTAACTTCATCATCACAATTCGAGTTGGGACACGTGACTTTGTCACTCTTTTCAAATTAGTAAATGAATCTGGTCATTGATTAGCTAAATTTTGTAAGTGTACTATTTTCTTTACATTTTATCCCCATGAGTTATTATATGGGTCCAAATGTAATAAATGTGTCACATACCATGTTATATTATTTTCCAATATTTTATTTTCTACCCGTAGTGTTGGAAATTTTGTTTCATCAAAATGACAATCAGAAAATCTTGCTCTGAAAACATCACATGTTAAAGGTTCAAGATATCTAATAATAGATGATGATTCATACCGTGCATATATTCCCAACCTCCTTTGAGGTCCCATGTTTGTTCTTTGTGGTAGAGATATTGGGATATATACTGCATAACCAAATATCTATAAATGAGAAATATTTGGTTCCTTACCAATTGCAAGTTGATAAGAGGTATGTTTATGATCAGCACTTGGCCTTAGACGAATGAGTGTTGTAGCATGTAAAATTGCATGACCCCGAACAGTAAATGGTAGTTTAGTTCTCATTATTAATAGTCTAGCAATATATTGAAGAAGTTTGATTAATGACTCGGCTAAACCATTTTGTGTATGCACATGTGGAATAAGATGTTCAGTAGTAATTTAAATTAACATGCCATAATTATTAAATGATTCAAATATAAATTGATCGACCTTTTCAAGTCTAATTTTCTTTATACTATAATAAGGGAATTGAGCCTTTAGTTTAATTACTAATGGAAGAAATTTTGCAAATGTCATATCACAATTTGATAATAAACATACATATGATCGTCTGCCAGATGCATCAATTATTACCATAAAATACATGAAAGGTCTTGACGGTGGATGGATAGGTCCACACACACACCACACACACACACACACACACACACACACACACACACACACACACACACACACACACACACACACACACACACACACACACACACACACACACACACACACACACACACACACACACACACACACACACACACACACACACACACACACACACACACACACACACACACACACACACACACACACACACACACACACACACACACACACACACACACACACACACACACACACACACACACACACACACACACACACACACACACACACACACACACACACACACACACACACACACACACACACACACACACACACACACACACACACACACACACACACACACACACACACACACACACACACACACACACACACACACACACACACACACACACACACACACACACACACACACACACACACACACACACACACACACACACACACACACACACACACACACACACACACACACACACACACACACACACACACACACACACACACACACACACACACACACACACACACACACACACACACACACACACACACACACACACACACACACACACACACACACACACACACACACACACACACACACACACACACACACACACACACACACACACACACACACACACACACACACACACACACACACACACACACACACACACACACACACACACACACACACACACACACATATATATATATATATATATATATATATATATATATATATCCTTGAATTCTTTCAAGAAATGTATGTGATTTTGTCTAAATCTTGTCTGGTGAATGTTTTGTTATTAGTTTTCCAAGAGAACAAGCTTCACACTGTCTATCTTTTTTTGTAAGTTTTAAATCTTTCAATGGGTGACCATTAGTACTTTCAACTATTTTACGTATCATTGTTGAACCATGGTGCCCTAAACGGTCATGCCATAAAGTCATAGTTTTCGAATCTTCTTTTACTACTAAATTACATTCAATTTCATGTATATATGTATAATGTATTCCAGAAGGTACTTTTGGTGGTTTTTCTGAAGTTTTATTCTTTCCCAAAATATTAGTAGTAATATTAATGTATTTCGTATTAACTCCAGTCACAATTTTAGTATCATATCCTTGATGATATATGTCATTAAAAGTAAACACAATTCTCTTTTATTTTGGATAATATAAAGCATAATTAATGATAAACTTTGACCCATTTGGTAACATGAACATAAATTATTTGTTTCTTCAATAAAATCAGTAGGACCTAGTATTACTAAACACTTTTGATAGAAATGATCGTGCTAATAGCTTGTTGAGAAAATCGAATATTTGAACCAAACTAAAAAAATAAAAAGGGGAGAAAATAGGATGATATCTTATATTTCTCAAAGAATCGTGTGTCTTTAAATGAACCAAAGGGGAGTATTTAGACTACTAGAATTACAATTACTACATAAATGTAATAATTTACATTATTATTCTAAGTTGACATTGTAAATAAAACATTACTATTCTAAATTGATACTTTGATAGATAATTCACAGTATTATTTTAAGTTAACATTTTAGATAGATATTTCAAAATAATACTTTTCTAATTTATTGTAACATATGTGACTTATTTGATACATGTGTTAGTTTTTTCAAACATATTGGCCCCTTGTTAGTAGTATAACTTATACTAAAATATGAAAATGTAAAACTACACATATTAAAAATACAAATGCTATTTTAAAAGATTAACTTACAAAATAAGCACATTAAATTTATTATTAATTTTAATAAAGGCAAATTAGAGAATAAAAAAGGAAACACAAAAAGGATGATGAGAAATAAAGTTCAACCCATCAATGAGTTATAGCAAAAATGATAGTTGAATATATCCAACCTATCCCTCAAAAAAATTTCAAAAGCGCAAAATGGAAGTAAATTCCACCAAGTATCATAATCAACAAATAAAACCTGCATTAGTTAATCTATCTGCATATATGTATTTCTCTCTCTTAAAATATGAGATATCTTAAATTTAAAGGAACATAAAGTGTGTAAAGTATACTTCTATTTAATTAAAATATGTTAATGGGCGATATCCACATTAGAAAATGCAAATATTTCAAGTACTTAGTCAATTTCAAGGCAGAGATTTCTCTAATTCCTCCTGTTAGCATATTCGATAACAAACATGGTTCCATGCAATTTAGCTTGAAAGGAGGTGTAACTCCAATTTTAGCTGAGAAAGATCCTAAGATTTTTCCTAAATCATCCTTAAATATTTCCACCACAAGTTGATATTCCATAGATTCCTCTTGAAGCCCCCATTAGCGTTGCATTTAATCCAATTATAACTAGAAAAACCCCAATTAACTTGTATGATTCTAGGTTCGGGAGGAGGTCGACATTTGATGTCAAAGCATTTAATCAATGTAAACTAGTGAATTGAAGAGTGCATGTGCCCTTGAAAGAAGTAGATGTTATATAGGCCAATTATTTAACAAGAAAAATGTCTATTAAAATCAATTTTACAATTTTGAAATCCGACATCATTTCTTTTGTACCAAGTTTTCCAAAGAATTATTATGATGAGAGTCGTGATTAGATTTTGAATTTGAGAGGTACAATTGTAACACCCCCTTTCTATACCCCAAAATAAATCAATTAAATCATTTAAGCAATTAATAAAGGTTCCATCAGAGTATAAATTAAATCATGGTATAAAAGAGGCGCATCACATTATCATCGAAACGAAACATAAAATAATATCTGCTCATAAGGATATGTAACAAAAGGGGTAAATCTCAACTAAAAACAAAGCATAGCTCTTAAAACCCACATATCAACATTTAGAATAAAGCGGAAACATCTAAACATTGAAATCATTTCATTAACATAGGCATTCTATACATCATTCAGATTAATTCAATTCATCAGTCAAGTTACAAAACAATCATCAGCAGATACATACACGAATGTATCACAAAAGAATCAAAAGAATTCCTAACTACCCAGTGTTACATATCAGAGCCATCTAACCAAAAGAAATGAAGACTCGCTTCACAAAGACCTCCAGCATCCTACTCTGCAATGCCTCATAGAGCATTATAAAACAGCAGAAGGGTGAGAAACATTATCATAACAAACAACGCATAAAATTATGTATATCATAAAACACAATTATAACATACACGAAATTCACATTTCTCACCACAACTTGTTACAACACATCACCATGTACACATACAAAATCAATCTCATTCACCAATTCATGCTTCACAATACATAGAATTTCACTTAAACATTTACAATTATGTTCATTTCACCAAAACATCATATAAAGATGATAATGCAACTCATAGAGACGGACTCACGATTCTATGTAGATGCAAATGCGGTACCGACTCGTTCAGCAGGTTCAATTGAAGAATCAAAATGGAACCATCGCTCGTTACCGAAGTAACTCCCCGTCGGGCCTACGATGTTCACCCATCGCTCACACCCCACATGGGCACACGATATTTCAGGATTGCTCACACCCCACACGGGCACACAATTCGGCTGCTCACACCCCACAAGGGCACACAACTGTTCTGCAGATTCTCCATGGAATCAAAATAAACCATCGCTCACACCCCCCACAAGGGCACACGATCGTTTCTGCAGATCCTCCTAGGGATCAAAGTAACTAAACCATCGCTCACACCCCACAAGGGCACACGAGGTTTCTGCAGATCCTACGCGGGATCAGACACACAAGAATGCAATCATGATGCTACACATGCAACACGACACAATACACCCTTAAATGCACACATGTTTACAAACATATTCAAGCATTCTTCATATCATACAAGTACATACAATTATGCACATTCATATTGATATCACCATGCAGTTCCATTTAATTCAAACAATTGCAAGAATAATAAACTCATTATGCCCTAAAATGAAAAATGAGCAAAACTCTCCCCAATCCAAAACAAAACCAACAAGAACACACATAATCATACACATTGCAAGAATAATAAAGTTTCACACCATTACCCGATCAATCGAAAGCTTAGAAGTTGAATTCTTGATGATTCTAGGGTTTTCTCCTCTTTTCTTTTCTCTTCCTTTCTTTCTCTTCTTTTTCTTTCCTCTTGGTTTCTATTCTCTCTATTCTTTCTCTTTTCCACTTATACTCTTTCTACTCTATTTCTCTCAAAATAACCACTAATCAAGGATTATCTAAAACACTCTCTACTTAATTCCCAAAACTCTCCAAATAATAAAATACCACAACATATACACATAACATATTATCACATAATTCCACAATAAAATAACAATTAACCAATAAATTAAAAGACTCCACAAAATAATGGGAAATTCAGAATCAAGGCGTTACAACTCTCCCCCACTTTAGAAATTTTCATCCTCGAAAATATTACCTGATCCAAACAACTCTGGATGCGACTCTCGTATCTTACTTTCCAATTCCCAAGTCATATCGCCTTCTGCAGCACCTCCCCATGCTACTTTCACAAGCGTGATACCTTTGCCTCTTAACTTCTTAATCTCTCGGTCCAAAATTCTAATCGGCAAAGCTTCCACTGTAAGGTTATCTCTTACCTCAACCTCGTCCATAGGGATAACATGTGACGGATCCGGAACATATTTCCGATGTTGCGAAATATGAAACACATCATGCAAATTCAAAAGATTCGGAGGCAACGCCACACGATAAGCCACATCACCAACTCGTGCAATAATCTGATACGAACCGATGAAACGAGAAGTCAACTTCCTCGACTTCAAAGCACGACCCACACCCGTAACCGGCGCAACTCTCAAAAACACACGGTCGCCCTCTTGAAATTCAAAATCCTTCCTTCTCTTATCATGATAACTTTTCTGCCTACTCTGAGAAGCTCTCATCTTTTCTCGAATCAACCTCACCTTCTCCGTCGTCTGCTGTACCAACTCCGGTCCAACCACAAAACTCTCACCAGTCTCATGCCAACACAAAGGTGTTCGACATTTTTGACCATACAACGCTTCAAATGGAGCCATGCCGATTGTCGAATGAAAACTGTTATTATAGGTGAATTCAATCAACGCTAAATAACTATCCCACGCACCACCTTGCTCTAGCACACAAGCTTGTAACAAATCTTCCAACGATTGAATTGTCCTTTCGGTTTGACCATCTGTTTGCGAATGGTAAGCCGAACTCAATCTCAACTTTGAACCCAAAGACTTTTGCAAACTTTCCCAAAACCTTGAAGTAAACCTTGTATCTCTATCCGATACAATGCTCTTGGGAACTCCATGCAACTTCACAATCACCCGAACATAGATCTCAGCTAACTTCTCCAAAGGATAACTAATATCAATCGGAATAAAGTGAGCAGATTTAGTAAGTCTATCAACAATCACCCAAATTGCATTGTGACCTCTTTACGTATTCGGCAACCCCGTAACAAAATCCATCGAGATACCATCCCATTTCCACTCTGGGATATCCAACGGTTGCATTAAACCACTCGGCCTCTGATGTTTCACTTTAGACTTCTGACAAATCAAACACGCATACACAAACTGAGCCACATCTCTCTTCAACCCAGACCACCAAAAGATCTTCTTCAAGTCTTGGTACATCTTATTTGCTCCCGGATGAATACTCAAATTACTACAGTGTCCTTCCTCCAATATCATTCTTTTAAATTCTGCATCATCAGGAATACAAATACGACCACGAAACCTCAAAACTCCAAAATCATCAACCTTGAAGTCTTCATTCTCTTTTGTCATTAAGTCAACAAACTTCAAGTCCAACTTTTGCCTTTCGCAAACGGTTGCAAGAAAATCATTCGTGATATGAAGCATACCAAGTCTCACGCTCCTCGACGTCATATCACAAACCAAACTCAAATCTATGAAATTCTCCAATAATTCCCACTGTTTTACCATCATTGCGGATGCATGCAAAGACTTCCGACTTAAGGCATCGGCCACCACATTTGCCTTACCCAGATGATAATTTAATCCAAAATCATAGTCCTTCAAAAGCTCTAGCCATCTTCTTTGCCTCATATTCAATTCCTTTTGATTGAATAAATACTTCAAACTCTTGTGGTCACTAAAAACTTCAAATCTTGCACCATACAGATAATGCCTCCAAATTTTCAAAACAAAGACCACGGCCGCTAATTCCAAATCAGGAGTAGGGTAATTCTTTTCGTGCACTCTTAACTGCCTAGAAGCATAAGCCACAACCTTCCTACCTTGCATCAAAACACTACCCAAACCAGGCAAAGAAGCATCACAATATACCACAAAAGGTTTTGTAGGATTTGGCAAAACCAAGATCGGCGTTGTTGTCAATCTTCTTTTTAACTCCATAAAAATCTTATCACAATAAACATCCCAAATAAAAGCCTTTCCCTTACAAGTTAACTGCATTAACGGAAGTGCCAACTTTGAAAACCCTTCAATAAATCTCCGGTAATAACCTGCCAAGCCCAAAAAGCTTCGAATCTCCGTAATTGTTCTAGGTGTCTCCCATTGCATTACCACACCAATCTTAGACGGATCAACACTAATACCATTAGTCGAAATAACATGCCCAAGAAAGCTCACTTCTGACAACCAAAATTCACACTTCGACAACTTGGCATACAATTGTTTCTCCCTCAAAATCTATAACACAATTCTTAAATGTTCCTCATGCTCTTCTTGAGACTTAGAATAAATCAGAATGTCGTCAATAAACACAACCACAAAATGATCCAACTGCTCATGAAAAATACGATTCATGTACTCCATAAACACACCTGGTGCATTAGAAACTCTGAATGGCATCACTAAATATTCGTAATGTCTATACCGTGTCCTAAAAGCCGTCTTTTGAATATCTCCTTCCTTCACACGGATCTGGTGATAACCTGATCTTAAATCAATCTTGCTAAAAACTCGTGCCCTAACCAATTAGTCCATCAAATCATCAATTCTAGGGAGCGGATACTTATTCTTAATTATCACTTTGTTCAACTGTCGATAATCAATACACAACCGCATACTCCCATCCTTTTTCTTTACTAATAATACCGGTGCACCCCAAGGAGAAACACTTGGTCTAACAAATCTCTTTTCTAACAATTCACTTAACTGCTCCTTCAACTCTACTAATTCTGATGCTGACATACGATACGGTGCCATCGAAATTAGTCTAGTACCCGAAATTAGATCAATAGAAAGTTCAACTTCCCTTTCAGGCGATACATTCGTAACATCCTCCAGAAACACTTATGGAAATTCACACACCACTGGAAACACGTCAAGTCCAACCTTGTCCTCTACCGACAATGATGCAAATAAACCAAACAACTGAGCTTCGTCCGCCAAAAGTTTCTTCAACTCTTTAGTGGATAGAAAACTCTCACTTTCATCATCTTCCAAAGAAGGAAACTTTACTAACTTATGATAGCAATCTAAATGAACTCTATTAAATTGCAACCAATTCATACCCAAAATCACATCCAACCCTTCCAACGGCAAACACACCAAATCTATAAGAAAGTCTTTACCATACATGGTCAAGGGACAACTTACGCACACTAAAGAAGTAGTTACCGAGCCTGAAGAAGGAGTCTCAATAACCATGCCACCACTCAAAGAAACCATGCGCAAACCCAAACGCTTAGCACATTCAAGAGAAAGGAACGAATGAGTCGCTCCAGTATCAATAATAGCAACTAAAGGCATATTATTCATAAAGCACGTACCATTAATCAAGCGATCTGCATTAGTAGTGTCTGAATCGGCTAATGCAAATACTTTCCCACCCGACTGAGCTTGCTTTGGTTTAGTACACTTGGTACTAATATGACCAACCTCTCCACAGTTAAAACACTTTACCACATTCCTTCTACACTCAGAAGTGGTATGTCCAAAACTTCCACAAGTAGCACACTTCTCCGTAGACTTCCCACACTCAAAAGATTTGTGACCCATCACGCCACACTTGTAACATTTGACTTCTCCCGAACTTCCACCTCCAAATTTCCTATCAAAGTTTCCCCTATACTTTCCCTTATCAACAGGCGTCATATAAGGTCGACTCTTCACTTGTTGCTTGCCTTTCTTCTCACTCAAACTCTTGTAGTGAGTAGAACGAGCTCTACTATCCTCTTCAAAAATCCTACAACATTCGGTCAAGTCCGAAAATCTTCGTATCCTCTGGTAACCCACCGCTTGCTTTATCTCCGGCCGCAAGTCATTCTCATACTTAATGCATTTAGAGAACTCTGCCGTAACAGCTGCATAATGAGGATGAAATTGAACTAGTTCCACAAACTTAGCCGTGTAATCTACCACAGACATGTTGCCTTGTTTCAACTCTAGAAATTCCATTTCCTTCTTACCCTTCATACTCTCAGGATAGTACTTCCTCAAAAATTCAGTGCGGAACAAATCCCAAGTAATTTCTTCGTCATCTACCTCAAGAACTTGCCTCATACTGACCCACCAGTCATCAGCCTCTTCCCTCAACATATGAGTCCCAAGTCTCACCTTGTTTCCTTCAGCACAGTTCATAACTCTAAAAATTCTCTCAACTTCCTTCAACCAGATTTGGGCACCGTCAGGATCAAACCTTCCTTTGAATACATGCGGCTGATTCTTTCTAAACTCATCATTCGCATTCACATTCGGCGCACCTTGCACCGCCCTTGCCATAGCCTCCAATGCCGCAGCCATAGCAGTGTCATTACAACCAGCCATATTCTGAGGATTCCCAAAAATAACAACAAGGTCAATCAACCGTTTAACCAACACAACAAGAAGACAGACTGATTCAACACTGGCTCTGATACCACTTAATGTAACACCCCCTTTCTATACCCCAAAATAAATCAATTAAATCATTTAAGCAATCAATAAAGGTTCCATCAGAGTATAAATTAAAACATGGTATAAAAGAGGCGCATCACATTATCATTGAAACGAAACATAAAATAAAATCTGTTCATAAGGATATGTAACAAAAGGGGTAAATCTCAACTAAAAACAAAGCATAGCTCTTAAAACCTACATATCAACATTTAGAATAAAGCGGAAACATCTAAACATTGAAATCATTTCATTAACATAGGCATTCTATACATCATTCAGATTAATTCAATTCCTAACTACCCGGTGTTACATATCAGAGCCATCTGACCAAAAGAAATGAAGACTCGCTTCACAAAGACCTCCATCATCCTACTCTGCAATGCCTCATAGAGCATTATAAAACAGCAGAAGGGTGAGAAACATTATCATAACAAATAATGCATAAAATTATGTATATCATAAAACACAATTATAACATACACGAAATTCACATTTCTCACCACAACTTGTTACAACACATCACCATGTACACGTGCAAAATCAATCTCATTCACCAATTCATGCTTCACAATGCATAGAATTTCACTTAAACATTTACAATTATGTTCATTTCACCAAAACATCATATAAAGATGATAATGCAACTCATAGAGACCGACTCACGACTCTATGCAGATGCAAATGCGGTACCGACTCGTTCAGCAGGTTCAATTGAAGAACCTAAATAGAACCATCGTTGTTACCAAAGTAAATCCCCATCGGGCCTACGATGTTCACCCATCGCTCACACCCCACATGGGCACACGATGTTTCAGGATTGCTCACACCCCATACGGGCACACAATCCGGTTGTTCACACCCCACAAGGGCACACAACTGTTCTGCAGATTCTCCATGGAATCAAAATAAACCATCGCTCACACCCCCCACAAGGGCACACAATCGTTTCTGGAGACCCTCCTAGGGATCAAAGTAACTAAACCATCGCTCACACCCCACAAGGGCACACGAGGTTTCTGCAGATCCTACGCGGGATCAGACACACAAGAATGCAATCATGATTCTACACATGCAACACGACACAATACACCCTTAAATGCACACATGTTTACAAATATATTCAATCATTCTTCATAGCATACAAGTACATACAATTATGCACATTCATATCGATATCACCATGCAATTCCATTTAATTCGAACAATTGCACAAAATTCCCAAACGGCCACATACACATTCTACAATTCATAGTCTAGGATTTACGCCATACGACCACCCACGGTATAATATAACTCAGCATGATCGATGCCTCGAGCAAGAAAATAATCAAAGTTAAGTCGGAAACCTGACCTCGGATGGAAACATCAAAGAAAACACAACCTGTCACGCTCGCCACTCTGCTCGCTTAGCGAGCTCCTAGCGAGTATTCACTACTTGTTCGCCTAGCGAACAAGCTCGCGAAGGCAAACAGAAGTCTCTGAATTTGTTCGCTACCTCACTCACTCAACGAACCCCTAGCGAACCTTCGCTACCAGCGAACACCACAACATGTATTCTGTCCAAGTCTGGGACCATTTGCTACCCATTCGCTATTGCTCGCTTAGCGAACGTTCGCGACCAGCTCGCCTTGTGAACATGTTAGCGAGTGTCTGCGAACCAGAGTTCCTCACTGTTCAGAATTCCTCCACCACTCCAAAACCGACTGATTCTCATCAAATCAGTTCCAAAAGCCTTAGTTTATCAAACCCTGACTATTCTACAACACTTACATCAGATTCTACCCGATAAAACATCCGTCCTACCGATTAAACTCATTATGCCCTAAAATGAAAAATGAGCAAAACTCTCCCCAATCCAAAACAAAACCAACAAGAACACACATAATCATACACATTGCAAGAATAATAAAGTTTCACACCCTTACCCGATCAATCGAAAGCTTAAAAGTGGATTCTTGATGATTCTAGGTTTTTCTCCTCTTTTCTCTTCTCTTCCTTTCTTTCTCTTCTTTTTCTTTCCTCTTGGTTTATATTCTCTCTATTCTTTCTCTTTTCCACTTATACTCTTTCTACTCTATTTCTCTCAAAATAACCACTAATCAAGGATTATCTAAAACACTCTCTACTTAATTCCCAAAACTCTCCAAATAATAAAATACCACAACATATACACATAACATATTATCACATAATTCCACAATAAAATAACAATTAACCAATAAATTAAAAGACTCCACAAAATAATGGGAAATTCAGAATCGGGGTATTACAACAATTACTACCAACAAGTTTGAATACGCTTTCATAACTAGCTCTATCATTGTTCATGTCAAACAACCGCTCCATATAATGCTAGAAAATTAAGGTATACTTGCATCTAAAAAATTAAGTGGTATGCAGTTTTCACATCATGATTGCAAAGAGAGTACCTTGAAACCATATGCAATCCCCTTCGAAGTAATTTTGCTGCAATAAAATTATGCAATAGCTTCCAAGCCATTAATGGCTTAGTAGGTGATATGTAGGGATTCTAAATGAATTTTGTCCAAGAAAGATCAATGTGATTCCTTCTAATACATCTGTAAGCATGTTTAACAGATAGATCATCGTCTGTAGATCTTATTTAAAATAGTTTATCATCAATAATATTATCAAATGACAAGTTAATCTTCAAAATCTCTTCAACAATTGAGGAGTCAAAATGGATAAGTCACAAGGAATATTCCAATTCATGTCTTGAATAAATTAATTAACCTTAACAATTTGCATAAATTAAATATTCATTGGAGGTACTAGGTGTATATCTTTAATTTTGTATCCCAACTAATTGTCACTCCATAAATCAATGTTATTCTCACTACCAACCTGTCATCTACTATGTTCCTCCAAAAAATAAAAGGAATTCTTAATGTCATGTCATATAGAAGAAGAAATATGATGCATTATAGGTATTATATGCCTGAAGTATATGCTAATAATCATAAAAATTTCATTTATTGTTGATTGTTAACAATTTCCAACAAAGAGATAAATAACCAACTTTGTTTATTATCTTAATATCTCTAATACCAAGACCTCCTTCAGACAAAGGTGAGCAAATAATATTTCAATAATGTAGTAATCAACTTTCTACCAGCTATGTTACATGTCTACACAAAATTTATGATGCAAGAATATATGGTGTTAATAAGATTGATAGGCAATTCATAAATCCTAAGACTATATAGAAGTATCCATTGTATGACTAAGTGGATCAATTAAACCATATTCGTCATATAAAGAAGGTGGTCATTCCAAGTAGCTACCTTAGTCAATAATCTATCTTCTATGATGTGAAAATGATGAGTTATTGGCTTGCCTTTGAATATAGGAACTCCAAGATAGTTAAATGGAGTCTTCCTCATAGTGAATTCAAGCATTTATGTAATACCCATCACTTTAGATCTAGAAGTACCATTACCATTAAACTTACATTTAGATGGAATAATGTGTCAACCAGAATTTTGACCATATTCTTGAAAAAGATGGTTACTAACTTGAGCATTTTTCCTGGTACCTTCCAAAATATCATAATATCATCGGAAAAAAGAAAGTGTGGCTAGGAATTGTTATCTTACCTACTAATTACACTGATCCACTAATATAGATAGCTTTAAGTCTCTCTTAAACAATGCAAAAGAGCAAGGGAGACATAAGATTTACTTGCCTCACTCATATAGAACAAGATTTTTTTTCAGGTTTCTCATTTATCATGATTGATAGTTTTGATGAGTCTAGAATGGTAAGAATCCAATCACAAAACTTTTGACCAAAAATATGAAAAATGACGGCAAAAGGCAGTTGCACCTATTAAGTTGGGTAACCTTCACTCGATTATTCAACCCAACGGTGTTTGAACCCCAACACCCACATTTGTGTGTACTTTCATCTGCAAATAAAAGGCAACTAGTTTGCTTATGTGTTGTAAATATCTAAATAAAAATCCTCGGTCGATCTTGTATGTAAGTGATGATTATTATTATTCTAAATGTCTTAATTTTATTGTCTTGAAAAAAAAGAGAAGAAAAATAAAAAAGAGAGACTTAAGTCCAAAGCATAGTTAGAGAGGTATCTGAAATATGAGACTTTGATCTATATTTTTGCTATAGTTCGTGTCCTTGTAATACCTTTGGTCTCAAGAAATTAAATGAAAAAATAGGTCGTGATCGATCTGAACAAAAATTCACATATGAGTACTATTCTGTATAATTTCATAAACTTTGCATACTTCATTTTCTTATCCTTTTTTCTCTGTTTGAAGCTGAGTTGCTTGAGGACAAGCAACAATTCTAGTTTGGGGGAGTTTGATAAATGGTATTTATACCGCTTATTATGTGTCTTTATGTGCTTTTATTATGCTTTCTTTGTTTTATTTCGCTTTTATGCACTTTTGGTGTGTTCTTACTGTTTCCAGGGAACAAGGGAATGTCAAACTAAACTAAAGCGGGAAAAAATCAAGAAGCACATAAAAAGGAAATCCTTCCATACAAAAAGCTCGAGGCCAACACGCTTGGGTTGTGTCAGCTGACACAAGCCATGTTGGTTGGAAGCACCTCGCCCATACCTCAGATCTGGGAACAACATGGGATGATCATGTTCCCTGACGTGTGCCGTGTTTTTCCCAGATTTCCTGCTTATATATTTTAGAGAACAATATTAACAGACAGTGTATCCTGACAGTGCACGTGTTCAGCCCAGTGGCAATTATAAATTCTCTAAGTTTTGGACGTTTTGTGACCTTTGGTGCCTCCAAACTGTTCCAATTTGGATAGTTAATGACCTTAAGTGACATTTACACAAATTTAGGGCCTCGAATGTGTTTATAGGCTATAAATAAGCCTTGAATCATTATTAGAAATCATATTGTTTTAGTTTCACATTACTCTAGGATTATTTTCTAGCTTTGAAGCTTTTGTTCTGAGTTTTTGTGTATTATTTTGCTGCAATTTCTATTTCCTTGTAAGAGCACTAAATATTATTTGAGCTTTTTCTTATAAATCAAAGCATTATCTTTTCACCTTAGTTACACACCGCTAGAATAAAAATCGGTAGTCAAATACATCTCCCTATGGTTTGATATCTATAATACTACTTCTCATTGTCGTGCACTTGCAATTTGTATAAGTATCTTTGTTTCATTTCTTAAGAATAGGTTTAACAGATCTCAACTAAGTAGGAAAAATAAACGTAAGGCAGCCAGCACACCATTATTCCAATTATCAATAATTAGTTGTTTGTATATATAATCTAATGTCCAAACATTAAGAAATTTGAATAGACTAGCCGAATTAAACTTACCTTTGTCACAATGGAGAAGAATAAAGTAATGTTTAAGTAATTCTTGATCAAAGTGGAGTAATTAACTCTATTCAAATTATCTATCCAATTTTAATTACATTTGGCTCTGTCAAGCCTAAGAGAAGTGTAAGCACAAAATTTCTCCCCATTGGCTAAAGCGTAACAATTACCATTAAAGTCAAGGATGCATAGCCCATTTTGATTTGTCCAACCAAGAAATTCATAAATGGAAGTTTTTCTGGAAGATATCTACCAAAAAAGTAACCTTCAACTTCCTATTAATTTCGTATAAGATTTCCTTTAGTAGCATCCTCGGTAGATCCTTTTTGAAAAAGGTATGTATTGTGGCTTCTCTAGTCCACCTAAAGTTAGCATATCATAGTAACAAAGAGAAGTTAGTTATATCAACGCCAACCTGAAGAAGGAAAGGTGTATTAGATAAATCACACTTAAAAATCTTCTCACCTCTTTGACAATGGCTGAGGAAGCTCTTAGGAGAGTTAATATGTTCGATCTTGACGTGCATGAGGATAAAGTTAGACCAGTCTCGAACGGTGATTTTGAAGTTGACCATCCTGATGATAATCTAGCCAGGTCTATGAAGATAGGTTTCGAGCTCCCTTCTGAAGTAAATATCGCGTTAATCAAATGTCTTCGGGATAACACAAATCTTTTTGCTATTTCTTCCCCCGTGAGATGCCTGAAATTGACCTCACAGTAGCGTAATATCAGTTAAATGTTGACCCTAACACTCAATATGTCTCTCAGCGAAGAAGGCAGACTCTTGAGAAGGCCGAGGCTGCCGCTAAAATAGTGGAAGGCCATTTGGCTGCCAATTTCCAATGTTTAGAATATATATATACACACATACATACACACGCTACATACATCCTATCGCTTAAAGTGGACTTTAATTGCCAAAAGCTCATGAAAAGAAAACTCAATTATAAATATAATAAAAGTCAAAGTACTCCATACAATTTACTACTAGTAACTTTTACCAATAATTTTCGATACGATTTTGATGTTTTTTAAGCAGAAAGTTAATGTAGAGAGGGAGGGACCCAAGATGTTTTATGTAGAGCAAACCGAGAGGGGGGGACCTCAATGATTGCCCACGCTCAGGTTTGGCTGAAAACGGGGCCGCAGAATGCAAAGGGTTAGACAACAAACATACTGTGTCAGCTGCAAATGATGTAGACTATCCCCATGGCACTTGTTTCTAGTAACTTTACAACAACAATCTTTGACCAGTTCCAACCATTATGTGCGACGGGTGACAATAAATAAATATCTCGGGCATCCCAATTTTATGAATGCTTGTGAAAATGAATTTGTGTGTCTATGATCCTCCTTCATTAATTTCGCATGCTTGGTTTTGTGTTCTGACTTGGGAAACCGATATGTTAATAAGTGCCTCGATGGGGTACCACCAAAATCTGTGACCTCATATTACACAAGTTGTTTAGCCTCATTAAATATTCGATGGTTGAGTTTTTTTTTTTTTTTTTTTTTTTTTTAATGTTACAGTCTCACACCTTATTGAATTAAAGTTTAAATATTGATAGCAATATGTGTATATATTTTCTGATCTACATTAATTCAAATACTACTTCGTCTTATATTATAAACAAATTTTATTTTTTAGATTTATTGAATAATTAATGTATCTGATATCTATAGATTAGATACATTAATTTTATAATAAATCTAAAACTAGAATTTATTTATAATATGAAACGCAGGGTGTAAGTTTTAGTTTAAATTAAAAAAAATGAAAAACCAAAAAAATAATTTGTCAAATTTTTTTGTCAACTAAATTATATTAAATTTGTTTTAAATATAAGACTCTTAAATAAATTAAGTTTAAAATATTGATTGATATATTTAATTTGTTAAGAGAAGGTTCTAGGACCTAAAAGTTCTTAAACCGAGCTAAAAATGTCCATCAATGGCGAAATAAGGGTACACATAATTTTAAATCATAAATCTCACACTCGCCGTTTCTATTAATTTGATCGTCAAAATATTTGTAGGTACACTCCTAGTATCGAGTTCAACAATAATAAACATTTGTCAACGAGAATTTTCTTGTAATTGGAATCACTAGAGTCGTCGAAATAGGCTAGTAGATATGATTGATCTTGTGAAGACATGTTTTTCAAAGTGTTTTGATGAAGACAAATTCTACAAGCAAGAAAGTTTGATAAAAAAATTGACTCAAGACTATCAAGCACAAGTCAAGTTTCAAGTGTTTAAAGATATCAAGTCTTAAAGAAATTCTATTGAATCGATCATAAAAATGTTAAGGTATAAAGCTCTCAGTCTCTCTATGTAAATTCAAGTGCTCAAAGTATCATTCTTTCATGACATAATTCATCTAAGTCTTTTATGCGTCTTTCCTTGGCATTACAATTCATTTCCAAGAAAAAATTCTCATTTTGGCCTTATGGTAATCGGTTACCATGATTTTTGTAACCGATTACCACCCTTAAATGTTACATTCTATGAAAATTTTAAAAGGATGTAATCGATTAACCAATTCTATGTAACTGGTTACATGTTGTGCTTTTTCCAAAAAAAAAATTATACGTTGTGCAGGTGTAACCAGTTACACCATATAGGGTAACCAGTTACCACTGAACTAGTCGTAGAATCTTTTGCATTTTTTCATGAAAATGGTTTTTGAATTGTATTCTTGAAGCATGACATCGTTTTACTCATTGCAATCAGTTCTAAAGGTGTCTAGAGGTTATATATATATCCTAAAATTCAAAATTTCACTCTCACCTCCTTCACAAATAACTCAAACATTTTTTCTCCTCATCTTTCAATATTTTCTCAACTGTTCTTGAAATAGAATTTTATTTTTGTGAAACTCTTGCACAAAATTTTTAGTTTACATTACATAGTTTCATCCATATCATACTTGAGCATTTGTCTACCATAAAGAGAATTGTATGCTTGAAGGAGAAGAACAATTAATAGATTGATACATTGTAATTTTCATTTCAAACTCTTGTAAAAATTCAGAATACTTTTTGTAATCCTTACTGTCCAGGATTGTTGGAAGCAAGAGATTCATTAAGGAGAGGATTGTTCTCTTAGTGGACTTAGTGAAAAATCCAAGAGGATTGTTCTTGGTGGCTTTTGTTAGTGTTTGTATAGAAATACTAGGATAGTCTTGTATAAGTCCTAACAATAGTAAATCTCTTTCATGTTAAAAGGGGGCTAGAGTACTATCAGACTGTGAGAGGAACCAAGATATTTCTCGATGTTCGCACTTTATCGCTTTCATCACTTTATCGCAACAATTGAAGTATCTAATTCACCCCCCTCTTAGGTGAAAACTCTACTTACAATTAGAATCAAAGTAGGTTATAGGATACATGTTCCTACAAGATCCAGAATGGCTTTTGCAAGTATAAATCTGGTTTTCAAATATGGTGGTAGTAGCAACAAACCCCCACTATTTTCTGGCGAGTATTTTGATTTATGAAAAATACGCATGAAGGCTCATTTAGAAGCACGAGGAGAAGGAATTTGGGAAACCTTCGAAAATGACCCACATGAACCAATTAGTGTCGTAAATGGCGTCGGAACTCTAAAGATTAAAAGTTCTTATGATGATGATGATAAGAAGAAAATGTTAAATGAAAAAAAAGGCATTAACATACTACAAAGCGCACTAAGTATGGATGAATTCTTCTGTATCTCTCAATGTAAATCCGCAAAAGAAATTTGGGATACTTTGGTGGAAGCTCGTGAAGGAACCGCTGAAGTTAAAAGGCCAAGATTGAATACCTTGAGTCAAGAATACAAAATGTTTCGAATGTAGCTCAGAGAATCCATCATCACTTTGTAGAAAAGATTAGAGCATTTAACAAATCATTTGATTGCTCTTGGTAAGAAATTTTCTAAAGATGAATTAAATCTTAAAGTTCTTAGATCATTAACCAGGGAATGACAACCTAAAGTGACGGAAATATTTGAGAAGAAAAACCTTTCAACTATGACATACACATCATTGTAAGGGAAACTCCAAGAACATGAACTGGAACTTGGATGACTAGAAAAACATGAACATCAAGAAAAGAAATCCAAAAGCACCACTTTAAAAGTTTGATTGCGACTTTGCGTATTGGTCTTGATTACTACTACAAGTATACAGTTTATCACGTAGTTTTAAAAGATTGTCGAACCCACAAGGACTAATAATCAACCTAGAGTGATCAATTGTTGCGGCGCAAAGCTCAGGCTTGATTTTTCTTTTGCGGTAAAAGGAGTTCAATTATAACGGAATTTGAAAAAGATAAAGAAACGGGTCCGAAGAATGATCTTCGTGCTCCTAAGGGACTCCGTAGATCTCGGGTGTTAACAAAGGTCTCAAAGATATTCTGTAGGAAAAACCAGTTTAAAGATTCGATCTCACACTCTCGCGTTATTGACCCAACCACACCTGGTAACCCCAAGATTTTGCTCTCTCGTTCGCTCGGTAGTTAAAAGGCACACTTTGAAAACTAACAAAGCATAACTGAAACATAAAGCGCTCTTGCTGTATTCAGGCTCAGTTCTCGGTATCTACTATCTGACGATCACCTCAAACTCTCGCTCTATCGGACACGCCTTGGTGTGCTTCTCACTCTCATGACAAAACATTGTTAATCAGCCTCTCGCTCTCGCGACAAGACTGACTAAATTTAGGTTAGATACCATAATCGGAATTAAAACAACTAAGTTAAACACCGAAGGTTTCTATAGAGTCCCGCCGGGGCGAAGGTACTCAGACTACAGATTCCGACGAAACTACTCAGTCATATTCATCTTTAAATCTAAAGTACTTAACATGCTGTAAATTAAAACATATACATCACAAGTAATACAAAATAAAGAATTGCAGTAAGGCATAAAATTAAATGACCTGAAATAAACCGAAATAAAAATGGCTTCAAAGAAATTTCAATATTGATCCAAGCGTACAATCAGCAACAAAAGTAAAAATACAACGGTGCAACAATCACTCAGTATGAGCAATTACTGCTTTGGTAAGTGAGTATGTAGGTAATGTCTAAGGAAACTTTTGCAGCGCTTCCGCACGGGTTTCTTCTATATCTAAAATTGACCTACAATGGTCTATATATAGAGGGGAAATAGCTCCAAGGATTTTGAATTCAAATACCATCAGAACTGCCAAACTGCTTTGCAAAAACTGTTCCCGCGTTGAATGGCGACCGTCGTGTTCCTAATGGTACTGCCATTAGCTTCAAACTGGGATTCCCTCCTTTTCTTACACGGCGACCGCCTTCCTCAGGCCATGGCGAATGCCATTGCTCTGAGGAGGCTATAACTTGACTTTTTGGAGGATTTTCTTCATTGCTTAGCTCGTCTTTTGATCTTTTTCTTCTATGTTGCCGATGTAACACCTATCAAGTAAAAACATAAGAAAACATAAGTGATCAACAACTAAAATGATAATGACTCGATAAAACAATGAATAAAAATGCACGAAATGAATCAAAAAGTACAATACAAAGTCGAGTCATCAAACTCCCCCACAATAAGATCTTTGCTTGTCCTCAAGCAATCAACCAACATGGTAATTGGAAAGTAAGCATGGTATGAAACATTGGTACAACAAAAGCCTAATCATACGCGACTACTAGGCTAATGTTCGATTGATAGGTACTAAATAGTGAAAACAAGGATATTGTAACGATACATCTCCACATTTGCGGACAAATACTCCCTTCCTATGCAATACCAATTCAAATCATAAAATTATGACCAGACCTATATCCTTCATCCTATTTCACCTCTTTTTCATTCTTGCGGAATCACATTAAGCCCGTTATACCTTTGCACTTACATGGTAAGCAAACTTGTTTGTGTTATATGATCTCTACATTCAAAAAAAAAATTCTTTTTCGCACATTATGTTTTCTTTTGCTTATGAATTTCAAGAGTCTAAACCTTTAGGCTAAATGTCGGGGTGAGGACCACCTGACTTAGCGGGATCACGACTTTCATTCGTTTTCTATAAAAATCAAATTATTCAAAATTTTTAGATCAACACAGATTTGCATCGGTTCGTTACTTAGTTTGCACACAAGGATGGTGCTGACTGCTAGTATAAACTAACCAAGAGGCTACTTCTAAGAAACTAGGCATAAGGTCTTGGCATAACATCTATTTAAATCAATATCATATACTTAGGGAATCTAAGGTGTAGGAACGGTACCTATATTTTCAAAACTTTCCCAAGTCTATCTAACACAGTCTAAGCAATCTATATACTTTCAGAGTGTTGTGCCATGAGTCAAATTTTAAATTGTGATCAAAATAAGGGAGTTAACAGATAGTATGAAAAATGTAAAGCAATTATTGACTCAACCGCGCATATGACTCAAAAAAGAAAAAAAAAAGGAAATAACTAAAACTAGAAATGACAGAAAGTTGGAAATGACAGAAAGTAAATAAAAGCAGTAAACTGCTCCTCCCCCACACTTAAACTAGACATTGTCCTCAATGGCCTAGCTTAAGGTGAAAGAGAGAGCGATGGAACCTGGAGAAGTCAGTGGTGGCGCCCACGGCCTCCACGATGGTGTTTGTCCTGTCGGATAGCCGGGTTGTCCTGTGGGACATGCTGGACGCAGTCTGCAATACGGTTCACCTCTCTGAGCAAGACTACCATGTCGGAGACAACGTCTCTCAAGTCCAACTCATTTCTTTCCATAAACTCATATTGGCGCCTCTACATCTCTTGCATTATTGCATCGCCCTCGGCGTCCCTTTCTTTTTGCTGCCTGAGCTCCGATAAGATGTCATCCAGCAATGAGTGAATACCTGCAAAATCATAAAAAGGTGTAGTGTGTTCTTGTGAGCTAGGCCCAGGTGTGTCAGCAGTGCGCCTATGAGTATGGGGGTGCTCGGAAGGCTATCCAAAATCCTCACGGTAGTGCCTCTCTACGTTCTCCGCCTCTAAATCTGGAGCACCTAAGTTAATCAACCAATTAGTGCGTTGGCGCACATCGGTACGCTTAGAGAAAGGTAAAGAGAAACCTCAGAACTCAGTGGTACAGACCATAATGTGATACTTACCACTAGGAAAACTTTTTACAAGCCGCATATGACGACAAAATTCAATATTGGCATAGAGGCATGGTATACTATCGGTGGTTTCTAAATCGGCCTCTAGGTCTAAAGAGTAGGCGATAGCAGTGACGATACCCCTAATACAGATGGGACCATTAGTTCTATTTGATACACTGGAAAAATGGGCTAGGAGGAATGGTGTGGGATTCACAGGGGTTTGGAGGAGAGCACAATGGATAAAGAATAGATCTTTTGAGTTCACATTGCCTGGGTTCTCATGTCCAAAGATGGTGAAAGCGAGGATACAATGTAAGTATTAGATGGCTGGGTTGTGGATGGTAGTGGCTTTTAGGCCTTCCCATTTGGTGGTTGTGGTGTTGGTGATTTGATTCTAAAACTAAAAGGCTTCGTCCTCCCAGTTACTTTTTAGAGGTGCAAGGGTAGCAGATCCCTCATTAGCGAGAAAGCCAAAATATTCCTCTATCTGCTTATGAGTTAGAAAATAATCAACATTAAACATTCTGAAGTGAATGGTTCCAGTGGTGCAGGAAAGATCATGGATATATCGGAGTGAACTAAGAAATTCATATGTAAGCCTAACGGAAGAAGCATTAAACATGAAACAGAAACGAGTCATACCGAGGTTCTTGAGCATCCAAGAGACACTTTGGTAGAGACCCAAGGTGCGAAGAGTTCCGGGTCAGGGTACCTTGTCGCATAGACAGGTCTCCTGGAGATTCTCTGAAATTTTGTGCGCATGGTGTTTCCGAGCACTCATTCGGGGAACTCAATGCCCATGTAATCAATTTCTTGGTTGGTTTCCATTTTGTTTGTTTTTTGGGTTTCTAAGATGGGGGGAAGAATGGCAAATGGTTGTGAGAGGAATGATGGAGAGGGTGAAGTTAATGGGTTTAAGTAAGGATTGAAAAAGAAGTTGGATGGTTAGAGGTTAATGTGGGATGATGAGAAGTTTGTGGGGTGGTTAATGTGCATTGGGAACATGCAAGGGTGATAAGAATGGAAAAATGAAGAGGCAAAGCATGCTTTTTAAAATTTTGAAACTGTTCTGTCCCAGGGATCAAACGGTGAGTGTTGTTAGGCTTATGGCGACCGCCATTTGCCTCAGGCATGCATTTTGGTTCTGAGTTTGGCAGAATGTTGTTCTGTTGGCAAAGTTTTGGTGTTTTCTTTTACAAACGAAGAAATGCTACTCTAAAGGGAGTCATAAAGGGCTTTAGAACACTAAAAACAAAAATACTTAAAAGAAACTTGCATTGAACGAAACTAAAGTACATTACAACTGTGCGTCGGAATTCCGACGGTATACAGTGGATTTAGCAGTATAGACAATACGGGAATGGGAAACACTATACACAAAAGCAAACTATCCTAAGAAAAATAGGGAAAAAGATGCATCTTGGCATTCATCTATGGTGTTGTGCAGGGGAATAGACCATCTGGAACAAATGGTCCACCTCCTCATGGACAAGATCCATAAGTCCAATGAAATCGATTCTGAGGGACGAAATATCGTTCCAAACGAAATCCAATTCGGATTGAATGCAATTAATAGTGGCAGCTACATTGATAGTTAGATCAGCAGGATTAATCTTGAAACTTTGAGTGGCAGAGGCAGACATAATAGTATCACGGTTCTAGTAAGCTTGAGGAGAGTCAGGTGGAGTCAGAAACTCATTGGAGACCTCCAAGTCATGGAGCCAATTATTCTTGTTGTGCACACTTGTTTTCTCATGGTTGGGCAGGGTAAGAGTATGAACTACATCATTATCAATAAGAAACTCAAATTCAATTGGACCAAGATTTGCAATTATTTGTTGATTGAAACAAAAGTTAATGTCCATCAAACAGACGCCACCGAAAGCAAGGAACGATTCAGATGATACCTCATTCCAATTGCATAAGCAATCATCGTTACTAACCTACCTATTAAGATCGACTCAAAAGAATCACGAGAAAGATGGCTAAAATTTGCAAGTAGGAATGAGCCAGCATTGAAAGGTTTTCCTTGGGATGCACAAAGCATGATATACAACTCATCCCTAGACACATAGGTGATGTTCTCTTCCTTGCCAAAGAGAGTGTGAGCAATAATATTATGAAAATATATCCATCCTGGGTTGTTGATGCTCTTAGAGAACATAGCATCGGGTTCAACATTACCGTTTCCAAATAAGGTTCCCCAGAATTGTCGAAGATCAAAACTAGTGAAGGCATCAACAGGAGTTTTGGTTACAGCATCGGGCTCATTTAGGAAACCTAACAAGTCAGCAAATTCATGATGTGTGAACCAATACTTGTTTCAAAACAACCTGAAAGTAGCCATTCCACGGCCAAATCCGAAACCACGGTTGGGATCAAAGTAAAGAGAGTTGAGGAACTCTAAAGTCAGGTTACGGTAGATGCTGAATTTCTTTTCTAAAGCAAAGTGGCTCCAACCTATTTGGCTCATAAGGTAAACAACGATGTCCTAGGGTTTGCATAGCAGAGTTGTCAGGGTAGATGGACAGACCAAAATTTCTTTGAGATAAAGCCTCAAATCAACGTCTCTGGGCATCATTCCTGAAGGTGACAGTATGGTTCTCGAATGTCTGCATGGTCTCAGGTCAAAGGTATCCTATAAAGGGTTATCCTGGAGATCAAAATAAAATAATACACTATTAGGGAAATAATATTACTATGCGTCAATACAATTAAGATAGAGATACTAATGGTAAAATAATAATAGTGACAACATTGGAATGCATAAGAGATAAATTATATACTAATCATGCATACAATGTCCTAAAACTAACAAAATAGATAGCAAGAACTAAAGATCATGGTTTAGCTCCCACGGAGCGCTCCATTTAATTTCAGAAGTTTGACATTAGATATGAAAAAGGCGTCATTAGTCAGGAAGAGCGGGAGGCTCTTCCAACTTGTAGTATGTGAAGAATTCCTTGTTTTTTACTGAGTGGTATTGCTTGAGTCTTTGGCCGTTCACGATGAACGTCTCATTCGACTTTCCTTTAATTTCAACTGCTCCACTCCTGGAGTTAAATAGAAGAACTATATCTCCTTCATTAAACTCCTTCTTTTCTATCCTTTTATCATGTCATTTCTTGGCTCTCTCTTTGTATATTCGGGCATTTTCATATGCATCAAGTCTTAGCTCCTCTAGTTCATAGATATCCAAAATCCTTTTCTCTCCAACTCCCTTATAATTCCTATACAGGGTCTTAATGGCCCAATAAGCTTTATGCTCAAGTTCCACGGGCAGATGGCATGATTTTCCATAAACCAGATTATATGGTGTGGTTCCTATAGGGGTCTTGTAAGCTGTTCTATAAGCCCACATAGCTTCATGAAGTTTAGTAGACCAATCTTTCCTAGAGATTGCAACTGTTTTTTCTAAAATTTTCTTGATCTCCCTATTTGACACCTCCACTTGTCCGTTTATTTGAGGGTGATAGGGCGTCTCTACTTGGTGTCTTACTTCCTATTTAAACAATAGTTTCCCGAAGACGTTTGAAATGAAATGGGAACCGCCATCACTAATGACAATTCTTGGTACACCGAATTTGGGAAAGATTGTGTTTTTGAAAAATTTGACCACCACTCGTGCATTATTTGTAGGAGAGGCTATCGCCTTGATCTATTTTGATATGTAATCAATTGCTACAAGTATGTATTTGTTTCCAAAGGAAGATGGAAAAGGTTCCATGAAATCAACGCCCCATACATCAAAGACTTCAACTTCTAATATCCCCTTTTACGGCATCTCATTGCGTCTAGAAATCTTCCTAGTGCGTTAACACCGGTCGTAGTTCATAACAGCGATGTGGACGTCCTTCCAAAGGTTTGGCCAAAAGAGGCCAGATTGTAATATCTTCGTGCACGTTTTTGACGTACTGGCATGTCCTTCATATATTGTGGCATGGTAGTGGGATATGACATCCTCCGCTTCCGAGTTAGGGACACATCGGCAAAATATTCCATCGGCGCCTCTCTTAAATAGTAGGGGTTCGTCCCAATACTAGTGCTTGAGGTCATGGAAGGACTTCTTCCTCTGTTGGTAGGTTAGATCTGGTGGAAGCACTTTGGCTGCTAGGTAGTTAACAAAGTCAGCATACCATGGCAGTGTGGTTTTAGTATAGATTGCTTCTACTGCTTCATATGTTTCTGCATTGTTAAATAACAAGGAATGTTCTATAGTTTCACCTTTGATTTCCAATTGGGCTACTAGTCTGTCGTAAGGGAATGCATCGTCTATAGGCACTTGTTCGGGTTCCAGACCCTCAATTCTAGAGAGATGGTCTACTACCACATTCTCTGTGCCTTTCTTATCCTTAATTTCCAAATCGAATTCTTGCAAAAGCAAGATCCATATCAAGAGTCTTGGTTTGGGATCCTTCTTAGTCAACAGGTACCTAATCGCGGCATGATTGGTATAGATAATGATTTTTACTCCTACTAGATAGGAACACAATTTATCTAGGGCGAATACAACAACCAGGAGTTCCTTTTTTGTGGTTACGTAATTCATATGTGTGTTGTCCAGGGTTATACTTGCGAAGTAAATAACATGGAGCTTTTTGTCCTTTCTTTGTCCTAAGACAGCGCCTACATCATAATCGCTAGCGTCACACATTATTTCAAACGGTAGACTCCAAGCAGGTGGTTGCATGACGGGTGCGGTAATAAGAGCACTCTTTAGATGTTCAAATGCTCCCAAGCATTCTTCATTGAATATGAATTCAGCTTATTTCATTATTACTCCAATTAGAGGCTTTGTAATCTTAGAGAAGTCTTTAATAAATCGTCGGTAAAAAACCGACATGTCCTAAAAAGCTTCGCACTTCTCTAACTGTTTTGGGAGGTCGAAGTTTTTCTATGACTTCTATCTTTGCTTTGTTTACTTCAATACCTCTATCAGATACTACATGTCCAAGGACTATGCCCTGTCGCACCATGAAATGACATTTCTCCCAATTCAATACAAGGTTCACCTTAACGCATCGTTCAAGTACCATCTCAAGGTCTGATAGACAATGTTCGAAACTTCCCCCACACACAAAGAAATCGTCCATGAACACTTCCATTATGTCGTCTATGAAATCTGCAAAGATTGACATCATGCATCTCTGAAATGTTGCGGGAGCATTACACCGTCCGAACGATATTCGCCAATATGCCTATGTGCCATAGGGGCAAGTAAATGTAGTCTTTTCCTAGTCATTAGGATGGATAGGTATTTGAAAGAATTCTGAGTGCCCGTCTAAGTAACAGAAATGTGAATGTTTGGCTAGCCGTTCAAGCATCTGGTCTATGAAGGGTAAAGGAAAATGATCTTTTCTAGTAGCCTTATTCAGCTTCCTATAATCTACACACATCCTCCATCCAGTTTGAGTTAGTTTTTCTACGGACTCTCCATTTTCATTAGTCACAACCGTAACACCACCCTTCTTTCGTACGACATGTACTGGGCTTACCCAGTTACTGTCAGATCTCGGGTATATGATTCCTGCTTCCAATAGCTTTTGTACTTCTTTCTTGACTATATCGCCTAAGATAGGGTTCAACCGTCTTTGATGTTCTCTAGACGTCTTACAATCTTCCTCCATCATAATGTGATGCATACATATAGAGGGACTTATCCCTTTTAGATCGGAGATGTTGTATCTAAAAGCTGAGGGATATTTCCTTAAGAATTCCAATAGTCTATCTGTTTCTGATTATCCCAAATTTGCATTAACTATAACGGGTTTTTCAAGTTCAGTATCTAGGAATTCATATCTCAATTCATTGGGTAATGTTTTAAGTTCTACAGATGGTTTCTTAGGGTACGACATTGGATTGGGTGTGAGTGTTAGGCATTCTCTTAGACTGTCATCTTCATATGGCTCACGCCAGTTATCATCCTCAAATATTGGAGGGGCTTGAGTCTTTAGTACTTATGTGTACCTTATTGGTTCCTTCTCCATTTCTTTCACGCATTCATCGATAGTGTCTAGAGAGCAACATGTATCATCTAAAACAGGGGCTTTTAGGAATTGGGCTAAGATGAATTCAATTTTTTCTTCCCCTACCTCGAAGGTTAATTTTCCTTTCTTCACATCTATTATAGCTCCAGCTATTGCTAAAAACGGTCTACCTAAGATGATTGGTATATTAGAATCTTCCCTAATGTCCATTATCACGAAATTTGCCGGTATATAGAATTGACCTATGCGAACTGACACATTTTCTAGCACACCTACTGGATACTTAACTGAGCGGTCTACTAGCTGTAGAGACATTTTCATCGGCCTAAGTTTGCCTAAATCGAGTTTCTTACATGTGGATAAGGGCATTAGACTAACACTGGCTCCTAGAACACATATTGCTTTATTTATGACAGACTTTCCGATTACGCAAGGTATGGAAAAGCTACCTGGATCTTTTAGCTTAGGAGGCATGTTATTTTAAAGTATAGCGCTACACTCGGCAGTGAGCATAACAGTTTTGTTGTCTTTTAGCTTTTTCTTATTTGACATGATCTCTTTGAGAAATTTAGCATATGAAGGCATTTGTGTTGCTTATCTCCTATCTTGGAGGACAAGTGAGGATCATCAGGGGTTCACAAAGCCACGGTTATGGATAAGAGGTGTTGGATAAGCTCATTGAGTTCTTTTGAAGTCATTGTGGAGCCTTTCTATTCATTTATTTCAGTTGCAAGAGGTGGCAGTCAAAGTTTGTGCACCTAGGGTTTCATCTGCTTAGTGAAAAGTCAACTGTGAGCTTGAAGCAGTTGGAAACTTGGTTCCAAGTCATTGGAGTCATGGGAAGTCATGTTGAGATATCTAGGATGTCATATCAAGTTCAAATCAAGGAGAATCAAGCGTCTAAGAAGTTACTAAATTAGGGTTTCAGTGTAAAATCCCCTTCTTTAGTGCCTAACTTCAAGGATCATTTACCTCAAGATACAGGTTCAATATCATTTTCTTAAAAACATGAGACTTGTAGGGCATGTTCTAAGCTTTATTTTTAGTACTAGAACTCATCCATTGGTTTCGTGGAACTCAAGTTATGATGCCATCAAGTTATGGGTCTCAAATGAACATATTTTTCAGTCAACAAAAGTTAACTCACTTCCAAGGAACTTTTGACCTAGAATCATGTTTCTTATCAACTTTTTATGAACATGAAAGTTATTACTCATGATCTTAGCTTTCCAAAAAGTCCTAGAAGTCCTTTATATCATTTGTGGAACTCAAGTTATGAAGCTTGCAAGGCAGGGGTATTTTGGGAAACTTTGATTATAGGCCATTTTCACTATGGGTCATTCTCATGCACTTAAGTACCTGAAATGGAACTTCAACCAACATGAAAGTTGTTCCAAATGGTTTCAATTTCATCATGAAACTTAATATTGGTGTGAATCATGCATGGTTATGGACATTGGTGGGGAAATTCAAGTAAAATTTGGACTTTTAAAGGTGAATCCAATTGAATACATTATAGGTCTTTTTCATGTCCTATTTTTATTCAAATCTCTTCACATTATGCTCATGTACAAAATGCACAAACTCACTTTGGTTCATGAGAGGAAAAGCACATGGAATTCAAGATTACTTCACAAAGAAGATTCATATCCAAACTTGCTAAATGGATCACCAACAAAGCCCAAACTAATCCTAATGTGAAATCCAAGTTGTCAGCTGCAAATTCAAGCCAATTTCATGAGTGTATGGAATAGATTTCACGTGTGCACGAGGAGGTATTTCCAATTTGAGCATTTTCAAATTACACCACAATAAGGCTCTTAGAAGTTCCTTCATTTGGAGCTCTTAGAAGTTCATTTTCGTGGAGAGAGCTCAAAATTCAGTTTTGGAAACTTGGGAGAAAATTCGAAATCGTGAATTCAGATCTAGATCTTTTCAACTCAAATTGAAGCAAGAATCATCTTCCTCAAGCTCAGTGGAGTAGATCTGCACATTTTGGAGCAAGCTTGACATCAATTGAAGCACCAACGGAGTGTCTCTGTTAGGTAATCTTCTCTTCCAAATTTCTCTCATGTTAGGCATTGTTTTAGGATCAGTGTGGTTGCATCTGAAGCCCTACACCATGTAGGCAATGTTTGATAGTTTGATTATCTTGTTTGATGAAGAATTCAGTTGTGCACTCCAAACTTTCACTGTTCGATTCTCTTCATATATGCATGTTTAAAACAAATGAGCCTTGGATTTGGAATGTGTGTGAGTGGAGCTTCAATTTGATATAAAATTTGCCACGTTTTGGTGAGTTTTGGGAACCTGAACTCCTGCCACCTCGCCAGAGAAGACGACCGAAGCTAGGGCTCCGACGTCTGGTTCAAACTCAGGCAAGGTGATGTGTCACATGTTTGACCTGTTGACTTGATTTGATGAACGATTGAGATTGCTCTGACCTGCGTGTGTGACTGTTTTGACTGCCACCTCATTTAATAATACGGTGCATTTTGGTTAATGGCTGAGTTGTTTTGGAAATGGGCCTCAGTTGCTTTTTGCACACCCTTTCTTCCAAGCCCAATGGATTACAACGTGGTTATTTGCTATTTGCACCTTTTCTCTTTTATTTATTTTATTTTATTTTTATTTGTTTTCTTTTTTTCTTTTAATTAATTAAAAATAGCTCCAATCATTATAAAATTCAACCAAAAATATTTTCTGACACTTTAATGTGTTATTTAATTTTGGATAATTTTTAATTTCATTTTCCATTTATTTTTCAATTAAAATTAAATTTAATGATTGGAGGTATTTTTGAGTTGCTTTTTCATTTGTTCTCTTTTGATCTTGCTTGCTCTTGAGCCAATTGAAACCTCCAATGAGTGAGACTTTTTCCTCATTTTGATAATGAGTTGAGGTGTCTTAGAGAATGGTTTTGGTCAATGTTTGACCGATTTTTGGTTGACTTTGTTCCCCATTTGTTTGACCCTCGATAACCCTCCTTCAAAGTGGAGCACCCTTAGTGAATCAATTTCTTTGGTGATGCTTTGATTGGACTTTGGTTGTGTTGCTTTAGCCCCTGGTTTCCAACATATTTGTGAATTTGTGCCTTTTATTTGGATTTATTTGAATCATTTCCCTATTTTTGGTGTACCTTGCAATTCAAGCTACCCATAAGGATGGTTCACACGTACTAGTTGACCTAGTTTGGATGGGAAATGACCTTTGTGGATCCCATATGCTTCCAACTCCTCTTGATTCACATTCTTAACATGTTGAAGTTTCTGGTTGCAAATTTTAGGTCATAAAGTTGTTTGGTTCTTGTTGTAAGTTGCATTTGTTTAATGCTTTCCATTTGGTGTTGAATGTTGAAAGTATTTAGAACCTAGGTTCTTTACCATGCCTTATCTTGCAACTTGCCTTGCTTTGCTTCCTTATTTCATTTTCCTATCCTATTCTCTTGTTCTCACTTCTTTCCTAGGACTTTGGGGACTCATCCAAGTTGATTTGGTGCACTTGATTTGCACTTTGAGTTTGACTTGGATGAGAGGCCATTGAGAACTTCTTTCTTACATGATCATTGTGATGTTTATGGTTGAGATTTCATTTGATGTTGCTTGCTTCCCAAGCCTATTCTCCCATCCTTAATATTGGTCATGTCTTATCCTTTTGCTTTCTTGCATTGCCTTGTGGTTTAGTGATTGATGCGCAAATGGTTGTAGGAAATCTATTTCTCCCATTTCATCTCACTTTTGGCTTGAACTTGTTTAAGTTCTTTCGTTTGAATTTCTTTTTTTTGTTTTTCATTTTTTGTTTGCTTGAAAATGTTTAGATGTGCTTGTGGTGGTTGTTATCCCACACCCTTTTCCTCCCTCTTTTTCTTTGTGTTGCATTGCATGCTTGCATTCTTATCTTCTTTCATCTATGCTTTCTTCTTTTGTCTTCCTTTGCCATGTTCCCTTAAGACTTGTAATCTTTGTTGTTCAAGATGGATTATGATAGAAATTAGGTTTGAATCCAAGCATGATAACATTAGGATAGTCTTCCCTTTTCATCTCAATCATAGGTGTACTTTGTATGATAACATTAGGTTGAGTTTAGTCTCCCTTTTAGAGTGTGTCTTCTCTTCTCATCTCCAAACACTTTCAAAGAACATACTAAAGGATAATGAGTGTTGTATGCTACGAGCCTTAAGCATTTGGGAAATGATGATTGGGGGGCCTCCTCTCAATTGTCTAGAGTGTTTAGCGTATGTTCTTTGGACGATATGTGACGCATTCACTCCTAAGTCATAGGCTTTAGTGCAACATGAATTACAAACACAATTCAATTCATTTATTCTTCTTAAAAGACTCAAAAACAAACATCAAACTTTTTTATCCTTCGGGATTAATTGGAAACCATTTTCATAAGGAGAGTTTTGTTAACTCTTGGTTCTACCGCAAACAGGTAATGCCTAAGTCTCCAATGGTCGAGCAGCATACACCTAACTGCTAGAACTAAGTTTTAACCCTACTCGGGTAAAACACTTGAACCAACCTGTGATCTTGTTAGCCCAAACTACGTTTGCTCTGATTTCTCGTACCATATGAGGATACGTAGGCACAAGACGGCGATTTCTTGGCGAGCAACCTTCCCCACCTTCACCCATAGTTTTATGAACTACGTTGACTCTGAATTTCTCATTGCACGAGGGAGTACGTAGGCATAGAGCGGTGATGCTCTATTGAGTCTCTCTTCTTTTTCTTTTGTCCCTGTGGCCTGTAGCTTAGATAGTTTAAACACCCGTTTAGATAGACAACAAGTGTGGATCCCGTCGAGTACGACGGACGTGAGGGGTGCTAATACCTTCCCCTTGCGTAATCGACTCCCGAACCCAAGATTTGGTTACGATGACCTGTCTTCTCCCCTTTCCGTAGGTTTTCCTTGATTGTTTTCTTTCCCTCTCTTTGGGATAAATAACAAACGGTGGTGACTCTTCTGTCCTTGCCGGCCCCTCTTCACAGCGATGCGACACTCCGAAGTTCAAAGTCCCGGACTTTGATAAGTATAAAGGGACAACCTGTCCGAGGGTTCATCTTCGTTCCTACTACCGTAAGATGTCCGCCTATTCTGACGATGAGAAGCTGCTTATGCACTTTTTCCAGGATAGTCTTTCTGGTCCGTCTCTAGAGTGGTACATGGGGCTAGAGCCAGTTAACATCTGAAGCTGGAGGGATTTAGCTGAGGCGTTTGTTAAGCATTACCAGTACAACAGTTATCTGACACCGAACAGGGTCCAATTACAGAACTTATCTCAGAGAAATAATGAATGCTTCAAAGAATACGCCCAGAGGTGGCGTGAATTGGCCGCTATAGTGCAACCTCCTATGGTGGAGAGGGAGTTGATAGACATGTTTGTTTCCACATTACCAGAGGTGTATTACGAGAAGTTGATCGACAACATGTCGGGGAGTTTTTCAGATCTAATCATTACAGGAGAAAGAGTTGATAACGGAATTAAATTGGGTAAAATTAAGGCCGGTGAAGGATCCTCAGCTGGAGAAGTTAAGAAAAGTTTTGGCAATAAGAGGAGAGGGGGGGAAACCAATGCAGTTTCGGGTTCCCGAAACAGAAACAAGGGTAGAGGTCAGCAGTACCGTCAACAGAAACCTCAGGTTGCAAGCATTACAATTCCTGCAGTACCACAACCACAACAACCTCAGCAGCAACAACAAAATTATGCTCCTCGCAGATTTCAGGATCGGGGCAGAGTAGTAAACAGGCAGTTTGATGCGCCACCGATGCCATACTCGCAGTTGCTCCAACACTTGATGCAATTACAATTGATTTAGAAAAGGACTCTGGCTCGTTTAACTGGTGCACCACCACCCGGATATGATGCTAATGCTAGGTATGATTTTCATTCCGGTGCTCCCAGACACAACATCGACAATTGTAAAGCATTTAAGCATAAGGTGCAAGACCTTATAGACAACAAAGCCATCAACTTCTCTCATGATACACCCAATGTCGTGCAGAATCCCATGCCGAATCATGGGGCAACTGGGGTTAATGCCATTATTAAGGATGAGGGTTTGAACTTGGTAGCTGATGTTGAAGATTTGAAGACTCCGTTGAGTTTTGTAAAAGACAAACTGCTGAGTGGAGGGGTATTTCCTGGTTGTGACAGAGCTTGTGCAGAGTGTCTGATCCATCCTGAGGGATGCGAGAAATTGAAGAGTCATGTTCAGAAGCTGATGAATGATGGTATTCTACAATTTGACAGAGTGTGAGAGAAGAAAGAAGAGAAAATAGTCAATGAAGAGAAGAATGAAGTTGCGACAGTTTTGATTCCTTACAAGACAATCATTATTTCTACGCCTCCAAGGCCGCCCACTATCATAATTACTAAAGCTGGACCCATACCCTACGAGAGTATTAAGGCTATTCTGTGGAATTACGGAGCCGAGGTCTACTGTAATGGTCAGAAGCAGGAACTGAAGGGTTCACCTTTGGATTCTGTTGACAATCTGGTAAGGACCAGGGGAATAACCCGAAGCGGAAGAGTATTTTCACCTCTCGAAGTGAATTCTGAGAAATCTGATAAGGGTAAAGGAAAAGCGGTGGTTGAAGAGAGTTCTCAGGCTGGTGAGAAAGAGTCCTTGTTGAAGGATGCGGAAGAGTTTATGCGGTTGATCAGGACGAATAACTACAAGATCGTAGATCACTTACAGCAAACGCCGTCAAAGATCTCCATTCTGTCATTGTTGTTTTGTTCAGAGGCACACAAAAATGCTCTCTTAAGAATCTTGAATACACATACGTGCCGCAGGAGATATCTGTGAATCAGCTCGAAGGAGTAGTGGCACACGTTAATGCGGGTAACGGGCTAGGCTTTACTGATCTGGATTTGACGCCCAAAGGAAGGAATCATAATCTGGCGCTGCATATATCCATCGAATGTATAGGGACGGTGTTGTCACATGTGCTAGTAGACACTGGGTCATCACTGAATGTGTTACCCAAGAAATATTTAATGAAGCTAGACACCCGAGGGATAATGTGCACCCCAAGTGACTTGGTGGTTCGAGCTTTTGATGGGACCAGAAGGTCCGTGTTTGGGGAATTGACTCTTCCGATCCAGGTTGGTCCGGAAGTTTTTGATGCTGTGTTTTATATCATGGATATTCAGCCAGCATATAGTTGTTGTTGGGATGACCTTGGATCCATTCGGCAGGCGCTATTACGCCGACTCTGCACCAGAAGTTGAAATATATGGTGTGTGGCAGTGTTGTTACTGTTTGTGGGGAAGAAGATATTATGATAAGTCATTTGTCTTCGTTCAAATACGTAAAAGTTGATGGTGAGATCCACGATACGTTATGTCAGGCTTTCGAGACTGTGCAGATTAAGGAGAAAGCTCCGGCTGTAGACAAAGTACCCGAGGTTTCCATGTCATCTTTTAAAGAAGCACAGGCAGTGGTGAAATCCGGAGCATCTCAGGGTTGGGGCCAAGTTCTGAGCATCCCCAACAAATAAGACAAGTTCGGACTGGGGTACAATCCATCCTCCTCTTCACAGAGCGCACCGCGCTACAAGGGACCTGTCCAATTCACTAGCGGTGGGGTGATCTTTGAGAAGATCAGTATCGTGTCCGACGAAGAAGGGGATAGCGATTGTGACTTGGATTCATGGACTCGGCCATGTATTCCGGGTCAGAGCCTAAGCAACTGGATTGTCAAGGAAGTCATCCAAGTGACTAAAGAAGAGTAATGATTTGTTTTCTTGATTATGTGTAGCCCTATGTTCTACCCGGAGCATAGTGGTCTTTGTCTGCAGGGCTTAATCTTTTATGTTGAACAATCGTTTTATCAATTAATCAAAGGGCGTTTTTCTTGCATTCAAATATTGTGATCTCTGTTTTTCTTGTTTTATTTTTAACAATAAAATGGTAATGTGGTTTGTTCTTGTTTTCATATCATTTTAAGCATTAAATCATCATTATTGCAGGTTTCACATTGCAGATGACACCGCTCCATAATCTTCTATGACTCGTTTTGACTTTGATAATCCGATCTTTCAAGCCGAAGAAGAGATTGAGGAAGATGAAGACCTACCTGAAGAGTTAGCCAGGCTACTGAAACAGGAAGAGAAAGTTATTCTGCCTCATTAGGAGGAAATTGAGGTCGTCAACTTGGGTACTAAGGAAGCCAGAAAGGAAGTCAGGATAGGGGCTGCATTACAGAGTGATGTCAAGCAAATATTGGTTGAAATGCTCCGAGAGTATAAGGATATTTTTGCTTGGTCATATGAAGATATGCCTGGTCTTGATACAGATATCATGGTTCATCGCTTGCCACTCCGGGAAGAGTGTCCACCTGTCAAGAAGAAGCTCAGGAGAACCAGACCAAACATGGCAGTAAAAATCAAAGAAGAAGTCCAGAAGCAGTTGGACGTAGGACTTCTCGCCGTGACAAATTACCCTCTGTGGGTCGCTAACATCGTACCTGTACCAAAAAAGGACGGTAAGGTAAGGATGTGTGTTGATTATAGGGACTTGAACAAAGTGAGCCTGAAGGATGATTTCCCGCTCCCTCACATTGACGTACTTGTTGATAATACTGTGCATTATTTAGTGTTTTCCTTCATGGACGATTTTTCTGGATATAATCAGATTAAAATGGCGCCGGAGGATATGGAGAAAAAAACTTTTATCACACCGTGGGGGACTTTCTATTATAAGGTAATGCCTTTTGGGTTGAAGAACGCAGGGGAAACTTATCAGCGGGTAATGGTGACGCTCTTTCATGATATGATTCATCATGAGATCGAGGTCTATGTTGATGACATGATTGCGAAGTCACAGGCGGAGGAGGAACATCTGGTGAACCTTTTGAAGTTATTTGAGAGGTTAAGGAAATTCAGACTGAGGTTGAATCCGAACAAATGAACTTTTGGTGTATGGTCAGGAAAGTTGCCGGGGTTCATTGTCAGTGAAAAAGGAATCGAGGTCGATCCTGCAAAAATAAAAGCAATTCAAGAAATGCCAGTGCCAAAAACAAAGAAAGAGGTTCGTGGTTTCTTGGGTAGATTGAACTATATTGCTATGGTCATATCTCATCTCATAGCCACGTGTGAATCCATGTTCAAATTATTAAAGAAAGATCAGACGGTTGTCTGGAACGAATATTGCCAGAGGGAATTCGAAAGAATAAAAGAGTATTTGCAGGAACCTCTGATACTGATACCTCCAATAGCTGGAAGACCATTGATAATGTACCTAACGGTTCTTGAGAACAACATGGGTTGTGAGTCCAGGTACTCAATGTTGGAAAAGACGTGTTGCGCACTCGCTTGGGCTGCCAAACGCCTGAGACAGTATATGCTAAATCACACAACCATGTTGATTTCGAAGAAGGATCCGATTAAGTACGTCTTTGAAAAGCAAGCACTTTCGGGAAGGATTGCCAGGTGGCAGATGCTCTTGACAGAATACGACATTTAGTACGTTTCCCAGAAGGCCATTAAGGGGAGTGTTCTGTCAGAGTATCTTGCAGAGAAACCGATTGATGATTATCAACTAATGAAATTTGAATTTCCTGACGAAGACATCATGTTTCTAAAGATGAAAGACTGCAATGAGCCATTACTTGATGAAGGTCTTGAGAAAAGTTCCCAGTGGCAAATGATTTTTGACGGTGCTGTTAACTCCTACGGTAGTGGAATTGGGGCAATCATTACGAATCCCCATGATTCTCATATACCATTCACTGCTAGGTTGACATTTCCCTACACCAATAACGAAGCTGAGTATGAAGCATATATCATGGGTATTAAAGAAGCGATTGATTTGAGAATCAAAAACCTTGATATCTATGGTGATTCAGCTTTAGTTGTTAATCAAATTAAAGGAGAATGGAAGACTCGGCAGCTTAATTTGATTCCTTACATGAACTACGCCAGGAGGTTGTTGCCTTTCTTTGACCGGGTGGAGTTTCATCACGTGCCAAGAGCGGAGAATCGGATGGCAGACGCTCTGGCAACGTTATCCTCAATGTACAAGGTGAACTACTGGAATGACGCTCCAAGAATAGTCATCTCGCGCCTTGATAGACCGACATTTGTATTTGCAATAGAGGAGGCTTCTGATGGCAAGCCATGGTATTATGATATCTAGAATTTTCTCAAGAACCAAGAGTATCCGCCAGGGGCATCGACCCGGGATAAGAAGAACTTGAGAAGGTTGTTTGGAAATTTCTATCTAAACCAAGATGGTGTACTCTACCGGAGGAATTTTGACTTGGCACTATTGAGATACGTGGACGATAAAGAAGCAAGTCTGCTTATGGAAGAGGTCCACGAAGGTTCCTTTGGAACGCACACCGACGGGCATGCCATGTCTCGAAAGTTGTTACGAGCAGGGTATTATTGGTTGACTATGGAGTCTAATTGCTTCAAGTATGCAAAGAAATTCCATAAATGTCAGATTTATGCTGACAAGATTCATGTCCCACCGAGTCCTCCGAACGTCATGGCGTCGCCTTGGCCCTTTTCCATGTGGGGCATTGACATGATAGGCAAGATCGAGCCGACCGCATCCAATAGACATCGCTCCATCTTAGTGGCTATTGACTATTTCACTAAGTGGATCGAAGTCGCTTCCTAGGCGAATGTCACCAAACAAGTTATAGCCCGGTTTATCAAGAAGGACATCATCTGTCGTTACGGAGTGCCTGAAAGAATCATTACTGATAATGGTTCGAACTTGAATAACAAGTTGATGAAGGAACTGTGCCAAAGTTTCAAGATTGAGCATCATAACTCTTCTCCCTATCGTCTGAAGATGAACGGCGCTGTTGAGGCGGCCAACAAGAATATAAAGAAAATAGTGCAGAAGATTGTTGTAACCTATAAAGATTGGCATGAGATTTTGCCCTTTGCGTTGCATGGATATCGTACTACGGTGCATACTTCAACTGGGGAAACTCCTTTTCTCGCTGGTGTACGGTATGGAAGATGTCCTGCCATTGGAAGTCGAGATTCCTTCTTTGAGAGTTCTGGTTGAAGTCAAGCTTGATGAGGCAGAATGGGTGAGAAACAGATTGAATCAGCTCAGCCTGATGGATGAGAAGAGGTTAGCGTCCATTGTGTATGGTCATTTATATCAGAGCAGGATGAAGAAAGCTTTTGATAAGAAGGTACGTCCTCGAACCTTTCAGGAAGGCGAGTTAGTGTTGAAGAAGATTCTCCCTTCATAAACAGATCACAGGGGCAAATGGACTCCCAACTATGAAGGTCCATATGTCGTGCGAAAGGTTTTCTCTGGAGGAGCCTTTCTATTATCAACCATGGATGGTGAAGATTTCACGTCTCATGTGAACGCAGACGCAGTTAAAAAATACTTTGCTTAAAGAGACCCGCTGGAAAGAAAAAGAATATCTAGGCAAAAATGGGGCATCCCGGCGAACCATAAAAAGAATGGGTTCAGATACAAATTAGGGATAAAAAGAAAAGATTGTTAGAACACATATTGGTGTTTAATATATCTCTATGTTTTGATGATAACACTAATGATATTTTGTATTAAGAAAATATATACTCTAATTTTGTTCAAGTGTTTTTGTTTCAGATATTAAAATAAATATTCTTATGGAAGCAAAAATGCATCTGAACATTACTCTACGCAAGCTCTGAAGCATCAGAAGCAAGTCATCAGAAGACTCTGAGCGCTGCCAGAAGAGACTTTGAAGCAGAAGCTGCAGAAGACTCTGAAGCAGAAGCTGTAGAAGACTCTGAAGCGTAGTTGAAGAATTTGTATGAAGAGTTTCAAGCATTGTTTCAAGAAGACTCTGAAAGTACTTTTCGCTGCAAGTACAAAGGCTCTGTTATTCAAACTCTGCTTTGATTGATTTTCACGCTGAAGCACATTGGCTGCAAAACTATGATAACATCAAGACTCTGATGTTGATAACTTTGAGACAAAAGCTTGTTGAAGAAGATATTATTCAAAGATATATTCGTTGGCATATTCCAAATGACTCTTTCCTTATTCATGTATGGCACATGAAATCAGATTTGTCTGAACATTCCTCTTTTGGGAAAGCTAAAGTCAATAGAAGATAAAAAGGATACAACTACTCTGTTACGCACAGTCTTCAAGCATTGGACTTTCTGCTCTATAAAAGGATGTCTTCAACAACGTTTCAAAGTTGACGTTTTAGACGATTTATCTTGACGAATTGACGAATTATTGAAATCAAATTGAAAACTACTCTCAAGCTCTCATACAATTTATTTCATAAGCTGAATAGTTTTTATTCGTTCTTAATCTAAGTGTAAAAATCACAATTGTGATATAGCTTTTTAGAAGCATCTTAAACACTTGTTAGTTTACATTTATTTGTAAAAGATTCCTTAAGAAGACCAAGTTGTGGTCAGGATTTCTTGAAAAGACTAAGACAGTTGTTCTTAGTGGTTGACACTATGATCTGTTTGAATATAGTGGATTAAGTCCTTGTTGAGAAAGGCAAATCACCTTGGTAGGGTGGACTGGATTAGTTGAGTTCAACGAACCAGGATAAAAATACTGTGTTGTTTTTATTGCCATAATCATTTCAAAACCCTTATTCAACCCCCCTTCTAAGTGTTTTTCTCACCTTCAGTTGGCATCAGAGCTCCGGTTCTGAAAGTGCTCTCACTTAACCGTGACAGAAAAGATCCAGTTGAGAAAAACTCCTAATATCTTGTTCTTTATTCATCATGGCTGCTGAAGCTTCTACTTCAACATCATATAACAACATATACGATGATAAAGACAGAATCTGCACCAAACCTCCCATGTTTGATGGTGAGAAGTTTGACTACTGGAAAGATAGAATAGAAAGCTTCTTCCTAGGTTATGATGCTGATTTGTGGGATTTAGTAACTGATGGTTACATTCATCCTAACAATGATGAAGGGAAAAAGATTGACAGAAAATCTATGTATGATCAATAGAAGAAGGAGTTTAGAGACCACCACAAAGAAAGAACCATCTTGTTAAATGCAATATCTCATACTGAGTATGAGAAAATAAAAAACAGAGATACTGCATTTGATATGTTTGAATCTTTGAAGATGACTCATGAAGGGAACTCCCAAGTAAAGGAGACCAAGGCTCTGGCGCTCATCTAGAAGTATGAAGCCTTCAAAATGGAGGAGTCTGAATCTGTAGAAACTATGTTCTCTAGATTTTAGATTCTCAAAGCTGGCTTGAAAGTTCTGGACAAGGGTTATTCCTCTGCAGATCATGTCAAGAAGATCATCAGAAGTTTTCCAACCAGATGGAGAACAATGGTCACAGCTCTGAAGCTTGCAAAGGATCTGAACAAGATCACGCTGGAGGAACTGATCAGCTCTTTGAGGAGTCATGAGATTGAACTAGAAGAAGACGAACCTCAGAAGAAAGGTAAGTTTATTGCTTTAAAGTCTAACAAATCTGCCAAAGCTTTGCAGGTTATAGAAGAAAGTTCTGAAGAATCTTCTTCTGAAGAAGAAGATGAATTATCCCTGTTATCTAGAAGGATCAACAAACTCTGGAAGGATAAACAGAAGAAGTTCAGAAACTTCAAGAAACCATATCAACGTAAAGAGTCTTCTGGACACAGAAGATCTGGAAAGAAAGAGGTGGTATGCTATGAATGCAAGGAACCTGGGCACTATAAGAATGAATACCCAAAACTTCTGAAGGAGAAGCCAAGAAGGAAGTCTGATAATAAAAAGAAAGTTCTGATGGCAACCTGGGATGATTCAGATGCATATGAATCTTCATCAAAGTCAGACGAAGATTGTGCAAACATGGCACTTATGGCTGACGTGGAAGACCATGCAGAAACATCTGGATCAGAATCAGAATCAGATTCTGAGGAGGTATTTTCTGAACTTACTAGAGAAGAACTTTCTGAAAGTTTATCAAAAATTCTGGAAAACTACAGCAAAATCAAACTCAAATACAAGAAGCTTCAAAGCTGTCTTGCATCTGAGAATGATCAGCTGAGGTCTGAGGTTGCTGAGCTTAAAGCAGAAAATCTTAAAATGAAAAATGATTTAGAAAATGCTCAGAAATCTGACTCAGAACCTATATCATGCTCTAAAAATATTTTAGAAGAGTATGACTATAGCTTTCAGAAGTTTCTGGCTAGAGGCCTAGATAGAAGCAAGATGGCTTCAATGATCTATGGCGTAAGCAGAAACAACAGAAAGGGTATTGGATATGAATCACCTTATGGGAAGGATTTAAATCCAAAACCTATTGATAAAATGATCATAAAGTATTCTCCTTTATACACTCATTTCAAATTTGGTCATTTAAATGATATTAAACACACACGTTCTGATCTGAACAAACCTGTGTTTAATAAATCAAAACCTCAGAAGAACAAGGATGCTTATAAGGGAAAGAAATTCAGAAAGAATTTCAAACCTACTAACCCCAGAGGACCCAAGAAAATATGGGTACCTAAAGACAAAATTATTTTTGTTGCAGACATCCTTAGCAGCAAAGTTGAAACACCAATCCCTGGTACCTGGACTTTGGCTGCTTGTGTCATATGACGGGAAGAAGATCTATGTTCCAAAGCCTAGAGCTTAGATCTGGAGGTGATGTGATGTTTGGAGGGAACCAGAAGGGCAAGATAATTGGCTCTGAAACTATAGGCAATGGTAACCTCCCTTCCACTTCTAATGTTTTACTTGTTTAAGGATTAACACATAATCTATTGTCCATAAGTCAATTAAGTGACAATGGTTATGACATAATCTTCAATCAAAAATGTTGTAAAGCTGTCAGTCAAAAGGATGGCTCAATCCTCTTTAATGGAAAAAGGAAGAACAACATTTATAAAATCAATCTTTCAGAACTTAAGGTTCAGAATGTAAAATTCCTTCTGTCTGTTAACGAAGAGCAATGGGTCTGGTACAGAAGATTGGGGCATATTAGTATGAGACGTATATCTCAGATTAATAAACTCAATCTGGTTAGAGGACTTCCTCAGTTGAAGTTCAACTCAGATGCTTTTTGTGAAGCATGTGAGAAAGGAAAATTTTCAAAATCTTTTTTCAAAACAAAAAATGTTGTTTCAACCTCAAGACCATTAGAGCTGCTTCATATTGATCTGTTTGGACCAGTGAAAACTACATCCATCAGAGGCAAGAAGTATGGATTAGTCATTGTTGATGAATACAGCAGATGGACATGGGTAAAATTCCTGAAACACAAGGATGAGTCTCATTCTGAATTCATTGACTTCTGCAAACAAGTCCAGAACGAAAAAGATTTTAAAATTGTTAAAGTCAGAAGTGATCATGGTGGTGAATTTGAAAACAAATATTTTGAAAAATATTTTAAAGAAAATGGCATTGCACATGATTTCTCCTGCCCTAGAACTCCACAGCAGAATGGAGTTGTAGAGAGGAAAAATAGAACATTGCAAGAAATGGCCAGAACCATGATCAACGAGACTAATCTGGCAAAACATTTTTGGGCAGAAGCAGTGAATACAACTTGTTATATTCAGAACAGAGTGTCAGTTAGACCTCTTATGGAGAAGACTCCTTATGAACCGTGGAGGAATAGAAAGCCTAACATTTCATATTTCCATCCTTTTGGATGTGTATGTTTTATGTTGAATACTAAAGAGAATCTGAAGAAGTTTGATTCTAAAGCACATAAGTGTTTCATGCTTGGGTATTCTGAACGCTCTAAAGGCTACAGAGTATACAATACTGAGACACAGATTGTGGAGGAATCAATTCATGTCAGATTTGATGATAAGCTTGGCATTCAAAAGACAAAGCAGTTTGAAAATTCTGCAGATAGAGAAGTCATTCCCACAGACTCTGAAGACTCAGAGGCAGAAAAGGCTCAAGCAGAAGCACCAGAAGCAACGCCAGATGCAACTCCATTGGCTGCTCAGATGAACAATTTGAATATTTCTGAAGAACCAAATGTTAAAGGATCATCCAGAATCAAAGCCTCTCATCCAGAGGATATGATAATTGGAAAGAAGGATGACCCTATCAGAACAAGGTCTTTTCTCAGATCATCTGGAACGTCACTTTTTGGGTTGGTGTCTATCATTGAACCAACTTCTGTTGATGAGGCTCTGAATGATAATGATTGGATACTTGTTATGCAAGAAGAGCTAAATCAATTCACCAGAAATGACGTCTGGGATCTGGTTCCAAGACCAAAAGGTTTCAATATTATTGGAACTAAATGGGTCTTCAGAAACAAATTGAATGAGCAAGGAGAAGTTGTAAGAAACAAAGCAAGGCTAGTTGCTCAAGGATACAGTCAGCAAGAAGGAATTGACTACACAAAGACTTATGCTCCTGTGGCCAGGTTAGAGTCTATACGCCTACTCATTTCTTTTGCTGCACAGAATAACATCACTCTGTATCAGATGGATGTTAAGAGTGCCTTCTTAAATGGTATTATAGAAGAGGAAGTTTATGTTCATCAACCTTCTGGCTTTGAAAATGATAAATTTCCAGAACATGTTTTTAAACTTAAGAAATCACTTTATGGTTTAAAACAAGCTCCTAGAGCTTGGTATGAGAGATTAAGTAATTTTATTCTGGAAAAGAAATTTATCAGAGGAAAAGTGGATACAACTCTCTTCTATAAATCATTTAAGAAAGACTTGTTAATTTGTCAAATTTACGTAGATGATATTATATTTGGATCTACCAATATTATGCTTGGAAAGGAGTTTGCTCTATCTATGCAGGCTGAATTTGAGATGAGCATGATGGGAGAACTCAGATTCTTTCTGGGGATTCAAGTTAACCAAACTCCAGAATGCACCTACATACATCAGACTAAGTATGTAAAGGAGCTTCTGAAGAAGTTTAACATGACTGAAAGCAAATTAGCAAAAACTCCAATGCATCCTACAAGCACACTTGGTAAGGAAGAGGTAAGTAAGAAGGTAGATCAAAAGCTCTACAGAGGTATGATTGGATCTCTTCTGTATTTGACTGCTTCTAGACCTGATATTCTATTCAGTGTTTGTCTGTGTGCCAGATTCCAATCATATCCTAGAGAATCTCACTTAACAACTGTTAAGAGGATTCTAAGGTATCTGAAAGGTACTACTAATGTGGGTTTGTGTTACAGAAGATCTGATGACTATAAATTAGTTGGATTCTGTGATGCTGACTATGCTGGAGACAGAGTAGAGCGTAAGAGTACTTATAAAAGCTGCCAGTTTCTGGGAAGTCATCTGATCTCTTGGTTCAGCAAGAAGCAACCCATAATTGCGCTTTCAACAACAGAAGCAGAATACATTGCTGCTGCTGGTTGTAGCACTCAGATGCTCTGGATGAAGAGTCAACTAGAAGACTATTAGATTCATGAGAGTAACATTTCAATCTTCTGTGATAATACTTCTGCTATATGCTTGTCTAAAAATCCAATTTTACACTCTAAGGCAAAGCATATAGAGATAAAACATCACTTCATCAGAGACTATGTTCAGAAGGGAATCATAAGTTTAAACTTTGTTGATACAGACCATCAATGGGCTGATATCTTTACAAAACCCCTTACTGAAGATAGATTTAAATTTATTCTGAAAAATATAAGTATGGATTTCTGTCCAGAATAAAATGTTTATCAGAAGAAAATTTCCTTAGATGGAAAATGTTTTAACTCTAAAGTATTACATCTATTTATTTATTATTTAATATTTTATTTATTGTGTGTAAATCTGAACTAATAAGCCTCAGAGGATCTGAACGTTGGCTAACGTTTCATTTCTCAAAGAAGTTTCAAAAGCACATGCAAGCAAACACGTGTAACTCTAAATCTGAAAAGGTGGAGTGCACATTACTGAAATGACGTTTGAGGTACTATTTTGAATATTGAGTTTCTCGTTTTCCCCCCAAATTGTTAGAATCATTAATTTCTTGAAATGATTATATTCTTTTTATTAAATGCTAAGTGTAAACGTGCTAAACGTGTGACTGTTGTGTGCCCTAATTTCTTCTATAAATACCAAAACACTTCACTTCTCACACTTTTCACTCTCTCACACTCTTGTATGCATTTCTGTTTGTTTCACTGCTTTCATCTCTCTCCCAAACCCAAAACCTTTCGTAACCCTAAATCTCTCTCAAGAACAACAATGGCTACTTCTTCATCAACTTCTGCATAGTTTCAATCAACTATGGCTGCAATCTCTTCTACAAATATGGGTACTGTTGCTTTCAAGGTACCAGTTAGAACCCTACTCACACCAGTTGACAAACTTGAATTTTTGTGTGAATCTATTGTGAACTTTGAATCAATTATTGTAAATAGGTTTGATCTTCGTCCCATTGTTGATGCTCAATGTTGGACAAAGTTCTTTGATAGGCTGATGGGACCAGTTTATCCATGTTTAGTGAAGGAATTTTGGATCCATGCTACCATATACCCTAAGTTCATTATTTCATCAGTTCTAGGGAAGGAAATCATCATAACTGAGGATCTGATTAGGAAGCTCATAGGCTATGAAGAAACTGATGGTGTTACAAACATGCCAGCTGGGCGTGTTGATATGACTGAGGTTTATAGTGAAGTTTGCTCATCTGGAGAAGCTTCTAACAAAGTGAAAGATCTGAAGCCAAACTACAGGATCTGGGCTAAGATCTTTATGGGATGTATACATCACAGGAAGTCTTCAAACTCTCCTGATTATGTAAATACTGATCAGATGTACTTCATGTACTGTCTGAGTCAGAGCACAAAAGTGGATATGCCTTATCTACTTTTCAATCATCTATGGACTCACGTGAAACAATCAAGGGAAGGAATCAAAACTAAACATCAGAAGATGAGGAATTGGATTCCAATGGGAAGACTCATTTCAGACATTCTGACTGAGAATGGTCTGGTTGGACATCTGATAGAAGCTGGACTAAAGGAAGAGTTAGCTTCTGTGGTAGGCAAACCTCTGAATGGGAAAAGTCTTCAGAGGATGAAGGTTGTAGAAGAACTCACCTCTGCACCAAAACAGATAAACTCTGAAGATGTCAGCAAAAGAAGGATGCCTTTGGATGATTTTCCTATGTTCTACGCTAATGAACCTAGGGAGATTATTCTGAAGTACATTGCAACGTGTCTGGCAGATGGAACTCCTCTACCAGAACATCTGATTCAGAAAGCAGGCGAACCTGAACCGGATCTTTATGGTGCAAGACACAAGAAGAAGAGGAAAGTTTCTGAAGAATGATCTTCAAAACCAAAGAGGAAGGCTTCTGGTGAAGCAGCTTCTGTTAAACCCAAGAGGGTCAAGAAGCAAAAAGATAATCCTCCTGAGGCCAGTTTAGATTCAATCTTGGAAACTGTCAAAGAGGTACTAACATCTGATCCTCCTGTCTATGAACCCATACCTTCACCGTCTCCTCCTCATGAACCAATTCCATATGAACCAACAAAATCTCAACCATCTCCTTCTATACCTAAACCAAAGAAAACTTCTGAAACAGCTCCTTCTGCACCCCAACAGCAACCAACTCCATCTGAAAAACAACCATTTGTTATTCCCCCCTCTGACAAACAAACCTCTGCACCACAACAAACTTCTGAAATTCTCCCACCAAAACCACAAACTACTGAATCACAACCGGAACAACCCATCCCCTCTGTTCCTCAACCAGAACAACCTAAACCTTTTGAATCATTCATATCTGATTCTGAGGTTCTTGATATTCAACCTTTGAAAATTATGTTTGACGTTTCTTCCACATCTTGTCATTCTTCTGCATCATCTGATTCTACTGAATCTGATGTACCCCCAGAAGTAAACTCACCCCCTCACTCCGTGGCTATGAACCAAAACCAAAATCATCTGATTTTGTTTCTTTTACTTCATTAAAACCTTTACCATCTGATGACCTTCCCTCTGGACTCAAACTTAAACACTTTTATCCAAAACGTCAGGCTATCACTGAATCATCTGGTCAAACATCTTCTACACCATATCCTCGTCCTCTTTTCATCATTCCTTCCTTTTCAATACCCTCATCATCTGAGACCGCCAAACCACCATATCTAGAAAACTTCCGGAAACCAAAACCTAGAATGGATGTTAGTACGTTATTTGATGCATTCAAAAAGGAACTGAACATGTGGATATCTTCTGTAAAGAAGGAGTGCTTGTCTAGTGTGAATTCAGATGCTTCTGAAGCCACTTGGAACAGATTTATCTCAAGATTCAACTCTGTAGCTTCAAATCTTCACACCATTTGCTCTAATGATGCAAAGGTGAAATTTGCTGAAGTTATCAGACAGACTCTTCTGAACATGAGTAGATCTCCAGTTCTTCCTCTGGACAATGCACCTACTGATGAGCCTATGTCTGAAGATACTCCTCCAGAAGAGGTTGCTGCTGAAGAAACTCTTGTGCCTAATCAGTCTGCTTTGATGATTCTGGAACCAGCATCTAATTATGTGATTCAAGAGACTGCATCTGCATCTGCTATGGTCACTGATAGTGCTCCAGCTTCTGCATCTGCATATGCTCTTGCTTCTTCTGAAATCAAGACAGAAAATCCTGACTTAGAAGAAAAGTTTGCTCAACTAGAAGCCAGCAACAAAGAGATCAGAACATGGATGGTTAAGCAAGAGCAAACCACATATGAGATTAAAACTTGGATGACTAGACAAGAGGAATTTACTTCTCAGATTATAGATCTTCTAAAGATGATAGCCTCTCACCAACCTTAGTTTCTTTTCTGTTATGTTTGTGCACCTGTTTGCTATTTTTGTTGTTGATGTTATTTTGTTGTTTATCTGAATGTTTTTTGAATATCTGTTTAACAATGAAGTTGACTGTTTCCTTATCTGTTTTTATATTATTTTCTCTATTTCTCTTTTCTGTCTTAAAAGGTTTTTCTTTTTGATTATGACAAAAAGGGGGAGAAAAAGAAATTCTGATTGTTCAAAAATAAACAGTTATTAAAATGGAATTCAGACATAACAAATTATAACTAACATTGAACTTTAGTCTTTCAGAACTATAACGTATCATCTGACAAAATTCAGTGAAGTTACCCTGAGAATCCTCAAACCAGATCTTAATTCAAACCAGGTTCTGATTACCAGGCTCTATTTTTGGAAAGTAAACCAGACTCTAATTTTGGAAAGTAAATCAAGCTCTGATTCTGGAAAGTAAATCAAGATCTAATTCTGAAAAGTATATTCTAACCAGGATTCTAACCAGGATCTTAATCAGACAAGTATACTCATGCAAAAAGGGAAGTATTTTCTACTATTAGAGTATTCATTTCAGGGGGAGATTGTTAGAACTTAGATTGGTGTTTAATATATCTCTATGTTTTGATGATAACACTAATGAGATTTTGTATTAAGAAAATATATACTCTAAATTTGTTCAAGTGTTTTTGTTTCAGATATTAAAATGATTATTCTTATGGAAGCAAAAATGCATCTGAACATTACTCTACGCAAGCTCTGAAGCAAGTCATTAGAAGACTCTGAGCGCTGCCAGAAGAGACTCTGAAGCAGAAGCTGCAGAAGACTCTGAAGCGTAGTTGAAGAATTTGTATGAAGAGTTTCAAATATTGTTTCAACAAGACTCTGAAAGTACTTTTCGCTGCAAGCACAGAGGCTCTGTTATTCAAACTCTGCTCTGATTGATTTTCACGCTGAAGCACATTGGCTGCAAAACTCTGATAGCATCAAGACTCTGATGTTGATAACTTTGAGACAGAAGCTTGTTGAAGAATATATTATTCAAAGATATATCCATTGGCATATTCCAAACGACTCTTTCCTTATTCATGTGTGGCACAGGAAATCAGATTTTTCTGAACATTCCTCTTCTGGGAAAGCTAAAGTCAATAGAAAACAAAAAGGCTACAGCTACTCTGCTACGCACAGTCTTCAAGCATTGGACTTTCTGCTCTATAAAAGGATGTCTTCAAGAACATTTCAAAGTTGACGTTTTAGACGATTTATCTTGACGAATTGACGAATTATTGAAATCAAATTGAAAACTACTCTCAAGCTCTCATACAATTTATTTCATAAGCTGAATAGTTTTTATTCGTTCTTAATCTAAGTGTAAATATCATAGTTGTGATATAGCTTTTTAGAAGCATCTTAAACACTTGTTAGTTTACATTTATTTGTAAAAGATTCCTTAAGAAGACCAAGTTGCGGTCAGGATTTCTTGAGAAGACTAAGACAATTGTTCTTAGTGGTTGACACTGTGATCTGTTTGAATATAGTGGATTAAGTCCTTGTTGATAAAGGCAAATCACCTTGGTAGGGTGGACTGGATTAGTTGAGTTCAACGAACCAAAATAAAAATACTGTGCTGTTTTTATTGCCATAATTATTTCAAAACCCTTATTCAACCCCCCTTCTAAGTGTTTTTCTCACCTTCAAAGATGTAAACCCGCAAAGTTGAAAACCTGAAAAGGAGACTTTGGAAAAAATGGGTATCCCGGTGAATTGAAAATCCGAAAGGGCGATTCAGGCAAAAGTTAGGGATTTTGAAAAGCAAATGACTGTGGTCTGCGTATTGATCTTCAGAGCATAGTGGATTGAGGGAGGACCTGAGGGCCGTACATCCGAATCAATTTCTTCAGAAGACGAAGCATCGGAAAAGCATCGAAGTCATGCGAGTCATAGATGAATCGATACATGGTGGTTGTCTGTGCCACATTGCCGACATTTTGTATATTTCTGTGCATTTCTGTAAATTTTTGCGCAGCTTCCTCTTTTCAGGGGTTGCATCTGTTGTAAAATCTGCCTATTTACAGGCCATTTGTCAATAAAGCATATACTATTCAGTAAATTGTTGTTCTTGCTTTGGCTTTACTATTTTGTTTGCATAAGAACGCCCGATGTTTTGATAAAACTTTGCATACATAAACTTGCAGGCTTGGCCAATAATCATTAAAACTTTGATTTATTTGAACAATGTCACGGATGATGACCGAGATAGTTTCCATTGTGCAGAATATCTTGTTGTTTGTTCATGTGCAGGGTCGTTACCCTTGGGGAAAGTTTTTTTTTAGAGGTGTATCCTGTAACGCCCCGATTTCGATTATTTCATTTTATTGAGTGTTCTATTTGAATTGAGTAATAATTGTTTTAATTGTGAATTTGATGTGTTAATTTAGTATGTTTTATTATTTTACCGTTTCGGAGAATTTCGGGTAAAATTTAGATTGGAGGGTATTTTAGTCTTTTGATAATAATAGAATTGAAGGAAAAGATATAAGAGGAATTAGAGAGGAAAATAGAAAGAAAGAAAAGAGAGTTAGAGAGAAAGAAAAGAGAAAGAAAGAAGAAGAGAAGAGAAAGGAGGAAAAAGTTAGAAATCATCAAGAAAGCTCACTAGGAATCGAATAATCGGGTAAGGGTGTGAAACTTTATTATTCTATCCATATGTATGATCATGTATGTGTTGTGTGGATTGTTTGGTGGTTTTCTACACTTTCCATTTCAAGGTTGAATTTGATTTAATCGGTAGAATCGAGTTTTAATGGTTAAAAATGAGAATAAGTGGTAAAGTTTAAGTCGAGGGATGTTGGGTGGTGTTGCTGAGATGAGTTGGAATAGAATCGGTTAGATTCGGTGAGTTTCGAAATTTTTGGACAGTTAGGGATTTCTGAGTTCGCAAGTTCGCCAGGCGAGTGGCAGCGAAGCTTCGCCAGGCGAAGCCTAGCGAGTGGTCAGCGAACCAAATCAGTAGCCAAGTTCAGTCTTCGTTGGCAAGTTCGTCGGGCGAAGGCTAGTGGCGAGAGTTCGCCAGGCGAATGAATCCAGCGAGTGGTAGTGAATACTTCCAGTAGCTTCTGACTGCCTTCGCTAGCGAGTTCGCCAGGCGAAGGAGGTAGCGAGCATTCGCCAGGTGAAGGTCAACGAATGTGACAACATTTTTTTTCCAGTTCCTGTGTTTTCTTTTCCAATGTTAATTGTTTGTTTCGGTTATGTTAATCCTTATCTGAATGGACGAGTTGTATGCATTTGTGATATGTTATGCTGTGGGTAGCCGTATGGCGTGAATCCTAGGTTATGGATCAATTGTGAGTGTGGCCGTTGGGAAAATTATATGCATTGTTTGAATTGACTAAAAATGCATGGTAATTGTGATGAATGTGAAGAATGCATGATAATATACTTGCGAATATGTATGCATTTTGTGTTAATTGATCCCGCGTAGGATCTGCAGAACTATCATGTGAGCGATGATTTATAGTGGATTGAGTCATGTTTGCATGTGAAGCATCATGATATACATTTGTGTTAATTGATCCCGTGTAGGATCTGTAGAACCTCGTGTGAGTGATGGTTACATTTGATCCCATGTAGGATCTGCAGAACCTCGTATGATGTGATGGTTATATTTGATTCCGCGTAGAATCTGCAGAACGATTGTGTGCCCATGTGGGGTGTGAGCAATCAGATTGTGTGCCCATGTGGAGTGTGAGCAATCCTAAAACATCATGTGCCCATGTGGGGTGTGAGCGATGGGTGAACATCGTAGGCCCGACGGGGAGTTACTTCGGTAACGAGCGATGGTTCCATTTTGGTTCTTCGATTGAACCTGTTGAATTGAGTCGGTACCGCATTTGCATCTGCATAGAGTCGTGAGTCGGTCTCTATGAGTTGCATTATCATCTTTATATGATGCATTGGCGAAATAAATATGTATGTGGATGTTTATGTGAATTAATGCGAATTGTGATAATGGCATGAGTGAGTATGCTTGAAAATATGTGTGTGTGTGTATATATATATATATATATATATATATATATATATATATATATATATATATATATATATATATATATATATATATATATATATATATATATATATATATATATATATATATATATATATATATATATATATATATATATATATATATATATATATATATATATATATATATATATATATATATGTGTGTGTGTGTGTGTGTGTGTGTGTGTGTGTGTGTGTGTGTGTGTGTGTGTGTGTGTGTGTGTGTGTGTTAGTGTGTGTGTGTGTGTGTGTGAATATATGTAGGTTTATATGGATTGATATAAACATTGGTGATTGCATATTGTATATGCTTGATGTTCTATTTTTATATAGATACTTATATGGATACATTGCGATGTATAGAATGATTGAGGTGAGTTGTGTTGTGAATGCGGAAGATGCGTAACTATATATATATATATATATATATATATATATATATATATATATATATATATATATATATATATATATATATATATATATATATAATTTATGCATTGTATATTATGATATTGTTTCTCACCCTTCTGCTGTTTTATGATGCTCTATGAGGCATTGCAGATTAGGTGCTGGTGATCCCTTTTTGTGAAGCGCGTCTTCATTAGTTTTGGTCAGATGGCTCTGATATGTAACACCGGGTAGCATAGGAAGCCTTGGGCTATTTTTGATGAATACTGTAATACCCCAAATTTTGCCCTAAGATTTGTCGTCGCATTTCATTGCATTTAATCAATTACTAACAAATTTGTGTAGTCGTTTGACTTTTTGCAGGTAAATATCATATGGCATGTATTTTTTTCTAAAAAGTAAAAATGGCACAATTGGCAAGAGGACATGTGTAAGGAGTTGTGAGTGTGAGAGGTTGAGAGTTCGAATCTCACCTTAGTCACTTTTTGTTTTTTATTATTTTTACTCTAAATGTTTCTATCTCTCATTAAAAAATAACAAAAATAGTTTTTTATTATTATTTAATTATTATTTTCGTATTTTAATTAAATTATTTTTTAAAATATTATTTTTTTTCACTTTTTTCTAAATTATTCATAAAAATATCCAAAAAATCATAAAATAAAAAATATTAGAAAAAATTTTGTTCTTTTTATAATATTTTTGATTTTAGTAATTAATAGGATTATTAGTTTTTATTTTAAGTTTATTTTTATTATTTTAAATTATTTAAATTTTATTTTTTCTTAACTAATTATTTAGTTTGGGCTTTAAAATGGGCTTTAGGGACATTATTGACAATTTGGTGTTAACCCTAATTTGTTCCCTATATATACATGTGTTGCCTTGTTGAAAAAGGGGTCAGAAGATTTTCTTCAGAAAAGAGGAGAGAGAAAGGGAGAAACAAAGGAGATCCCCAGAGAAGAAAGGCGGTCGTTCCCACAACTCGTCAGAAGGATTGGAACTCTCCAGTGTTCCCTTATTCAAACCTTTTTCACATTTACCGAAGCAAACCTCCGCTTCGTAGGTTAAATTACTAAACCTTTTGCCTTTTCATGTTTATGTGCATATTTTGCCATGTTAATGTGTTTAGATCCGTTAAATTATTAAACCTTTTGCTTTTTCATGTTTATGTGCATATTTTGCCATGTTAATGTGTTTAGGTCCGTTAAATTATTAAACCTTTTGCTTTTTCATGTTTATGTGCATATTTTGCCATGTTAATCTCCATGTGTGTTTAGGTCCGTAGATTTTAATATCAAAACCCTTTTTTATCAAAACCTTTTTTTAAAATCAAAACCTTTTTATTTATTTATTATTAAAACCTTTTTTTTAGTAAGACCTTTTTTAAAAACTGAAAAACCTTTTTGTTCCCAAAAAAAAAACATTTTTGTTCCCAAAAACCTTTTCCCAAAAAACTGAAAAGCATTTTCCCAAAAAAAACTGAAAAGCCTTTTTTTGGATGAAAAGCCTTTTTGTTCTAAAAAAACTAAAAAGACTTTTCCTCCAAAAAAACCTTTTTTTATAATTTAAACTTAATTTTTTTTATAATTTTAACTTAAATATTTTTTATTAAAAAATTAAAACCTTTTTTTTATAATTAAAATATTAAAAAATTAAAACCTTTTCGTAAGGAACTCCTGATGTTTGATGTTTGTCGTGTCATTTTATGTACCTTTTATTACTTTTCTTTCTTTTGGCATTTCATGTGCATGCTCGAGGTTGAGATGTGCTTGTGGTGGCCACAGCCCCACACTATTTTCCTCCCTTACTTCATTCTAAGTGTCATTACATATTTTCATTTTCTTCATGTTTTCAGAAATGTTTCTTTGTTTTTTTATACCCTCTGCCTTTATTACTTTTCTTATTTCTGTACCTTAATTATTCCTCCATATAATGATTTGTCATATTTTCACATTTTTTTTACAGTTTTATCCTTCCGAAGGATTAGGTCTAGCCGTTTGGCCGCCGCGCCAATAGTCCTCAAAACTTCAAACCCTTACAAACCCTAAATTTTCAAAAATGTATCGCCGTGGACAAAATTACAAAACTACCCCTAACTTTAGGTCAAAGAGTCGCCGCACTCATTTTAGGGTTTCCCGCCGCGGAATCCCTAACCTAACCCTAATGCACTTAACAATTTATAACATAGAGATCGGAGTTTAAGACTCCATGTAAGCGTGTCCTTAAGATGCGTTTATTCCCCTTGAGACCTTGACCACAGTCAAGAAGTCTCTAACCTCCCTTTTGAGGGGAACTACAGTTACTCTGATTCCATTCCCGTAAGGATATGTAGGCACAAGATGCGATGTCTTGCCGAGTAAACTTAGAATTAACCCCTAGGTCTTTTTTTAATTTTCAATCCTTTATATATACCCTAAAGCAAAATAATTAATGAAATAAATAAAAAAAATAAACAAAAGGTTCCCGTAGAGTACTACGGAAGTTTAGGGTGCTAATACCTTCCCTAAATTTAACCAACCCCCGAACCTTAGATCTCTCCCTTTTAGGTTTTTCCTTTCTTTAACCTTTCCTTTGGATAAATCAAAGACCGGTTGTAAATGAATTAAGATTCAAGTTAATCAATAGCTTGACATCCAAATTTCACCGCAACAAATACTTTTGTATATGTATTATTGGTGTTGCATGTTTTGTAAACATGAATGTGGTGGATGAATTACATTGAATGATGTGAATGTGTATATATGTGAATACATGTCAGTTGTGATTCAAATGTTTAGATTTTCCACTTTTATTCTAAATATTTGAGATGTGGGTATAAGGACTAAGATCCTCTGATGTGTTTGTTGCCCATTGTTGCATATCTATTATGAGCAGATGTTGTTTGTGTTTTAATTCAAGCATAATGTGACATGTTCCTTTTATACCGTATTTTAAATAATACTCTGATGAAATATTGAATTCGTGCCTAAATGATTCGTTTGATTATTTAGGGGTGTAGAAAGAGGGTGTTACATTAAGTGGTATCAGAGCCAGTGTTGAGTCTGTTGTGTCTGTGTTATTGTTGTTGACGGTTAAGCTGTGGTTTAACCTTGTTGTTGTTTCTGGGTTGCTCAGAATATGGCTGGTAGGAATGATGCTACGATGGTTGCTGCCATGGAAGAGATGGCTAGAGCGGTGCAGGGTGCGCCGAATGCGAATGAGAATGATGAGTTCAGGAAGAATCAGCCATCGGTCTTTAAAGGAAGATTCGATTCTGACGGTGCTCAAATTTGGCTGAAAGAGATCGAAGGAGTTTTCAGAGTTATGAATTGTGCTGAAGGAAACAAGGTGAGACTTGGGACTCACATGCTGAGGGAAGAAGCCGACGACTGGTGGGTCGGTATGCGACAAGTTATTGAGGTGAATGAGGAAACAATCACTTGTAATTTGTTTTGTATGGAATTCTTGAGGAAGTATTATCCTGAAAGTGTGAAGGGGAAAAAGAAATGGAATTTCTTGAGTTGAAACAAGGGAACATGTCCGTGGTAGACTACATGGCGAAGTTTGTGGAATTGGTTCAATTTCATCCTCATTATGCGGCGGTGACGGCGGAATTTTCTAAATGTATTAAGTATGAGAATGGCTTGCGCCCTGAGATTAAGCAAGCGGTGGGGTATCAACAAATTCGAAGGTTTTAGGATTTGGTCGAATGTTGTAGGATTTTTGAAGAAGATAGCAAAGCTCGTTCCACACATTATAAGAGTGTGAATGAGAGGAAAGGGAAACAGCAAGTAAGGAGTGGACCGTGTGTGACGCCTGTTGATAAGGGCAAACATAGGGGAAACTTCGATAGAAGATCTGGAGGTGGGAGTTCCGGTATGATTAAGTGCTTCAAGTGTGGTGAAATGGGACATAAGTCTTTTGATTGCGGAAAGACCGTGGCAAAGTGTTCTAACTGTGGAGGTATTGGTCATGCTACAACTGATTGTAGAAGGAATGCGGTGAAATGTTTTAATTATGGAGAAGTGGGGCATATTAGTACTAAGTGTACTAAGCCGAAGCAAGCTCAGGCAGGTGGTAAGGTGTTTGCTTTAGATGGGAAGGATACTACCAGTGTAGACCGTCTGATTAAAGGTATATGCTTTATTAATAGTACACCTTTAATTGCTATTATTGATACGGGAGCGACTCATTCATTCATTTCTCATGAGTGCGCTAAGCGTTTGGACTTGTTTGTGACTTCTTAGGGTGGCGAGATGCTTATTGAGACTCCTGCTTCAGGGTCGGTAACTACATCCTCGGTGTGTGTAAGTTGTCCTCTGACCATGTATGGTAGAGACTTTGTTATGGATTTAGTGTGTTTACCTTTGGAGGGTTTGGACGTGATCTTGGGTATGAACTAGTTGCAGTTTAATTGAGTTCATATAGATTGCTATCACAAGTTAGTAAGGTTTCCTTCTTTAGAAGAGGATGAAGAGGGGAGTTGTCTATCCACTAAAGAGTTGAAGAAACTTTTAGCGGATGAAGCTCAATTGTTCGGTTTGTTTGCATCTTTGTCCGTGGAAAGTAAGATGGAACCTGATGTTTTTCCAGTGGTGTGTGACTTTCCAGAAGTGTTTCCGGAGGATATTACGGATGTACCGCCGGAAAGAGAAGTTGAATATTCCATTGATCTAGTTCCGGGTACTAGACCAGTTTCGATGGCACCGTATCGTATGTCGACATCGGAGTTGGTAGAATTGAAGAAACAATTGAATGACTTGTTAGACAATAAATTTGTAAGGCCTAGTGTTTCTCCTTGGGGTGCTCCGGTATTGTTGGTGAAGAAAAAGGATGGAAGCATGCGTTTGTGTATTGATTATAGACAATTGAACAAGGTGACAATTAAGAATAAGTATCCACTTCCTAGGATCGATGATTTAATGGACCAATTGGTTGGTGCACGTGTTTTTAGCAAAATCGATTTGAGATCAGGTTATCACCAGATTCGTGTGAAAAAGGAAGATATTCAAAAGACAGCCTTTAGGACACGGTATGGTCATTACGAATACTTCGTGATGCCATTCGGAGTTTCTAATGCGCCGGGTGTGTTTATGGAATACATGAATAATATTTTTCATGAGCAGTTGGATCGTTTCGTGGTTGTGTTCATCAATGATATTTTGATTTATTCTAAGTCTCAAGAGAAGCATGAAGAGCATTTAAGGATTGTGTTGCAAATTTTGAAGGAAAAGCAATTGTATGCTAAGTTGTCTAAGTGTGAGTTTTGGTTGTCGGAAGTAAGTTTTCTTGGGCATGTTGTTTCCGGTAGTGGAATTAGTGTTGATCCATCCAAGATTGATGCAGTGAGACAATGGGAGACTCCTAATTTGGTTACGGAAATCCGAAGCTTTTTAGGATTGGCGGGTTATTATCGGAGGTTCATTGAGGGATTTTCGAAGTTGGCACTTCCTTTGACACAGTTAACTTGTAAAGGAAAAGCTTTTGTTTGGGATATTAATTGTGAAGAGAGTTTCACGGAACTTAAGAGACGGTTGACAACGACGCCGATTTTGATTTTGCCGAATCCTACAGATCCTTTTGTGGTGTATTGTGATGCGTCATTGACCGGTTTAGGTGGTGTTTTGATGCAAGATGGAAAAGTTGTGGCTTATGCTTCGAGGCAATTGAGAGTGCATGAAAAGAATTACCCTACCCATAACTTGGAATTAGCGGCTGTGGTGTTTGTTTTGAAAATTTGGAGACATTATCTTTATGGTGCAAGATTTGAAGTCTTTAGTGATCACAAGAGCCTAAAGTATTTATTTGATCAAAAATAATTGAACATGAGGTAAAGGAGATGGTTAGAACTTTTGAAAGATTATGACTTTGGTTTGAATTACCATCCGGGTAAGGCGAATGTGGTGGCCGATGCCTTAAGTCGGAAGTTGTTACATATGTCCGCGTTGATGGTGAAAGAATGGGAACTTTTGGAAGATTTCAGAGACTTGAGTTTGGTTTGTGAAATGACGCCGGTAAGCGTGAAACTTGGTATGCTACATGTTACGAATGACTTTCTTGCGACCGTTTGTGAAAAGCAAAAGTTAGATTTGAAGTTTGTTGATTTGATGATGAATGAGAGTGAGGATTACAAGGTTGATGATTTTGGAGTTTTGAGATTTCGTGGTCGTATTTGTATTCCCGATGATACAGAATTGAAAAAGATGATATTGGAGGAAGGACACCGAAGCAACTTAAGTATTCATCCGGGTGCGAATAAGATGTATCAAGATTTGAAGAAGATCTTTTGGTGGTCCGGGTTAAAGCGGGATGTTGCTCATTTTGTGTATTCGTGCTTGACTTGTCAGAAGTGTAAAGTGGAGCATCATAAGCCTAGTGGATTGATGCAACCGTTAGACATTCCGGAATGGAAATGGGATAGTATATCCATGGATTTTATTACGGGATTGCCGAATACGCAAAGAGGTCATAATGTTATTTGGGTAATTGTTGATAGGCTTACTAAATCTGCTCACTTTGTTCCGATTGATATTAGTTATCCTTTGGAAAAGTTAGCCGAAATTTATGTTCACGTGATTGTGAAGTTGCATGGAGTTCCTAAGAGTATTGTGTCGGATAGAGATCCTAGATTTACATCAAGATTTTGGGAAAGTTTACAAAGTGCTTTGGGTTCTAAGTTGAGATTGAGCTCGGCGTATCATCCTCAGACGGATGGTCAAACCGAGAGAACAATTCAATCATTGGAAGACTTGTTGCGTGCTTGTGTGCTAGAGCAAGGTGGTGCATGGGATAGCTATTTGGCATTGATTGAGTTCACCTATAATAATAGTTTTCATGCAAGTATTGGTATGGCGCCATTTGAGGCTTTGTATGGCCGGAGATGTCGAACACCTTTGTGTTGGCATGAAACCGGTGAGAGGTCGGTAGTTGGTCCGGAGTTAGTACAACAAACTACGGAGAAAGTGAAGTTTATTCGGGAGAAGATGAAGGCTTCTCAGAATAGACAAAAGAGCTACCATGACAAGAGAAGGAAAGATCTTGAATTTCAAGAAGGCGACCATGTGTTTTTGAGAGTTACACCGGTTACGGGTGTGGGTCGTGCTTTGAAGTCGAAGAAGTTGACTTCACGTTTTATTGGTCCTTATCAGATTACTGCACGAGTAGGTGTTGTGGCTTATCGTGTGGCGTTGCCTCCGAATCTTTCGAATTTGCATAATGTGTTCCATGTTTCGCAACTTCGAAAGTATGTTCCGGATCCGTCACAAGTTGTTCCTATGGACGAGGTTGAGGTGAGAGATAACCTTACGGTAGAAGTTTTACCGGTTAGAAATTTAGATCGTGAAGTTAAGAAACTCAGAGGCAAGGATATTGCGCTTGTGAAGGTAGCGTGGGGAGGCGCTTCTGAAGGCAATATGACTTGGGAATTGGAAAGTGGGATGCGAGAGTCGTATCCGGACTTGTTTGAATTAGGTAATATTTTCGAGGACGAAAATTTCTAAAGTGGGGGAGAGTTGTAACGCCCCGATTTCGATTATTTCATTTTATTGAGTGTTCTATTTGAATTGAGTAATAATTGTTTTAATTGTGAATTTGATGTGTTAATTTAGTATGTTTTATTATTTTACCGTTTCGGAGAATTTCAGGTAAAATTTAGATTGGAGGGTATTTTAGTCTTTTGATAATAATAGAATTGAAGGGAAAGATATAAGAGGAATTAGAGATGAAAATAGAAAGAAAGAAAAGAAAGTTAGAGAGAAAGAAAAGAGAAAGAAAGAAGAAGAGAAGAGAAAGGAGGAAAAAGTTGGAAATCATCAAGAAAGCTCACTAGGAATCGAATAATCGGGTATGGGTGTGAAACTTTATTATTCTATCCATATGTATGATCATGTATGTGTTGTGTGGATTCTTTGGTGGTTTTCTACACTTTCCATTTCTAGGTTGAATTTGATTTAATCAAGAGAATCGAGTTTTAATGGTTGAAAATGAGAATAAGTGGTAAAGTTTAAGTCGGGGGATGTTAGGTGGTGTTGGTGAGACGAGTTGGAATAAAATCGGTTAGATTCGGTGAGTTTCGGAACTTTTGGACAGTTAGGGATTTCTGAGTTCGCAAGTTCGCCAGGCGAGTGGCAGCGAAGCTTCGCCAGGCGAAGCCTAGCGAGTGGTCAGCGAACCAAGTCAGTAGCCAAGTTCAGTCTTCGCTGGCAAGTTCGCCGGGCGAAGGCTAGTGGCAAGAGTTCGCTAGGAGAATGAATCTAGCGAGTGGTAGCGAATACTTCCAGTAGCTTCTGACAGCCTTCGCTAGCGAGTTCGCCAGGCGAAGGAGGTAGCGAGCATTCGCCAGAGGCTTCGCCAGGCGAAGGTCAGCGAATGTGACAACATTTTTTTCCAGTTCCTGTGTTTTCTTTTCTAATGTTAATTGTTTGTTTCAGTTACGTTAATCCTTATCTGAATAGACGAGTTGTGTGCATTTGTGATAAGTTATGTTGTGGGTAGCCGTATGGCGTGAATCCTAGGTTATGGATCAATTGTGAGTGTGGCCGTTGGGCAAATTATATGCATTGTTTGAATTGAATAAAAATGCATGGTAATTGTGATGAATGTGAATAATGCATGATAATATATTTGCGAATATGTATGCATTTTGTGTTAATTGATCCCGTGTAGGATCTGTAGAACTATCGTGTGAGCGATGGTTTATAGTTGATTGAGTCATGTTTGCATGTGAAGCATCATGATATGGATTTGTGTTAATTGATCCCGTGTAGGATCTGCAGAACCTCGTGTGAGCGATGGTTACATTTGATCCCATGTAAGATCTGCAGAACCTCGTATGATGCGATGGTTATATTTGATTTCGCGTAGAATCTGCAGAACGATTGTGTGCCCATGTGGGGTGTGAGCAATCCCGAAACATCGTGTGCCCATGTGGGGTGTGAGCGATGGGTGAACATCGTAGGCCCGACGGGGAGTTACTTCGGTAACGAGCGATGGTTCCATTTTGGTTCTTCAATTGAACCTGTTGAATTGAGTCGGTACCGCATTTGCATCTGCATAGAGTCGTGAGTCGGTCTCTATGAGTTGCATTATCATCTTTATATGATGCATTGGCGAAATAAACATGTATGTGGATGTTTATGTGAAATGGTGATGATATAAACGTATTGTGTATGTTTATGTGAATTAAGTGAATTGTGATAATGGCATGAGTGAGTATGCTTGAAAATATGTATATATATATATATATATATATATATATATATATATATATATATATATATATATATATATATATATATATATATATATATATATATATATATATATATATATATATATATATATATATATATATATATATATATATATATATATATATATATATATATATATATATATATATATATATATATATATATATATATATATATATATATATATATATATATATATATATATATATATATATATATATATATATATATCTGTGTGTGTGTGTGTGAATATATGTATATATGTAGGTTTATATGGATTGATATAAACATTGGTGATTGCATATTGTATATGCTTGATGTTCTATTTTTATATAGATACTTATATGGATACATTGCGATGTATAGAATGATTGAGGTGAGTTGTGTTGTGACTACGGAAGATGCGTAACTACTGATATGTATATATATATATATATATATATATATATATATATATATATATATATATATATATATATATATATATATATATATATATATATATATATATATATATATATATATATATATATATATATATATATATATATATATATATATATATATATATATATATATATATATATATATATATATATATATATATGATTTATGCATTGTATATTATGATATTGTTTCTCACCCTTCTGCTGTTTTATGATGCTCTATGAGGCATTGCAGATTAGGTGCTGGTGATCCCTTTTTGTGAAGCACGTCTTCATTAGTTTTGGTCAGATTGCTCTGATATGTAACACCGGGTAGCATAGGAAGTCTTGGGCTATTTTTGATGAATACATTTGTATATGTATTATTGGTGTTGCATGTTTTGTAAACATGAATGTGGTGGATGAATTACATTGAATGATTTGAATATGTATATATGTGAATACATGTCGGTTGTGATTAAAATGTTTAGATTTTCCGCTTTTATTCTAAATATTGAGATGTGGGTATAAGGACTAAGATCCTCTGATGTGTTTGTTGCCCATTGTTGCATATCTATTATGAGCAGGTGTTGTTTGTGTTTTAATTCAAGCATAATGTGACATGTTCCTTTTATACCGTATTTTAAATAATACTCTGATGAAATTTTGAATTCGTGCCTAAATGATTCGTTTGATTATTTGGGGGTATAGAAAGGGGGTGTTACATATCCTCGGTGGGATCATCATCCCTACAAAAAGAAGGTGTGTAGTTGAGACTCATTCATCCCCGACAGGAGGAATTTGTGCATCTAGTCTCAGCGGTCCTAATGCACCTTGTCCCTAGCAAGAGTCTGTTTCCACAGGAAAGGATATGCAAGTTAATTATGCGGTTGAGTGTATACACTTGTTCCCGACAGTTTGTCTGTATGCACTTATTCCTCAGCAGTTCAAGTTGGATTTATTCGACAGAATAAAGTCATCCCCAGAGGGTCGAGATTGATGTCCCCCATGTAGGTCAAGTGTGTGCTCATATCCCCAGCAGGTTATAGGAATGCACTTACTCCCCAGATAGTCAAGACTGGATTGCTTTCCACCAGGCAGATGTGGAACGTTTTCCCAAGCAGCAGAGCATAGTCAGAATTTTGTTTCCCCACAGAGTCCAAATATGTTTGACTTTGTATCCCCTCAGAGTTTGATTGCTGATTCGATCCCCAAGCAGAGGCGGATGTTGTTTCCCTTATTACTTATTCCCCAGCAAAGTCGGCAGAGTATACCCTTCCTCAGCATAGTAGGTTCTTCCCCGCAGGTTGGAATCGTGTTTGAGAAAGTTTATTAGTGCATCCCTAGCAGTTGGGATGTATTTTGATGTTGATTTCCCATTGAGTAATCCTCGGCATAGTGGATTTGGATCTCCAGTGGAGTGGATTTATCCCCATATGTTTGATTTATACCCTAGAAGGTTTCGGTATTCTAGGAGGCTATTCAGGGCTGCTTTCCCCGTTAGAGCGCAGACTAATCTCAATGGTTGTTTGTGGTTCCCTTGCAGGGTCGTTGATTTCCCCAGTAGGTTGGTTTTGATTCCAACGGTTGGTTATCTGTCACCAGCCGGGTCGTTTGTTCCCCAGAAGAGTGATGTTCTGGAAGGCCATCTATGGCGTTTCCCTCAGCAAGAGTTGATTTGATTCCCAACTGAGTGGATTGTGTTCTCGTCAGAACAGTGTCACCCAGGAAAGTTCTTTTTCAAGAGATCATCCAGGGCTTGTTTTTCCCAGCTTAAGTCTAATCGTACTTGGTATGTTTCATCTCTCCCCGGTGGAGTTGCCCTCGTCTCTTCAGCATTTATTTTGCCGATTTGGTTTCGCTGCATTTTGCATTTGTGCATAGCATCCTCAGAAATGCGTAGCATTTCCATTTCGTATGGAGCATTACGCCATATTCAAACATATGCATTTGAAACATAATCTAGGTTGTTACCTCTTTGTTTTCAGGTATATCTTCAACAAACGGTTGATTTTACTTTGCTCGTGTGGTATTCAGACCCCGACAAATGATGTTGTACCCCTTTAGTGCGCGGTATCTAGACCCAGCATATTATCAGTTAATTCCTGAGCCTGTGTGGTATCTAGACCACGACAAAATCTTTTGATAGATGTGTTCATCTTATCAGGTGCTTCCCGACAGAGTTTCTTGTTTAAGTTTCTCTTTCCCCAGCGGAGGTTTCTTGAGAATTGTTGTTAGGTTCACTTATCAATTTCGTGTTGATACAGCCTTCAGGTTCGATGCTCGCTTTTATTTAGCGAATGCCTGCTGGTTAGCAGATGTTATCAACTTCATGTTGATCCGGCCTTCGGGTTCGATGCTCGCTTTTATTTAGCAAATGCCTGCTGGTTAGCAGATGTTATCAACTTTGTGTTGATCCGGCCTTTGGGTTCGATGCTCGCTTTTATTTAGCAAATGCTTGCTGGTTAGCAGATGTTATCAACTTCGTGTTGATCCGGCCTTCGGGTTTGATGCTCGCTTTTATTTAGCGAATGCCTGCTGGTTAGCAGATGTTCTCAACTTCGTGTTGATCCGGCCTTTAGGCTCGATGCCTATTTTTATTTAACAGATGCCTGGCGGCGATGTCAGATGTTTTTCTCAACTTTGTGTTGAGCTGGCCTTCGGGCTCGATGCCTGTTCTTATTTAACAGATGCCAGGCGGCGATGTTAGATGTTCTTCTCAGCTTTGTGTTGAGCCGGCCTTCGGGGTCGATGCCTGTTTTGTTCAAACAGATGCCTGATGGTGATATAAGATGATCTTTCTGACTTAGTGTCGTTTCCTGCGTGTTAGCAGATGTTTCTTCCGACTGCATGTCGAGGCTTCTTGATTGGTAATCGATTAGCTTGTTGTCGTTGCAACTATCAGATTCAGTTATTTCCGGAGGTTTTTGTTCCCAATAACAAGTTTGCAGTCCTATTTCTGCGGTTGGCAAATTTCTAGGTTCTTTGGTATTCAACCGTCTTTTACCTTGATTGTTTGAAAGCCGTTCGCTTTTCACTCATTCAAGTCTAAGTCGTTTGAATAGGGGCAGCTGTTGTACCCCATAATTTGACAAACCCTTTCTTTACTTGGCTTATGTTTTAGCATTTTGCATTTGCATAGCATTGTCCTTTACATGGGATCAAGAGAGGTGTGCCATTCAAGAGAAGAGTCTCAAAGGTTGCAAGCTCAAGCAAGAGTGTTTATTCAAGTTATCAATTGATTACAATCATCAGGAAGTGGTCAAAGCTCTTTGAAAGAGTAGATTGATGTATGTGGCTTACCTCCTATCTTAGGGGTCAACAGAGGATCATCAGGGGTTCACAAGTTCATGGTTATGGATAAGAGATGTTTGAGAGGCTCATTGAGTGCTTTGGAAGCCATTGTGGAGTTTGTCTATGTTATCATTTCACTTGCAGGAGGTCACAGTCAAAGGTTGTGCACCTAGGGTTTCATCTGGTCAGCTCAAGGTCAAATGTGGACTTGAGGGAGTTTGAGACTTGGTTTTAAGTAATTAGAGCTATGGGGAGTTATGTTGAGACATCTAGGATGTCATTTCAAGTTTAAATAAAGAAGAATCAAGAGTTCAAGAAGTTACTAAATTAGGGTTTCAGAGGGTTTCAATGTAAAATCCCCTTCTTTAGTGCTCAACTTCAAGGACAATTTACTACATGATGCAAGTTCAATCTCACTTTATTGCAAACATGAAACTTGTAGGGCATGTTCTAAGCTTTCTTTTAAGTATTAGAACTCATCCATTGGGTTTGTGGAAATCAAGTTATGATGCCATCAAGTTAGAGGTCCCAGATGAACTTATTTTTGGTCAACCAAAAGTTAACTCACTTCCAAGGGACTTTTGGCCTAGAATCAAATTTATCCTCAATTTGAATTGAACATAAATGTTTTTCCTCATGATCTTAGATTTCCAAAAAGTCCTAGAAGTCCTTAATATCATTTGTGGAACTAAAGTTATGGACCTTACAAGGCAAGGGTATTTTGGGAAAGTTTGATTATAGGTCATTTGTTACATAAGCCATTTTCGTGCACTTGTGTACTTCAAATGAACTTTCAACCAACATGAAAGTTGCTCCTAGGGACCTCATTTGCATTATAAAACTCAAGGATTGTATGGATTATGATTTATTATGGATATTTGGTGAGAATTTCAAGTGAAAGATGGACTTTAAAGTGTGATTTCAATTCAATGCATTATAGGCCATCTTCATGTCTTATTTTGATCCAATTCTCTTCAAGATACATTCACAAGAAAAATGCACAAATTGGTTTGGCACATGATGAGCAAAAACACGGGCATTTTGGCATTCCTTCACAAAGAAGTTTTCATTCAAAACTTGCTAATTGGATCCAATGCAAAGCCCAATCCATTTCCAATGTAAAATTCAACTCACCAGCTGCAGAATTAAGTGATTTCCATGTGTGTACGCAAGCAATTCACGTGTGCAGCATTTTTTCAAATTCAGCAAAATAAGGCTTCATGGGTCTTCCAATTGATCAGATATCCATCATATATAAACTCAAAACACGCCTTGAGAGCTCAGAAGTGAAAATTGAGTTTGGAGAGAGCAATTTCAGTTTTCAAATTCTCAAAGAAATTTCAAAATCGTGTTTCACTTTTCTCTGCAATTCAAGTCTAATTGAAGAGCAATTCACCTTCCTTGAAGAATTTGGAGTGGATCTGGATCATTTGAAGCAAGCTTGCAAGCATCTGAAGCACCAACGGAGTGTCTCCGTTCAGTGAGTTTCTTCTTCACAATTCTCTCATTCTAGGCCATGAATTAGGTTCATACTAGTTGCATCTGAAGCCCTACCTTATGTAGGCCATGTTTGATTGCTTGTTGTTCATGTTTGCTTGAGTTTTCGGATGTGCATCTCAAACTTGTTGCGTTCGATTCTCTTAATTTGTGAAGGATATAGATGATTAGATCTTGGATTCATGACCTACGTGACTTCAGCTTTCTTTTGATATAAATTTTGTTAGGATTGGTTGGGATCTGGTGATCTGAGCTACGACTCCGACGTCTGGTGTAACACCCTTCTAAACCCCACGGAAAATATACGAATAATCAGAGTAAAATTTCATGCATTCACAAAAGGGCGTCACACATAACTTTCGAAACATCAAAACCACCTGTCATGCTCATTAACACTTATAATAAATAATCATGCTTCTCACAATTTTACTTTGCATGTAGCAGCGGATTCATTTTATATTCGTAATTCTCTTAACAGAACATTCATGTTCATCACATAAATTAACATTACTTAGGCACTAAGGCCAACATCATAATATTCCAATGAATACAAAAACATAGCGTAGAGTACATAAAGTATCTCTAAAACATAACCCAACGATCCCAGTGTTACATGACCAGAGCATGACTCGACCCAACATGATTAAATTACTAAATAGCTACACCAATAGCGACTTCGCAACTACAAGCAGCTCTACTCTTGATACCTGCACGATGCCAGATAGGACATCATTCCAGCAGAAGGGTGAGAAATATTATCATAATAACAATGCATATAATCATATATGTACATTAACATAAAAATATGCATAAACTACGATCTCACCACATTTTATCATAATTCACTCATATACATCACAATGTACATATTCGTAATTCACATCATTGCACATAAACATTTACAATTATGTTTATTCATCACAATTCATCATAAAGTATACACACACACACACACACACACACACACACACACACACACACACACACAGATATATATATATATATATATATATATATATATATATATATATATATATATATATATATATATATATATATATATATATATATATATATATATATATATATATATATATATATATATATATATATATATATATATATATATATATATATATATATATATATATATATATATATATATATATATATATATATATATATATATATATATATATATATATATATATATATATATATATATATATATATATATATATATATATATAACACCAGGCATATTTATCATGCATATATCCAAAGTTCTCAATTCAACAATTCACACACAAGCATACTTTCATATAACAATGATATCTATGTCATGTGACTCATATAAAACTCATCAATTCTCACCAATCCCTATTTGAGATTATGGGTACATCGTTTATACCCCACCAAGAACAACATCTCAGTTATTCTACCCCGGTGATTATTTCACTAGGAACGAAATCTTAGTCATTCTACCCCAGTGTATACGACCATGTCACTATACCTCACTAGGAACAACATTTGTCATTCTACCCCAGTGATTACTCCACTAGGAACAACATCTTGTCATTCTCCCCTAGTGATTACTCCACTAGGAATAACATCTTGTTATTCTCCCCCAGTGATTACTCCACTAGGAACAACATCTTGTTATTCTACCCCAGGGAGTATGAGCCTTACACATATACATATTTTCAACATCATCATCACATTCACCAAGCAATGCACATATATTCACAATACATTCTCATGCATCCTTCACATACAATCGCATACAATTATTATGCATTCATAATATCGTGCCAACGGCAACAAACTCAATCACATTCATCATGCACTTTTAATTAATTTAAACAATGCATACATTTGTCAAAAGACCACATTTCCACAATTGATTCCATAATCTAGGATTCACGCCATACGGATACCCACAGCATATCTTATCACAACAGCACATAACTATTCATTTCAGATAAGGATTGAACACAATCAAACCAAACAATCAACATTGGATGGAAACACAAGGAAATGAAAGTGTTGTCACACTCGCTAGCTTGCTCGCCTAGCGAGTTCCTAGCGAACACTCGCTACCTGTTCGCCTAGCGAACAAGCTCGCGAAGGCAAACAGAAGCTACTGTAAGGCTTCGCTGCCTACTCGTTGGGGCTTCGCCTAGCGAACCCCTCGCTACCTCGCTCGCTACCAGCGAAGAGAGTCAATTACATTCTGTTCAAGTCTGGGACCATTCGCTACTAGCTCAGTACAGCGAACACTCGCGACCTGCTCGCCTAGCGAAGGTGCTAGCGAACATCTGCGATGTTCAAAACCCCAACTGTCCAAAATCATCAAATCATCACAAAATCAACCGATTCAATTCCAACGAATCCCAATAGTCTTAGCCTAACATTTTTCGACTAATCTACACCATTTATTCCAGATTTTAACCGTTCAAACATCGGTTTTACCGATTAAACTCATTTCTGCCCTAAAATGGAAAATGATGGAGAACCTCCCACAACATTGGTAAGATAACAACATTTCACACCCTTACCTTGATTAAATCGAAAGCTAGGAGTTGCTCTTGAGCTTTCCAAGCTTTTCCTTCTTTTCCTTCTCTTTTCCCCTCTTCCTCTTTCTTTCTCTTCTCTTTCTCTTATGTTACCATCCTTTCCTTTTCCTTCCACTTTTTCTTATATATTTTTCCCTTCTATTTCTCTCCGATATATTTCTTCTCTCAGAATATCTACCAATTCCTTTAAATAATCATCCAATAATTTCAATAAATCAATTAATTAACATAAATAATTAATTAATGAAAATTAGGCTGTTACAACCCTCCCCCACTTAAAAGATTTTCGCCCTCGAAAATTATCTCAATGAACAGAGTCGGATACAACTCTCTCAACTGGTCTCCCACTCCCAAATCCAACTTTCTTCAGCTGTTCTTCCCAACTACCTTCACCAAAGAAATCTCTTTTCCTCGAAGTTGCTTCTCATTCATCAACCTGAACTAGCAATGCCTCAACAGTCAAATCCTCCCTCACTCGTACACTATCCATCTGAATCAATGTACCTCCTCAGCTTAGACACATGAACATATCATGCAATTCCCACAAGTGACAGCGGATCAAGATTATGCTGTTGAGGAGACCGAGGCTCTGTTTCAACACAATCACAACACTGCTCTGATAATACAACCCTGAAGAGGACCAATAATTATGCATTGTCGAGAACAACCACGTCTCTGACGATAAGAACCCTCTGATCCCAACAAACACTGATTCACTGTCAAGAAAACCAGGAAGTCTGAAGGTTAAGGTTTCCTGCACCAACCCGACCTCGCTCACAGGTATGAACCTAGTCATTGATAAGGTATGGCATCCTGTCGCTTTCGCGAAAAATAAGGTGCCGGCAAAATAGAAGAGTCGCCACCTTTCGTTATTTATCCCTCAGAACGGGAAAGGAAACGATCGGAAAAACCTGACGAAAAGGGTATAAGATAAGGTCATCGCAACCATTGTCTGGGTTCGGGAGTCGGTTACGCAAGGGGAAGGTATTAGCACCCCTCACGTCCGTCGTACTCGACGGGATCCACGCTTGTTGTGTTCACTGGATGAGTTGGTTTATCTATCTACCTATCAAGGCTGGTCTGAAAAGAAAAGAAAATGAGTAGGCAAAGCGTCGCGCTTTATGCCTACGTATTCTCATCAGAGAATGAGAAATCAGAGTCAACGTAGTTCGACCTACTACGGGTTACGGGGAAGGTGGCTCGCCAATACATCAGTATTGTGCCTACGTACTCTCAACAGATATGAGAGATCAGAGCTTACGTAGTTCGGGATAACACGGATTACGGGAATTCAGATTCATCTGTTTTATCGAGTAGGGTTAAACAGCAATTCCAGCAGTTAGGGGCAAAGCCTGTTTGCGGTAGAACTGGAGTTTAACGACACTCTTTTCTTCAGAAAAGCTTCCTTTGAATTATGGGCCCACGGGGCAAAAAGGTTTGAAGTTTGTTTTCTGTCTTTTACGAAAGAACTGTTTTTTATTGTTGTTTGCAATTTCAATCGCACTAAAGACTATGACCTGAGAGTGAATGCGTCGCATGTCACCCAAAGGGTGCCATACTAAACATCCAGACTGTTGAAAAGAAGCTCTCCAACAATCCTTTCTCAGATAGCTTAAGGCTCGTAACGTACGAAAGAAATCATTCATGATTACTGTATTTTAAACTGTTTTGAGATGAGAAGAGAAGGGGCTCAACTACGGGGAGACTATCAAGTCCTAATGTTGTCATGCCAAGGATTCATCCTATGGTTGAGGTTTGAAACAGGGAACTCCTAGAAGTTATCATGCATAGGTTTCAACCTAAAGTTCTATCATCATTTCCTTATCAAAGGAAGTGAGATTCCTATGGGATCATGTCAATGATACAGAAACTGATAAAGCACCAGCTTACACAGTAAACAGTAAATGAATGAAAAATGCATGCAATGCAAGTGAGGGAGGAAATGTGTGTGGCGTGTCAGCCTCCACAAGCTCATCTCAACCTCAAGCTAGATATGAATAACTGTAATCATACAGAGGAAATAACATAAAGTGCTATCAAGCAAGATACCACAAACTGCAATCATACAGAAGAAATGAAATAAAGTGCTATCAAGCAAAACAAACCACATGGGCAAGGGAGTAAGGCTCTACCGAATACCCGCAAGCAAAGCCATATAGTAACAATACAAGCAGAGGGAGCAACTCAACCTCTAGTGCAATCATCCTCCTTGTCTCTACTGCGAAAATCGGCGCCGGCTGAACAGAAGAGTCGCCACTGTGCGTTATTTATCCCAACAGAGGGAAAGGAAACGCTCAGAGTAAACCTACCGCAAAACGGGGAAAGGAATGGTCATCGCAACCAAATCCTGGATTCGGGAGTCGGTTACGCAAGGGGAAGGTATTAGCACCCCTCACGTCCGTCGTACTCGACGGGATCCACGCTTGTTTTCTGTCGAAAGGATTGTTATTCTATCTACTCTACAGGTCTGGGGTTAAAAGAAAAGAAAAAAGTTGACTCGGCAAAGTATCGCACTTTATGCCTACGTATTCCCGTCTGGAACGAGAAATCAGAGTCAACGTAGTTCGCCTACCTACTGGAAAGGAGGGGAAGGTTGCTCGCTAGGATATCGCATCCTATGCCTACGTACTTTCATACAACATGAAAGATCAGAGCAAACGTAGTTCGGGAAACGTACGACACAAGTCTGTTTTGATTGCTTTTATCTCCTTCTGAAAAAGGGTTTTCCTGATTAGAAGTCCAAGCGGACAAAAATGACGTTTTGATGAGTTCACATTCTTTTACGGAAGAAGTGTCTTTTATTGTGTTTGAAATATTTATTGTATTTTTCTGTTTGTTTTGAGAAAGAAGAGACAGAACTCTAACCTATGGTTGAAAAGGGAATCAAACTAACCTAATGTTATCATGCATGGGTTAAGACCTAATGTCTATCATGTTCCTCTCTTGCGCAGAGAGAAACATAGATCCTAAGGGATAAACGGAAACAGAAACCACAGATACAATAAAACAGTAAAATATGCATGAATGCAGCAGTACAAGCTAGGCAAGGGAGTCTCGCTCAACCTCGAACCTAGAAAACAACAGGCAAAAGCGAACAAGATTCGCTTTCAACCTAACAGATTAATTGGCAAACAATACAGTCCGGGAAAATCAAACAATACATCAAAACTTATAAACAGCAAAAATAAACAGCAAACAGTAACTCTGCATAGCAAGCTCCATCAGCTTCTATCTTCAAGTCATCTTCAAACATCTATAAGCTCCGGGCAAGCCTCAATCTTCAAGGAAAGAAACTCTAACAGTAAACACCTTCAACAGCTTCAAACAGCAGGGCTTCAATAGCAACAATCAAAGGCACAGCTCCAACAGCACGATCTTCATCTTTTACAGTCTTCAAGAAAGGTCTCTATCTTCAATCTTTCATGGCTTTTCTTCAAATCAAACTCTCCAGGATGAGGAACAATTAATAGAATGAATCGGGATGTTAAACAGTTAGTTGACCACCAAAGGTGGCAAACAGACTGTTTAACAAAATGTAGAATGCTTCTCTCAAGAGTTTTATCTCTTAGATACTGTCACCAAGCCTTCCAAAGGAAGGGGGTGAGTATCCTAGAGAGACTCTGAATCACAGAGAGGGATGGAGGCAAACAAGACCTTCCATGTTTATGAAGCAAGTTTCTACTCTAAGCTCTACCTAGCTCCTAGTTCCTATAAGCTTCAACAGCCACAAGCAAGCTACAATCTTCATCAACTCTGGAACTTGATCTTCACTCCTTTGGTCTTCAATGGCTTCATCAACAAAGCTCTTCACTCAAACCCAGACCCCAAGCAAGCCCAATACCCCACACAATCAAACAATAACCCTAGAAAGGGCACACCATACAATCAATCAATTACAATAATATACTAATAGTATTAATATAATAGGGGAACTTCTAGCATTTTCTAAGGGATCTACTACACTTACCCATAATACCCCTATAGTCCCATCTCCTAATTTGTCCTAGAAACCCAAAAAGAAATTATTTTGTTACACCTATGTTATGTTCAAAACCCTAATTAACTAGCCTAATAGTTTCTAACTAAACTACCTAAAATGAAGTCCTAGAAAATGTGGTATAAAAACCATGGGCACCTAATATCCATATCTAGTTGTACTAAAAAGAATGGGGTGAAAATCCTAAAGGAAACTCTTAAACTAAATTCAACAATTGGTAGCATCAACTAAAAGAATTAAACAAAGCAATTAAATGTAAAAATATACAAAAAATATGAAAATGAAGTAAAATGACAATTTTATGCTTTCATATTTTTCTTGACAGAAAATAGAAAATGGGGAAAAAAATCTCATTAAAAAATAGTGATTTTTCATTTTTATATGAATTTTTAAAGTTATAAAAAATTTGGAGAAAATTTGATAAGAGAAATGATGAGGTGGGTGCAAGAAGAAATAAAATGCAGTTATTATCATATCTGGGCCCAGATAGGGGGGTGGCATTAGAAACACGCCTGGGCCCATTTAATTCAGAAAACAAATGATAAATCCAGAAAAAAAGAGAAATGCGTGGTGTAAGTAGTAACTCGTTTCAGTTCATTTTGCAATTGGGCTTGGATTGGGGGTGCAGGAAACAAATTCACGCGAGGCCCATGCTGGTACACTAAGTGGAACGCAGCGTTTTGACGCTGCTGGCTTCCCTCCCTTCTTCATTTTAAATCCTGGGCGTCTGATCGTTCTCCAGTCAACAAGTCAATGTGCAATCTAACGGTGGCGAAGTCGTCTTCAACCTTTGGCTTCTAGGGTTTGCAGAATCCATGAAACACGAGTTCCATGCATCAATCTTCCATCTCGTCGTTCTCCCTCGTCCCTCCACCAAATCACACGATCCAAGAACCAATCTTGGCCTACTTTTCACGTAGAACACAATTGTGGCAATAGATTGCATTAAAACTCTCTCTATCGTCCAAACCGAAAGATGGAACATCAAGAACTCAACATTTCCTCAGTTTTCGATCATCACCAAACTCACCATTCTTTGCATAACAATAATACCCATGCTATACTGATCAAAACTAGCTAATTATCTAAGATTCTAACAGCCTAACCATCGTGTTCTATGCTTCAACAGAATTTATGCTCACATGTCAACCTCCATGAAATCTTGCCTAAAGCTCCAGAAATGATCATCTAACCACCTAAACCATGCTTAACCTAACAATTCTACATCATGCTACCTAATTCGAGCCAAATTGTGAGAAACACTAACCTGGTAAGAAGTTGAAAACAGATGGAGATTTTCTTCACTTCAAAGCCTACAATGCTCCAAGATCACTCAATGTGCTATAATCTTGATTCTGTATGCAACAATTCTTGCTCAAACCACTTGGATCACCATAACCGATTTCAATTGCACTTGGATGTGAGAATTTGCATAGCACGATTCAGGCCACTATTCACTCAGATCTTGGTTGCAATGTGATCACTGATGATTATTGAATAGAATAGGAACAAAATCTTGAAGAAATGATGAAGAATTAAGAGGATTCGAAGGAATTTGCAAAAATGCAAGATGAAGTGAAACTATGAGTTTTTGATCAAAATGAAGTTCAAACCTGCTTTGGATCAGCTCTAGTGTTTATATAGATGAGGATAGAAAGTTCTGGAAGATGCTAGATTGATCCCATGAGAAATTATTCATATCATTGCATGAGAAAATGAAAATGGCCAAGTTGTAAAACCAGTTCTACATTGCCTTGTTACAGCTCCTCAAAATCTCTTGAATTTCTCTTTTCATGACAATTAGAGAGTGTGTGGATGCTTACTTGCCTTGTGCATTGGTCCTAGCTTGATTTGGCAAGTGTATCTTTTCTTACAAGCAACTTATGATAACTCCAATTTCTTGACTTTAAACCAAAAAACTAATATTGCCAATGATCTTGAAATGCAATTTACCTTCAAAATGGTTGGTCATATGCTTGGTTTTGCTTTTGTATCAAAAAATCACAATTTTGGTCATTTAAAAAGGTAATTTTCCCTTTATAATTGATCAATTTTGCAACTCTAAGTTCCATGCATTTCCAACTTTCCACAACCACTTTCCTAGACTCAAAATGTCATTTGGAGCAAGTTTGATGTTGAACATTTCTTCATTTGAAATTTGGAAATAAGAGTTTTGGGCATATGCTTGAAATGACCTGTAATTCTACTTTCCCAAAATACCCCTGGCTTGCCAAGATCATAAGTAGAGTTCTACAAATCAGATGAAGGCATACCATACCTTTCTAGAAAGCTAAGATCATGAGTAACAACTTTAATGTTTTCCAGAAATCCATTTGAAAACTACTTGAGGGGTAAAGTTGCTTTGAAGTCAAGTAACTTTCACAGACAAATTTCAGTGTCCTCAGATGACATGTAACTTGCAAGAACCATAACTTGAGTTCTATAAATCTCCTTGATGCCTTCCACCACTCAAATTAAAGGTATTGAGATACTCTACAAGTTTCATGTTGGCCAAGGATCCATTTGAGACTTTCATTTTGAATTATCTTGCTTGGAATTTTGCCCTAAATTAGGGGATTTTACACAGAAACCCTAATTTAGAAACTTCTCTTCTTCTTGATTTCTTTTGATTTCTCCTTGGCAAAACACCACATCCATATCCACATATCAAATGAGGCATCCCACATATTTCAAATAGACCTTGATCCCCTTTAATCAAGCATTTGACCTAGGGTTGACCTAGGGTTGACCCAGATGAAACCCTAGTTGACTGTCTTCAACTGCAGCTCTTGTAATCACATCAATGACTTGTCTCACTTTCAAAATGACCCTCTAGGTCCTCCATGATGTCTATATACACTCCATGCTCTCAATTCATAGTCCACCACTTCTCTGATGATCTTCCCATGCCCTCAAGATAGGAGAGAAACCCACTGATTGGTCCACTAGCTTCTCAAGCTTCAATTTCTTCCTGATGACTTGGATAAGATTGAATTTGAATAAGAACCTCTTGATATGCTCATAGAGATAAGAATTTCACTTGGTCCCTTGTTGGATGGCTTGTTATGCTATGCTATGCAAATGATTAGACTATGTATATGACTGCTTATGCAAATGACAATGCAATTGAAACATAAACCAAATGAAGTAGGTTGAGCAAATTTTAGGGTGCAACACTCCTAGATTAAAGTCAGTCTAGATATGAACTTATTCTAATGCATCAAGCAAGTCAAACAGGTCACAGCAATACAGAAAAAACAGACAAGGAAGAAAGCAGATCAACCCCTCTTTCAATTCCAAGCTTCAGCTCTTCTAACAGCACCTCAGTCTTCAGACTTCAACCACCCTTCAAGGTTATCATCCTCCATGACAAGTATCAACTTGCTTCTCCAGGTTTCAACCCATCAAACATAAGTGTCAACTTGTTCTCTCTTCTTCAAGCTTTAGCTCCTTAGTCAATTCCACTTTCAGGCTTCCCTCTTAACTACAAGTATCAACTTGATTCTGTTGCACCCTAAAATTTGCTCAACCTATTTCACTTGGTTTATGTCTCATAGCTTTAGCATTTGCATATTAGGTCATGTACATAATTCATTCATCTGCATAGCATAACATGGGCAAGCCATCCAACAAGGGACCAAATGCAATTCTTATCTCTATGAGCATATCAAGAGGTTCTTATTCAAATTCAATTTTAGCCAAGTCATCAGAAAGAAATTGAAATCTGAGAAGTCAGTGGATCAAGCAGTGGATCTATCTCCTATCTTGAGGGTATTTGAAGATCATCAGAGAAGTTGTGAGCTATGAATTGAAAGCATGGAATGTGTACAGACATCATGGAATACCTAGAGAGTCATTTTGAAATTAAGACAAGTCATTGATGTGATTACAAGAGCTGCAGTTGAAGACAGTCAACTAGGGTTTCATCTGGGTCAACCCTAGGTCAAATGCTTGATTGAAGGGCATCAAGGCCTGTTTGAAAGATGTGGGATGCCTCATTTGACATGTAAATATGGATGTGGTGTTGTGCCAAGGAGAAATCAAAAGAAATCAAGAAGAAGAGAGGTTTCTAAATTATGGTTTCTGTGTAAAATCCCCTGATTTAGGGCAAACTTCCAAGCAAGATAATTCAAAATGCAAGTCTAAAATGGATCCTTGGCCAACATGAAACTTGTATAGGATCTCAAGACCTTTAATTTGAGTGGTGGAAGGAATCAAGTAGATTTATAGAACTCAAGTTATGGTTCTTGCAAGTTACAGGTCATCTGAGGACACTGAAATTTGTCTGTGAAAGTTACTTAACTTCCAAGAAACTTTTACCCCTCAAGGAATTTTCAAATGGATTTCTGGCCAACATGAAAGTTGTTACTCATGATCTTAGAATTCTAGAAAGGTTTGGTATGACTTCATATGATTTGTAGAACTCTACTTATGATCTTGGCAAGCCAGGGGTATTTTGGGAAAGTGGAATTACAGGTCATTTCAAGCATATGCCCAAAACTCCTATTTCCAAATTTCAAATGAAAAAATGGTCAACATAAAACTTTCTCCAAATGACATTTTGAGTCTAGAAAATTGGTTGTGGCATGTTGGAAATGCATGGAACTTAGATTTGCAAAAGTGACCAATATTAAAGGGAAAAATACCTTTTTAAATGACCAAAATTGTGATTTTTTTGATACAAAAGCAAAACCAAGCATATGACCAACCATTTTGAAGGTAAATTGCATTTTAAGATCATTGGCAATACTAGTTTTTTGGTTTGAAGTCAAGAAATTGGAGTTATCTTAAGTTGCTTGTAAGGAAAGATACACTTGCCAAATCAAGCTAGAACCAAGGTGCAAGGCAAGGGATGGTTTCTACACTCTCTAATTGTCATGAAAGGAGAAATTCAAGAGATTTTGAGGGGCTGTAACAAGGCAATGCAGAGTTGGTTTTGCAACTTGGCCATTTTCATTTTCTCATGCAATGATATGAATAACTTCTCATGTGATTAATCTAGCATCTTCCAGAACTTTCCATCATCATCTATATAAACCCTAGAGCTGATCCATGAAGGGGTTGAACTTCATTTGGATCCAAAACTCATAGTTTCACTCCATCTTGCATTTTTGCAAATTCATTCAAAACTTCTCAATTCTTCATCATTCATTCAATTTTATGATCCAATTCCATTCAATAATCATCCCTGAGTAGATTACAAGCAAGATCTGAAGAGGAAACTGCAAGAATCGTGCTATGCAATCTTCTCTCATCCAAGTGCAATTGAAGTTGGTTATGGTGATCCAAGTGGTTTGAGCAAGAATTGTTGCATACAGAAGAAAGATTATAGCACACTGAGTGATTTTGGAGCATTGCAAGCTGTGGATTGAAGAGGATCCTCATCTGTTTTCAACTTTTTACCAGGTTAGTTTTTCTCACATTTTGGCTCGAATTAGGTAGCATGATAGAGATGTGTTAGGTTAAACATGGTTTAGGTGGTTAGATGATTGATTCTGGAGCTTTAGGCAAGATTTCATGGAGGTTGACATGTGAGTGCAAATTCGGTTTGGACCTAGAACATAGTGATTAGGATGTGATAATCTTAGATAATTAGTTAGATTTGTTCAGTGTGGCATAAGGATTGTTTTTGTACAAAGAATAGTGAGATTGGTTATGATTGAAACCTGGTGAAATCTTGATTTCTTGATGTTATCCCTTTCGGTTTGGATGATAGAGGGTGATTTAAAACAAACCAACACCATGGCTGTGTTCTACGCAAGAAATAGAGTGAATTTGGTTCTTGGATCGTGGCATTTGATGGAGAGATGAGAGAGAATGAGTGGTGGAAAGTTTGATGCATGAAGCTCGTGCATCCATGGATTCAGAAACCCTAGTGTGACCAAGGTTGAAGACGAAATCCCCACCATTGAGCGCGCGCTGACCTTGTTGACTGGAGAAGGATCTATTGGCTGAGATTCAAAGAAAATTTGGAGGGAAGTCTGGGCGCTTGAAGCGCAGCATTTCATTAAAACGCTGGCTGGGCCTTAGCAAGCATTGCTTTCCCCACCCCCCTGAGCGAGGCCCAATCCAAATGAACTGTGATCTGATGCTATTTACACCGCGCCTCTAACCATTTTTCTTTTTATTTTATTTAGTTTTCTGAGTTTAAAACTGGGCCCAGGAGCTTCGCTATTGCCACCCCCCATGCTGGGCCCAGATGTGAATAATAACTGCCTTTTATTTCTATTCATACCCCCTTATCATTTTTCATATTAAAATTCACTCCAAATTTTTTTAATCTTTAAAAATTCATAATAAAATGAAAAAACATTATTTTTTAATGAGACTTTTTTTCCCATTTTCTATTTTCTGTCAAGAAAAATATGAAAAAGTAAAATTGTCATTTTACTTCATTTTCATATTTTTTGTATATTTTTACATTTAATATCTTTTTTTTAATTCTTTTGGTTTATGCTACTATTTGTTGAATTTAGTTTGAGAGTTTCCTTTAGGATTTTAATCCCATTCTTTTTAGTACAACTAGATATGGATATTAGGTGCCCCCCCTGATTTTTATACCAATTTTTTAGGATTTATTTTAGGTAGTTTAGTTAGAAAATATTAGGCTAGTCAATTAGGGTTGTGAAGATGACATAGGTGTAACAAAACAAATTTCTTTTTGGGGTTTTAGGACAAATCAGGAGATGGGACTATAGGGGTATTATGTGTAAGTGATAGATCCCTTAGAAAATGTTAGACTTCCCCTATTATATTAATGCTATTAGTATATTCTTGTAATTGATTGATTGTGTGGTGTGCCCTCTCTAGGGTTATTTGTTTGATTGTGTGGGGTATTGGGCCTGCTTGGGGTTTGGGTTTGAGATGAAGACTTTGCTGATGAAGCCATTGAAGACAAAAGGAATGAAGACCCAGTTCAAGAGTGGATGAAGATTGTAGCTTGCTTGCAGCTGTTGAAGATTATAGGAATTAGGATCTAGGCAGAGTTTAGAATAGAAACTTGATTCACAAACATGGAAGGTCTTGTTTGCCTCCATTCTTTCTCTATGATGCAGAGTCTCTCTAGGATACTCACCCCCTTCCTTTGGAAGGATTGGTGACAGTATCTAAGAGATAGAACTCTTGAGAGAAACATTCTATATATTGTTAACAGTCTGTTTGCCACCTTTGGCGGTCAGTTAACTGTTTAACATCCCAATTCATCCTATTAATTGTTCCTCATCCTGGAGAGTTTGATTTGAAGAAAAGCCATGAAAGATTGAAGATAGAGACCTTGCTTGAAGATGAAGATTGTGTTGTCGAAGCTGTGCATTTGATTGTTGCCATTGAAGCCCTGCTGTTTGAAGTTGTTGAAGGTGTTTACTGTTAGAGTTTTCCTCCTTGAAGATAGATGCTTGCTTGAAGCTTGTGGATGTTTGAAGATGACTTGAAGATAGAAGATGATGGAGCTTGCTGTGCAGAGTTGCTGTTTGCTGTTTATTTTTGCTGTTTATAATTTTTGATGTATTGTTTGAATTTCCCGAACTGTATTGTTTGCCAATTAATCTGTTAGGTTGAAAGTGAATCTTGTTCGCTTTTGCCTGTTGTTTCCTAGGTTCGAGGTTGAGTGGGACTCCCTTGCCTCGCTTGTACTGCTGCATTCATGCATTTTACTGCTTTATTGTATATATGCTATTGTTTCTGTTTCCGTTTATCCCTTAGGATCTCTGTTTCTCTCTGCGCAAGAGAGGAACATGATAGACATTAGGTCTTAACCCATGCATGATAACATTAAGTTAGTATGATTCTCTTTTCAACCATAGGTTAGAGTTCTGTCTCTTCTTTCTCAAAACAAACAGAAAAACACAATAAATATTTCAAACACAATAAAAGACACTTCTTCCGTAAAAGAATGTGAACTCATCAAAACGTCAATTTTTGTCTGCTTGGACTGTTAATCAGAAAAACCCTTTTTCAGAAGGAGATAAAAGCAATCAAGACAGACTTGTGTCGTACGTGGCCCGAACTACGTTTGCTCTGATCTTTCATGCTGTATGAAAGTATGTAGGCATAGGATGCGATATCCTAGCGAGCAACCTTCCCCTCCTTTCCCGTAGGTAGGCGAACTACGTTGACTCTTATTTCTCGTTACAGACGGGAATACGTAGGCATAAAGTGCGATACTTTGCCGAGTCATTTTATTTTCTTTTAACCCCAGACCTGTAGAGTAGATAGAATATCAATCCTTTCGACAGAAAACAAGCGTGGATCCCGTCGAGTACGACGGATGTGAGGGGTGCTAATACCTTCCCCTTGCGTAACCGACTCCCGAATCCAGGTTTTGGTTGCGATGACCATTCCTTTCCCGTCTTTGCGTTAGGTTTACTTCGAGCGTTTCCTTTCCCTCCGTTGGGATAAATAACGCACGGTGGCGACTCTTCTGTTCAGTCGGCGCCGATTTTCACAGTAGCGACAGCTGGCGACTCTGCTGGGGATCCAACGTCCCCTAAGCGAGTCAATCCTAGCGCTTGTTTTCCCGTCGAGGATTTTGTATGGATTTACTTTTCAGTTATTTACTTTCAGCATTATATTATTGTTATTATTGCTGTATTGGGGTGTGACGGGTGTTCTATGATTGAGAGATAAGCCGAACCTGGGCTTGAGTGCACCTAGAATTAGAGTGGAAAGTAGTGGGCGCGCACGTGCCTTGCATGTCCTAGTGTCCCGCGAAATCCACACTCAGACGAGGTTCTTCTGGTTGGCCTCCTGTCCTGCCCTTTGGGTGGCTCGGGTTGCTGGTTAGTTGGATTGTCGACTCTGGGAACCGATCATTTGGAAGTTGGCTAAGTGAGGCCTCTTCAGGATTTGATGATGCCACTCCTTCTGGGAATCGTATCATCAACCCTGAAAGTCTGTGACGCCGACGACCGCATAGGATGCCATACCATTGTCAGTTACTAGGACACCTACTTGTGAGAGGGTTTGGGGCTATGCAGGTAACTAGACCTCCAGATACCGGTTTGTTTCTTGATTAGAGATTCAGGTTACCTATGGACAGTTATTGGGGTCTGTCAGAGACCAAGTTGGAGTGATTATTGGGTCTGAGGCTGGATTGGAGCTTATGTATGGGGTCTATCAGAGACCAGAGTTGGAGCTTTGTATTGGGTCTGTCTAAGGCCAGAGTTTGAGGAATTCTGGATGGTCTATCTGAGACTTATGATGTGGTTCAGGCTTCTCAGCCATGGCATTTGGTCCCTGTTGCATTTTATTTGCATTGCATTGTTTGCATAACCATTATCATCGCATTCCATTAACGTGTGTCTGTGTTGCAGGTGCATTTGCATATTCCCTGATTCTAGTGTCCGGACTTCTGATTATTGATCATGGCTGGTTTGAGAATGACAGTTGCCTACAAGTTACCTATCCCTGATGTTACTCCCCTCTCGGGTTTGATTTCCCTTGCTGATGAGGATGTCCGGAGAAACTTCAGGCAGAGTTACGGAAGACTGTTGAGATTGGTTCGGAAACCAACTGATGATGAACTGAATGGGCTGTATACATTAATGCAATTCTATGACCCTGTCTTGAGATGTTTCACATTTGCTGACTTTATTTTGGGGCATACCATGGAAGAGTACGCAGAGTTCACTGAGCTACCAGTGCAGAATAAGGTTCCTTTCATTCACTTTGACGCTGAGCCCAAGTTAGAGGACTTAGCAGTGGCTTTACACATGGACGCTTCTGAGCTATTGATGACTTCTTGGCGCGGGGTTCCAGGCTTCTCCCTCCAGTTTCTGATTGGTAAAGCTCAGGAATACGCCAAGAATGGATGCTGGGTAGTCTTTAACGCTGTTTTGGCTCTGTGCATCTATGGGATAGTGTTGTTTCCCAATTTCCCGAATTTTGTGGACATTGATGCATTTCATTTGTTTGCTGCTGGCAACCCTGTACCCACATTGATCGGGGATTTCTACCATTCGCTGCACTACAGAAATGAGAATAGGAGAGGCAAGAACGTCTCTTGTTGTGTGCCTTTGTTGTACATGTGGTTTAAGAGCCACCTCCCCCTAAAGGGACCTTTTGTAGATGGTGCAACTACAACTGACTGGCCAGAGAGCCTGATGAGACTATCTTCTGAAGACATTGAGTGGTTTGACCGAGACTTGCTGGGGTCTGAGCTTATTTTCAGTTGTTCTGGGTATCCGAATGTGCCCTTGATAGGAAGCAAAGGATGCATCAATTATAATCCGTCTCTGTTTGTTCGCCAGTTTGGATATGCATTGAAGAACCCACTTAGGGAGGAAGAAGTACAGGAATCTTTGTACTTCACCGGTGACTTGAATGGAGAGTTGCTAGCCAAGCTTCAGCACGCGTGGATGCGTATCAACAGAAGAGGGAAACCACTATTGGGGAAGAATGATTGTCAGGCTTATGTACCATACAGAGTTTGGATCCAAGAGAGAGCAAGACAGTTGCTAATGCCGTTTCCAGCTGCACCAGTCCATGTTCATATTCCAGTAGATGAACCAACCACCGTTACTATGGAGGTCTACGAGCAAGTTGTAAAAGAGAAGGAAGCCTTGCTGTTGGCTAATGAAGAGTTAGAAAAGGAACTGGCTCAGATGCGTAGTGAGAAAAACAAGGCTGTGCATTCTTTTCAGCAGCAAACTGAGTTAGTAAATAGGCTCGGTGCTGAACTGACCGAAGAGAAAAAGAAGCGTGAACGCCTGGGGAAAGAATTCAGAAGCTCTCATGATATGTTGGAGTCCAAAAAGAAAGCACTCGATGCCGCTCACCGGGAAATCTCTTCTTGTAACAAGACGTGGAATGCTACGCTAACCAACAACAAAAAGAGGGAAGACAAATTGAAGCAACAAATTTCTGAACTCGAAGAACAGTTGAAGGCTAGCACTAAAAAGTATGAAGAGGAGGTGATGGCAAGATATAGTCTTCAGAACGCATTGAACAAGGCCATCGAAGGCAAGAAAGAGGCTGTGTCTCAGAAACGGAAGCTAGAGGATCGCTTCGGAGAAGGGGCATGGGAGGAATCTGCTGGTGATTTACGACGTGTTCTCAAGCGAAGAGATCTACTTGTTGAGGGTCTGCTTACCCGACCAAGTCATCCAGAGACTAAGAGGCTATTAGAAGAGTACCAGGCCTATGGGAGCACTTGACCATTTCATGTATTAATGTGTATGCTTTATTTGCATTGTGCCGACCATCACCAGGATTGTTGGTTGAGGTCATGCCTTCTTATTGTACACTCATTGGTATTGTATTCCTGATTTGATGGGTTTCTCTGCAATATATGAGGTGTTTTCTATGATTCGGCTCCGAACTTCGTCTTGCTGTCACTGTCACCACACTGACACATTCGCACTAGAATCGAGGAATGATATTCCCTAATGCACAGACACATATTGCATTGCATTCGCATTCATATTGCATTACAGGTGATTATTGAACTGTGTCTCATTTCCTGCACTGTACCAGGTCTTTTCAGGATTGAAAGTCAACGCCCGCACCGATACTCCACTCGTACCAACTGCAGAAGAGTTATGGATCAGATGCAGAATGAAATGCAGGACATGCGTGAGAAGCTGGCGCTATTCATGCAGACAATGGAGACCATTGTGAAAGGCCAGGAGAACTTGCAAGCTTTGGTGCAGCCTTTGCTGATGAGAAATGCTGGGCACGAAAACGAAGACCATAATTCTGTGCGAGTTGACACTATTCACGAGGATGGTACTCCTACACCGGTAGCTCCACCTGTGGTGAACATACCTGCTGTCAATGTGAACAACAGCGCTGCCGCCGGGAACGGTAACGCAGGAATCGGTAACGAGACTGTCGTCAACAACGTTGGGTTCGGAGATGTCAATCTGGGTGGTGATAATATGAGAGGTAATGGCTTCGGTAACAACGGATTTGGCTTTAATGACCAGGGGTTTGATCATGCTGGGAAGTACGGCTTCAACGCTCAAGGCTTCAGACAGGACGGATTTGGTATGACTAATCAGGGTTATGGAGGATTCGGTAATGGGAATGGTGCTGGGATAATGTCTTTTGGACCTGCAGGAGTCGCTCCAGGGTATGGTAACAGAGGGCGGGGCCCTGTAATGAATCAGACTAGATTTGGCCGTAACAACGGAGACGATGGATACGAAAATGGGAACGGTAATTGGCTAGAAGATCAGCAAGAAGATGCTTTCTCTGGTGGAGGTTTTGAAGGCCCTATGGATGATTCTCAGAGAATCAGGATGCTCGAGGAGCAGATGAAAGGGGTCGTGAATCAAAGTGCTGTTGGTTTAGATATGACCACAATGGGTCTGGTGCCTGGCCTGAGGGTACCACTGAAATTCAAAGCTCCCACATTCGACAAATATAAGGGGGATACCTGTCCAAAGGTGCATGTGCGATCATACTATAGAAGAATGTCGGCCTATTCAAACGATGAGAGAATGCTGATGCATTTCTTTCAAGACAGCTTGTCTGGTCCTTCCCTTGAATGGTACATGGGGTTGGAGCCAACTCAGATAAAGACCTGGAAGCAGCTGGCTGAAGCGTTCGTGGCTCATTATAAGTACAATAGTGACTTGGCGCCCAACCGGGTCCAATTGCAGGGGTTGTCCCAGAAGAAAGATGAGAGCTTCAAAGAATATGCGCAGAGGTGGCGCGACCTGGCTGCACGAGTTCATCCTCCTTTAGATGACAAAGAAATGAATGATATGTTCATAGGAACATTTACTGGTGTGTTTTATGACAAGTTGTTTCATACTTCCTTGGGCAGTTTCTCGGACTTAATCCTGATGGGTGAGAAAATTGAAAGCAACATTAAACTGGGAAGGTTCCAAGCTGAGGAATCCACTTCAGATGGCAGTAACAGAAGGGCTTTCGGTGGGCGCCGTCAAGGTGATGCAAGTGCAGTGTTCGGGGGCCGAGGCCGAGGCCGGGGCAGAGGTCGGAATCAGTACAATCATCCGCAGCAAGTGGCAAGTGTCACGATACCATTTCAGCAACAACCAATACGACAACAGCAACAGCAGCCACAACAAGGGGCACATCCTGCCCAACGCAGAATTCAGGGGGGCAGACCAAGGAGGGTGTTTGAAACACCTCCTTCAACGTATGCAGAATTGCTACAGACGTTACTGGGTTTGAACTTGGTGGAAAAGAGGACTATGGCGCCAGTAACAGGCACTCCTCCGTACGGTTTTGACGCGAACAAGCACTATGAGTTCCACTCCGGGGCTCCTGGCCACGACGTAGAGAGTTGTCACGCGTTCAAGCATGTGGTGCAGGATCTATTGGATAGTAAGGCTATCAATTTTGGACAAGCAGGTCCGAACATAGTACAAAAGCCCATGCCCAACCATGGGGCAAATGCTATTTTAACCGAGGAGGGTTTGAACTTGATTATGAATGTTGATGACCTCAAGACACCGTTGTGCGAGATAAAGAGCAGATTATTGAAAGGAGGTGTGTATTCGGGCTGCGATGAGTATTGTTTAGAGTGTTGGACCCAAGCTGGGGGTTGTGCTGAATTGAAGAAAGGTATTCAGACCTTGATAGATGGAGGCACGTTACAATTCGACAGAACGGCAGTTGAAGAACCTGCAGAGTTATCAGCAGATGAGCAAAGTGATGTAGCTACAGTGACAATTCCCCGAAAAACAATAACTATAACAGCGCCAGCCAGGCGACCGCCGATCACTATCACCAAGGCAGGACCAATCCCTTATGAGAGCACTAAGGCAGTACCCTGGACCTATGGGTTGGAAGCATACTGTGATGGGGGTGAAAATTGATATTAATAAACAGCCAGTTGAGGTTGTAGACAATGTCGTCGGTACCGGAGGGATGACGAGAAGTGGGAGAATTTTTATATCGCCTGAGGTAGAGGCTGAGCGACTGGCGAAAGGAAAAGGAAAGATGAATGAGAATGTCCCTGTGCAGAGGAACGAAAAAGAAACGTCGTTGAAGGATGTAGAAGAGTTTATGCGCCTTATTCGTAAGAGTGATTATAAGATTGTTGAGCACCTTCAACAGACGCCATCGAAGATATCCATACTGTCGTTGCTATTATGTTCCGAAGCTCATAGGAATGCATTGTTGAAAGTTCTGGATACGTCCTTCGTACCCCAAGATGTTTCTGTGAATCAGTTAGAGGGGGTGTTGGCGCATGTGAACGCAGGCCATAGCTTGGGATTTACAAATTTTGATTTGACCCCGAAGGGGAGAGAGCATAACATGGCGTTGTACGTCTCAGTTGAGTGTAGGGGCTCAGTCATGTCCCACGTACTGGTAGATACCGGATCTTCCTTAAACGTGCTGCCGAAGAAAGCAATGGTGAAATTGGACGTCAGGGGAATCGTTTGTACGCCTAGTGACTTGGTGGTCAGGGCATTTGATGGTACACGAAGAACAGTCTTTGGATCCATAACGTTACCTCTACAGGTGGGGCCGAAGGTTTTCGAAACTGAATTTTATATTATGGATATCCAGCCCGCATACAGCTGCCTTCTCGGACGACCCTGGATCCATGGTGCTGGGGCAGTCACGTCTACCTTGCACCAAAAGCTGAAATACATGGTAGGGGACAGTGTGGTCACGGTCTGTGGAGAAGAAGATATATTGGTTAGCCATCTGTCATCATTCAAGTATGTAGAAGTCGACGACGAGATTTATGAAACACCCTGTCAAGCATTTGAAGGGTTGCGCATCAAAGACAAAGTTCCAGGGCTGAGTAAAGCGTCAGAGGTAGCCGTCTCGTCATACAAGGAGGCTCAGGCTCTAGTAAAGACTGGTGAGACAAAAGGATGGGGCAAGGTTCTGGATATTCCCGTGAAGATGGACAGATTTGGGTTGGGATATCAACCGTCATCATCAACGCCTGCTGCAGGGGCACCCCGTTTCAAAGGACCGATAACAATCACAGCTAGTGGAGTGTATCACGAGGCCATCAACTCTGTTTCAGACTCCGAAGAAGGAGACAGTGACTGCGACATGGACGCCTGGATTCAGCCGAGCGTGCCAGGACAAGGATTATGCAATTGGTCTATTCAGGAGATTGTTCCTGTGACTACCAAGCAGTAATACTTTGTTTTCTTAATTGTTGAACAATCCGGTGTCTTACCCGGGGCATCGTGATTTTGCTTAGGGCCGTGCTGTTATGTACATTGTGTTGTTTAATCATTAAATAAAAGGCGTTTTTCATGTACAAATATTGCGATCTCTGTTTTTCCTGTTTTTGTGTTTTACAATAAAATGGCAACGTGGTTATTCGCTTTATGCATATTTTGAAGCATTTAACCATTCCTTTTGCAGGATAATATTTTCAGATGACATCATTGAACCGCCTATGACTCATTTCGACTTTGAGCACCCGGTATTTCAGGCCGAAGAAGAGATTGTTGAAGATGGTGACGTTCCCGAAGAATTGTCTTGGTTGGTAAAGCAAGAAGAATGAGTCATTCTGCCTCATGAGGAGGTCATTGAAATTATTAACCTGGGGTCGGAAGGGGTTGAAAAGAACATCCGTATAGGAGCCGCGCTGCAGAGCGATGTTAAGCGGAGACTGGTTGAAATGCTCAGAGAGTACAGTGATGTGTTCGCTTGGTCGTATGAAGACATGCCTGGGCTGGATACGGATATGGTTGTGCACCGTTTGCCACTAAAAGAAGAATGCCCGCCGGTTAAGCAGAAGCTTCGCAGAACTAGGCCAGATATGGCAGTGAAAATTAAGGAGGAGGTTCAAAAGCAGTGGGATGCTGGTTTCCTGGCTGTTACTAATTATCCCTCCTGGGTCGCTAACATTGTACCAGTGCCAAAGAAAGACGGTAAAGTGAGAATGTGCGTAGACTACCGTGATTTGAACAAAGCGAGCCCGAAAGATGATTTCCCGCTTCCTCACATCGATGTGCTGGTTGACAACACTGCCCAATTCTCCGTATTCTCCTTCATGGACGGCTTCTCGGGCTACAATCAGATTAAAATGGCGCCAGAAGACATGGAGAAGACTACCTTCATAACGCCTTGGGGAACATTTTGTTACAAAGTGATGCCCTTCGGATTAAAGAATGCTGGGGCAACGTATCAGCGTGCAATGACGACTCTTTTTCATGATATGATGCATAAGGAAATCGAGGTTTATGTCGATGATATGATTGCCAAATCCCAGACGGAGGAAGAACATTTGGTGAATCTGCTGAAGCTATTCAAAAGGCTTAGGAAGTTCAGGCTGAGACTGAACCCTAACAAGTGCACCTTCGGGGTGAGATCGGGTAAACTGCTGGGGTTTATCGTGAGTGAAAAAGGAATAGAGGTTGATCCTGCAAAAATAAAAGCAATACAAGAAATGCCGACGCCTAAAACAGAAAAAGAGGTGCGCGGGTTTTTAGGGAGGTTGAACTACATCGCTCGGTTCATATCTCACCTAACAGCTACGTGTGAGCCGTTATTCAAGCTGTTGAAAAAATACCAGGCTGTAACATGGAATGAAAATTGTCAAAAGGCGTTCGATAAAATAAAACAGTATTTGCAAGAGCCTCCTATTTTGATACCCCCAGTGGCGGGGTGACCTTTGATTATGTATTTGACAGTGCTTGAGGGAAGTATGGGTTGCGTTCTCGGTCAACACGACGAGACAGGAAGAAAAGAGCATGCAATATACTACTTGAGTAAGAAGTTTACTGAATGTGAATCTCGATATTCAATGCTTGAAAAGACTTGTTGCGCGTTGGCCTGGGCCGCCAAGCGTTTGAGGCAATACATGCTGAACCATACAACCATGCTCATCTCGAAGATGGATCCTATCAAATATGTATTCGAAAAGCAGGCATTATCGGGGAGAATTGCCCGTTGGCAGATGGTTCTAACCGAATACGACATCCAGTATGTCTCGCAAAAGGCTATAAAGGGGAGTGTATTATCTGAGTACTTGGCAGAGCAGCCTATTGAGGACTACCAATCGATGAGGTTTGATTTTCCTGACGAGGATATCATGTACCTAAAGATGAAAGATTATGAAGAACCGTTGCCGGACGAAGGACCAGAATTGGGTTCCAAATGGAAGTTGATCTTTGACGGAGCTGTAAACGCCTACGGTAGCGGAATAGGGGAAATCATCACTACTCCACACGAGTCACACATCCCGTTTACTGCTCGATTGACCTTTCCAGTTACCAATAATGAAGCCGAATACGAAGCTTGTATCATGGGGCTTGAAGAAGCCATTGATTTGCGAATCAAAAATCTGGATGTATACGGGGACTCAGCTCTGGTGGTGAATCAAATAAAAGGAGAATGGGAGACACGTCAGCCCAATTTGATACCGTACATGAATTACGCGAGGAGATTGTTGCCTTTCTTTGACAAGGTTGAGTTGCATCACGTACCGCGAGTGGAGAATCAGATGGCTGACGCCCTGGCCACATTGTCTTCCATGTATAAGCTCAACTTCTGGAATGAGGCTCCCAGAATTGTTATTTCTCGACTCGACAGACCCGCCTTCGTATTTGCCATTGACGAAGCATCTGATGATAAACCCTGGTATTTTGATATCCTTAATTTCCTGAAAATTAAAGAGTATCCGGCTGGGGCATCCAGTCATGATCAGAAGACTCTCAGGAGATTGGCGGGTAATTTCTATCTGAATCCGGACGGTGTCTTATACAAGAGAAATCACGACTTGGTGCTACTACGTTGTGTAGATGAGAAAAAGGCGAAGCTGCTCATGGAGGAAATACATGAGGGTACGTTTGGTACACATGCTGGTGGGCATGCTATGACGAGGAAGCTGCTGCGGGCAGGTTATTACTGGCTAACTATGGAAACCGATTGTTTCAAGTTTGCTAAGAAGTGTCATAAGTGCCAGATCTATACAGATAAGATCCATGTGCCTTCGAGTTCTCTGAACGTGATGTCTTCACCGTGGCCATTCTCAATGTGGGGAATCGATATGATTGGAAAGATCGAGCCGGCGGCATCTAACGGACACCGGTTCATTTTGGTAGCAATTGATTATTTTACCAAATGGGTGGAAGCAGCATCTTATGCAAATGTGACCAAGAAGGTGGTAGCTAGGTTCATCAAGAGAGATATCATTTGCAGATATGGAATCCCCGAGCGGATAATTACCGACAATGGTTCAAACCTGAATAACAAAATGATAAAGGAGCTGTGTCAGAATTTTAAGATCGAGCATCACAACTCCTCCCCTTATCGACCCAAGATGAATGGCGCTGTTGAAGCGGCCAATAAGAATATAAAGAAGATTGTTCAGAAGATGGTGGTGGCCTATAAGGACTGGCATGAGATGCTACCTTTCGCTTTGCACGGTTATCGTACGACGGTACGCACATCAACCGGGGCAACCCCGTTCTCGTTGGTATATGGAATGGAAGCAGTGTTACCACTGGAAGTTGAGATTCCTTCCCTGAGAGTATTACGAGATGTCCAACTAGACGAGGCAGAATGGGTGAAAGACAGGTTGAACCAGCTGAGTTTAATGGATGAGAAGAGGCTAGCTTCTCTAGCATACGGTCGTTTGTACCAGAGCCGAATGAAGAAAGCATATGATAAGAAGATACATCCTCGGAGCTTTCAGACGGGCGACCTTGTGCTGAAAAGGATTCTCCCGCCACAGGCAGATCACAGGGGCAAGTGGACCCCCAACTACGAAGGGCCATACGTTGTCAGAAAAGTCTTTTCAGGAGGGGCTTTGTTGTTGTCCACCATGGACGGTGAAGACTTTACGTCGCCTGTGAATTCGGACGCAGTTAAAAAATACTTTGCTTGAAATTGACCCGCTGGACAAAAAAAAGAGAGTCCAGGCAAAAATGGGGCATCCTGGCGAACCAAAAACAGAATGAAAGGTTCGGGCAAAAATTAGGGATAAAATCGAAAAAATGTACACCCGCGAAGTTGAAAACCTACACTGGGCAGCTTCGGCAAAAAAGGTTATCCCGGTGAACTGAAAACCCGTAAAGGGCGGTTCAAGCAAAAGTTAGGGATTTGAAAAGCAAATGACTGCGGTCCGAATTTGATATTGCGGTGCGCATTGGTGCGGGAGAATATACCTGAGGGGTCGATTATCAGATACAATCTCTTCGGAAGTGTGAATACCGGGAAAGCACTAGAGTCAGGCGAGTCATAGGAGGATCAGCTCATGATGTTCATCTGTATCCCGTTGCCGACATGTGTACAAATTTGATTTGTCATTGTATTTATGATTCTTGTGCATGCTTGTATATTTGTTGTGTGTAGCTTCCTCTTTCCAGGAGTTACATCCCGTGTACAAAACTCTGCCCATTTAGGGGCCCAATCAATAAAACATGTTATTCAGTATTTGATGCTGGTTCTTTACTATTTTGTACATGACAAATGCCCAGGTTTAATAAAACTAGCAAGTGTATAACGTCACTGGCCCTTTCCAATAATTGCTAAAACTTTGAATTAACTGAAAATAATGTCACTAACACTAACCCGAATAGATTTGGTTGCATAGACTTGTCTTGTCTCGTTTGTGGTGTTGCAGGTTTTTTGACCATACGAAGTGGACGATCAAAAGATTGCAGTACTGACCAGAAGCTCGTCACGGAAAGACTCGATCCCCACGCAGGTCGCGCTTCTGAGATAACAATGTTCCTTACTGAAGAAGGATCAGATTCCCCAGCTAGTCGTAGCTTATCCGAAGGACATTCTCCAGCAAAGTCGTTTACCCTCAGCAGAATTGACGATTCCAAGATCGAAGGCTGTAGTCAGACAGTGTGGTGTCCCCCAAAAGGATCCCCCATCCCGAGCAGAGTGGTTTAGCCTCAGAAGATTAATATTTCCAACTTGTGATCTGTACTCAGACAGTCTACCCCTCCCAGTAGGGTCGTTTACTCTCCCCCAGCGGAGACAGTTGATTTTCCTAAAGAGAGTCGTTTCGTCCCCAGCGGAGTTCTCTCTTTTTCAGCAAGTGTTTTCTTTCCTCCCAGTGGAACTCGAAGATTAAAACTCTTCCCGACAGAGTTGGCTGTATGTCCTGGCATTTATTTCGCCAGAATACCGTGTGATACCCGTTCACTCCCTAGCAAAAGTCCAATTTTCAGTGGCACGGGTAAGCTGTCCCTGACAGAAGTCTAATCATGATTGATGCATTCAGTTATTCCTCGGCGAAGCGGGATTCACTCTTCCAGCATTTATTTTGCTGGAATAAGTCTGTGACACCTGGTTATCCCCAGCGGAGTTGGCGTTGTCTTCAGCATTTATTTTGCTGAAGCGGGTTTCTGTATCCCAGCAGTTCGAGCCTGCATTTGCACCGGCATATAGTGTCATATTTACATCCACCAAATAAGAAACGCGTAGCATTTCCATGTCGAATGGAGCATTACGCCATTGTCAAACATATGCATTTTGAAACATAAACCAGGTTGGTTAACTGTTTGTTTTCAAGTATTGTTTCCCTTGCAGGTGGAGAGAGCTCTTGCTCAAGTTAATTACCAAACATTCAAGATCTCGGCGTGAGACATGTAATGATAATTTCGGTTTTGGCATTATTCCCCACAGAGTTGCTTATTTAAGTTTCTCTTACCCCTCTAGCGGAGTATTTCTTCAAGATTGTTGTTAAGCCGTTATCAAAAGATTTCGTGAATCAATTTTTGGAAGTTGCCGCCTATGATAAAATAGGTTGTCTGACAGAGTGGATTCAGAAAATCCCCAGGAGAATCCTTCTCAGATTTGCTGCCATGTCAGCACTGAAAAATTGGAAGATTAGGCTCATATTGTGTCATCCATATGATTGATGGAGCCAGCTGCTGCAAAGATAGGCAGAAAACCTGTATTTGACAGAGTATTACTCGTAGTAGAGGCGAAGTTATTTTCCTGTATTTGACAGAGTATTTCCCGTAGCAGAGGCGGAGTTATTTTCCTGTATTCGACAGAGTATTACCCGTAGCAGAGGCGGAGTTATTTTCCTGTATTCGACAGAGTATTACCCGTAGCAGAGGCGGAGTTATTTTCCTGTATTCGACAGAGTAGTACCCGTAGCAGAGGCGGAGTTATGGTCCTGTATTCGACAGAGTATTACCCGTAGCAGAGGCGAAGTTATTTTCCTGTATTTGACAAAGTATTTCCCGTAGCAGAGGCGGAGTTATTTTCCTGTATTCGACAGAGTATTACCCGTAGCAGAGGCGGAGTTATTTTCCTGTATTCGACAGAGTATTACCCGTAGCAGAGGCGGAGTTATGGTCCTGTATTCGAAAGAGTATTACCCGTAGCAGAGGTGGAGTTATTTTCCTGTATTCGACAGAGTATTACCCGTAGCAGAGGCGGAGTTATTTTCCTGTATTCGACAGAGTATTACCCGTAGCAGAGGTGGAGTTATGGTCCTGTATTCGACAGAGTATTACCAGTAGCAGAGGCGGAGTTATTTTCCTGTATTTGATAGAGTATTTCCCGTAGCAGAGGTGGAGTTATTTTCCTGTATTCGACAGAGTATTACCCGTAGCAGAGGCGGAGTTATTTTCCTGTATTCGATAGAGTATTACCCGTAGCAGAGGCGGAGTTATGGTCCTGTATTCGACAGAGTATTACCCGTAGCAGAGGCGGAGTTATTTTCCTGTATTCGACAGATTGTTTACCCGTAGCAAAGGCGGAGTTATTTTCCTGTATTTGGCAGAGTGTTTACCCGTAGCAAAGGCGGAGTTATTTTCCTGTATTCGACAGAGTATTTCCCGTAGCAGAGGCGTAGTTATTTTCCTGTATTTGGCAGAGTATGTACCCGCAGTGGTGGCAGAGTCATTTTCCCGTAATAATGACAAAATTTTCCCGCAGTGGTGGCGGAGTGATTTCTCGTAGTGATGGCAGAGTGATTCTCCTGAATCGTTGGCAGGGTCACGTTTTGTTGACAGAAGTACTTCTCCCAGTGAAGTCAATAAGTTCATTCCAGTATTGACAAGATAATGTTGAAATCAGATTTATAGATAATGTTCCCCAAGTAGTGGTGCAATTTATTTCGCAGTTTATTTCTGCGGTTGGCAAATTTCCGGGTTCTTAGTATTCAATCGTCTCGTACCTCGAATGTTTGAAGGCCGTTCGCTCTTCACCCAGTCGGGTCCAAGTCGTTTGAATAGGGGCAGCTGTTGCACCCTAAAATTTGCTCAACCTATTTCACTTGGTTTATGTCTCATAGCTTTAGCATTTGCATATTAGGTCATGTACATAATTCATTCATCTGCATAGCATAACATGGGCAAGCCATCCAACAAGGAACCAAATGCAATTCTTATCTCTATGAACATATCAAGAGGTTCTTATTCAAATTCAATTTTAGCCAAGTCATCAGAAAGAAATTGAAATCTGAGAAGTCAGTGGATCAAGCAGTGGATCTATCTCCTATCTTGAGGGTATTTGAAGATCATCAGAGAAGTTGTGAGCTATGAATTGAAAGCATGGAATGTGTACAGACATCATGGAAGACCTAGAGAGCCATTTTGAAAGTAAGACAACTCATTGATGTGATTACAAGAGCTGCAGTTGAAGACAGTCAACTAGGGTTTCATCTGGGTCAACCCTGGGTCAACCCTAGGTCAAATGCTTGATTGAAGGGCATCAAGGCCTGTTTGAAAGATTTGGGATACCTCATTTGACATGTAAATATGGATGTGGTGTTGTGCCAAGGAGAAATCAAAAGAAATCAAGAAGAAGAGAGGTTTCTAAATTAGGGTTTCTGTGTAAAATCCCCTGATTTAGGGCAAACTTCCAAGCAAGATAATTCAAAATGCAAGTCTAAAATGGATCCTTGGCCAACATGAAACTTGTAGAGGATCTCAAGACCTTTAATTTGAGTGATGGAAGGCATCAAGGAGATTTATAGAACTCAAGTTATGGTTCTTGCAAGTTACAGGTCATCTGATGACACTGAAATTTGTCTGTGAAAGTTATTTGACTTCCAAGCAACCTTTACCCCTCAAGGAGTTTTCAAATGGATTTCTGGACAACATGAAAGTTGTTCCTCATGATCTTAGCTTTCTAGAAAGGTATGGTATGCCTTCATATGATTTGTAGAACTCTACTTATGATCTTGGCAAGCCAGGGGTATTTTGGGAAAGTGGAATTACAGGTCATTTCAAGCATATGCCTAAAACTCCTATTTCCAAATTTCAAATGAAAAAATGGTCAAGATAAAACTTGCTCCAAATGACATTTTGAGTCTAGAAAAGTGGTTGTGGCAAGTTGGAAATGCATGGAACTTAGATTTGCAAAAGTGACCAATATTAAAGGGAAAAATACCTTTTTAAATGACCAAAATTGTGATTTTTTGATACAAAAGAAAAACCAAGCATATGACCAACCATTTTGAAGGTAAATTGAATTTTAAGATCATTGGCAATACTAGTTTTTTGGTTTGAAGTCAAGAAATTGGAGTTATCTTAAGTTGCTTGTAAGGAAAGATACACTTGCCAAATCAAGCTAGAACCAAGGTGCAAGGCAAGGGATGGTTTCTACACTCTCTAATTGTCATGAAAGGAGAAATTCAAGAGATTTTGAGGGGCTGTAACAAGGCAATGCAGATTTGGTTTTGCAACTTGGCCATTTTCATTTTCTCATGCAATGATATGAATAACTTCTCATGGGATTAATCTAGCATCTTCCAGAACTTTCCATCATCATCTATATAAACCCTAGAGCTGATCCATGAAGGGGTTGAACTTCATTTGGATCCAAAACTCATAGTTTCACTCCATCTTGCATTTTTGCAAATTCATTCAAAACTTCTCAATTCTTCATCATTCATTCAATTTTATGATCCAATTCCATTCAATAATCATCCCTGAGTAGATTACAAGCAAGATCTGAAGAGGAAACTGCAAGAATCGTGCTATGCAATCTTCTCTCATCCAAGTGCAATTGAAGTTGGTTATGGTGATCCAAGTGGTTTGAGCAAGAATTGTTGCATACAGAAGAAAGATTATAGCACACTGAGTGATTTTGGAGCATTGCAAGCTGTGGATTGAAGAGGATCCTCATCTGTTTTCAACTTTTTACCAGGTTAGTTTTTCTCACATTTTGGCTCGAATTAGGTAGCATGATAGAGATGTGTTAGGTTAAACATGGTTTAGGTGGTTAGATGATTGATTCTGGAGCTTTAGGCAAGATTTCATGGAGGTTGACATGTGAGTGCAAATTCGGTTTGGACCTAGAACATAGTGATTAGGATGTGATAATCTTAGATAATTAGTTAGATTTGTTCAGTGTGGCATAAGGATTGTTTTTGTACAAAGAATAGTGAGATTGGTGATGATTGAAACCTGGTGAAATCTTGATTTCTTGATGTTATCCCTTTCGGTTTGGATGATAGAGGGTGATTTAAAACAAACCAACACCATGGTTGTGTTCTACGCAAGAAATAGAGTGAATTTGGTTCTTGGATCGTGGCATTTGATGGAGAGATGAGAGAGAATGAGTGGTGGAAAGTTTGATGCATGAAGCTCGTGCATCCATGGATTCAGAAACCCTAGTGTGACCAAGGTTGAAGACGAAATCCCCACCATTGAGCGCGCGCTGACCTTGTTGACTGGAGAAGGATCTATTGGCTGAGATTCAAAGAAAATTTGGAGGGAAGTCTGGGCGCTTGAAGCGCAGCATTTCATTAAAACGCTGGCTGGGCCTTAGCAAGCATATCTTTCCCCACCCCCCTGAGCGAGGCCCAATCCAAATGAACTGTGATCTGATGCTATTTACACCGCGCCTCTAACCATTTTTCTTTTTATTTTATTTAGTTTTCTGAGTTTAAAACTGGGCCCGGGCGCTTCGCTATTGCCACCCCCCATGCTGGGCCCAGATGTGAATAATAACTGCCTTTTATTTCTATTCATACCCCCTCATCATTTTTCATATTAAAATTCACTCCAAATTTTTTTAATCTTTAAAAATTCATAATAAAATGAAAAAACATTATTTTTTAATGAGACTTTTTTTCCCATTTTCTATTTTATGTCAAGAAAAATATGAAAACATAAAATTGTCATTTTACTTCATTTTCATATTTTTTGTATATTTTTACATTTAATAGCTTTTTTTTTAATTCTTTTGGTTTATGCTACTATTTGTTGAATTTAGTTTGAGAGTTTCCTTTAGGATTTTCATCCTATTCTTTTTAGTACAACTAGATATGGATATTAGGTGCCCCCCATGATTTTTATACCAATTTTTTAGGATTTATTTTAGGTAGTTTAGTTAGAAAATATTAGGCTAGTCAATTAGGGTTGTGAAGATGACATAGGTGTAACAAAACAAATTTCTTTTTGGGGTTTTAGGACAAATCAGGAGATGGGACTATAGGGGTATTATGGGTAAGTGATAGATCCCTTAGAAAATGTTAGACTTCCCCTATTATATTAATGCTATTAGTATATTCTTGTAATTGATTGATTGTGTGGTGTGCCCACTCTAGGGTTATTTGTTTGATTGTGTGGGGTATTGGGCCTGCTTGGGGTTTGGGTTTGAGCTGAAGACTTTGCTGATGAAGCCATTGAAGACAAAAGGAATGAAGACCCAGTTCAAGAGTGGATGAAGATTGTAGCTTGCTTGCAGCTGTTGAAGATTATAGAAATTAGGATCTAGGCAGAGTTTAGAATAGAAACTTGATTCACAAACATGGAAGGTCTTGTTTGCCTCCATTCTTTCTCTATGATGCAGAGTCTCTCTAGGATACTCACTCCCTTCCTTTGGAAGGCTTGGTGACAGTATCTAAGAGATAGAACTCTTGAGAGAAACATTCTATATATTGTTAACAGTCTGTTTGCCACCTTTGGTGGTCAGCTAACTGTTTAACATCCTAATTCATCCTATTAATTGTTCCTCATCCTGGAGAGTTTGATTTTAAGAAAAGCCATGAAAGATTGAAGATAGAGACCTTGTTTGAAGATGAAGATTGTGCTGTCGAAGCTGTGCATTTGATTGTTACCATTGAAGCCCTGCTGTTTGAAGCTGTTGAAGGTGTTTACTGTTAGAGTTTTCCTCCATGAAGATAGATGCTTGCTTGAAGCTTATGGATGTTTGAAGATGACTTGAAGATAGAAGATGATGGAGCTTGTTGTGCAGAGTTGTTGTTTGCTGTTTATTTTTGTTGTTTAGAATTTTTGATGTATTGTTTGAATTTCCCGGACTGTATTGTTTGCCAATTAATCTGTTAGGTTGAAAGCGAATCTTGTTCGCTTTTGCCTGTTGTTTCCTAGGTTCGAGGTTGAGTGGGACTCCCTTGCCTCGCTTGTACTGCTGCATTCATGCATTTTACTGCTTTATTGTATATATGCTATTGTTTCTGTTTCCATTTATCCCTTAGGATCTCTGTTTCTCTCTGCGCAAGAGAGGAACATGATAGACATTAGGTCTTAACCCATGCATGATAACATTAGGTTAGTATGATTCCCTTTTCAACCATAGGTTAGAGTTCTGTCTCTTCTTTCTCAAAACAAACAGAAAAACACAATAAATATTTCAAACACAATAAAAGACACTTCTTCCGTAAAAGAATGTGAACTCATCAAAACGTCAATTTTTGTCTGCTTGGACTGTTAATCAGAAAAACCCTTTTTCAGAAGGAGATAAAAGCAATCAAGACAGACTTGTGTCGTACGTGGCCCGAACTACGTTTGCTCTGATCTTTCATGCTGTATGAAAGTACGTAGGCATAGGATGCGATATCCTAGCGAGCAACCTTCCCCTTCTTTCCCGTAGGTAGGCGAACTACGTTGACTCTGATTTCTCGTTACAGACGGGAATACATAGGCATAAAGTGCAATACTTTGCCGAGTCATTTTCTTTTCTTTTAACCCCAGACCTGTAGAGTAGATAGAATATTAATCCTTTCGACAGAAAACTAGCGGGGATCCCGTCGAGTACGACGGACGTGAGGGGTGCTAATACCTTCCCCTAGCGTAACCGACTCCCGAATCCAGGTTTTGGTTGCGATGACCATTCCTTTCCCGTCTTTGCGTTAGGTTTACTTCGAGCGTTTCCTTTCCCTCCGTTGGGATAAATAACGCACGGTGGCGACTCTTCTGTTCAGCCGGCGCCGATTTTCGCAGTAGCGACAGATTCCCTCAGGCTCTCCAAGCATCAGTGTAAGTGTCAACTTCATCCTTCAATTCTTTTTTAAGCCTCAGCTCTTCACTCAATCTCTACTGGGTCTTAAAGTTTCAACTTGCTCTTCTTGCTCTTCAGCTGCAATGGCAATGCTCAAGGAATCATCCTCTTCCACACTCTTCAATGAAGTCCTCATCTTCAAACTCAAGCCCAACATCTTTCAAGATACCCAAACTAGAAGACAATTGATTTAACAGAATGAGTGGAAATGATAAACAACTTATTGACAACCAAAGGAAGCCTGTAAGGGTTTATCATTATGAGAGACTGGTTCCCTCAAAGTTCTACTTCCCAGATAAAGCCACTCATCCCTCCAAAGGAGGGATGTGAATATCTTAGAAGGACTTTTAGTCATTGGGAGGAATGGAAGCACAAGATGCTTTCCATATTTGTGAAAGAAGTCATTCTGGTTCTAAGGCTCTCCCTAGGTCTCCTACCTTCTAAATCTTCATCAGACACCTTCAGGCACAAGCAAATCCAAGCTCCAAGCAACTTCAAGCAACTTCAATCATCCTCACCTTGTCTTCAACTTGTCTTCAATCTCAACCAAAGGCAAACAAAGCAAAACCCTAATCTAAGGGAACTAAAGAAGTTAGTCTAGTTGAGTTAGTGCCTTAGAATCATCTAAAACTAGCACCTAAACTAAAATCAATCAAAAATAGGAAACTATCCTATAAATTTCTACAAAAATTCCTAAGGGATCCTAATTCAATTAAGAATGCCTCATACAAGAACCAGGGACTAAATCATCTATTAAGCCCTAAAATCAAATCCTAAATCCAAAGGTATCAACCATAAACCCTAAAAATGGAGCTTCTAAAGGTTTCAACCTAAACTACCACCTAGGTTCATCACAAAAATGTGAGAAAAATGCTATGGGAGCATACATGTCTAACCTAATCACACACAAAAAAATATAAAATATAACCATTTTAATATCAATTAAAATATAAAATTCCCATAAAATCATAAAATGCATGAAATGAAAATATTTTTTATCTAAACAATACTAGACTCAATCATGAGTATAATGCAAAAAGAATGGGGTTAATTGGATTATTTTTCAATTTTATATGATTTTTTCAAGAACCATGAATAAAATGAGAAAATAAAAGAAAATCAAACAAAATAATCACACGCGCGGTGCAAATAGCAATGACAATCAGTTCATATAGTGGATTGGGCTCGCTGGGGGTGTGGATATCAGTTATTTCACTAAGCCCAAAACCACTGATTAAATGAAACACAACGTTTCATAATCAGAACTCCTTCACAAATTGAAATCAATACGTGGCCGTTGGATCATGCCTTCAGTCAATGTCCAACCCCCATCCAATGGCTCTAGAGTCATCTTCATCCTTTTGAATGTCGGAACTTTGCGTGCAGCTCTGGCCACCACCGGTGGTGCTCCGGTCACCATTCCACAACCCTAGTTCAACCTAGAGTCCACTATAGGCCATGATCCCTTAATGAAACATGTCCCAAATTTCCTCACGAATTCATTCATGCCTTTAATTTTCTCTGAAACCTCAAGATTCACCATAACCAAACCTCAACCGAAAATGGTAACACCCTAGATTGGTCACTAATTCTCAAATTAATGGTATGAAATCATTCCTACACCGTTCTACAATGCATCTAACACCCTAATTCATCTTGATTCTACCTAATTCATGCTAGAGGAAGAAAGTTACTAACCTAAAAATCTTGGATGAACAGATGCACTAAACCTTCAAATCAAGCTCTCCAACCTTCCAGACACGATCAATGGATCCTTTCCTTGCTTCTGTATGCAATAGAACTGGTTGAAAGCTCCTGAATCTTGAAACCCGATGGTGAGTTGCAGGTGGAAAAATTCAATTGCTCATACACGATTCAGCCACGAATTCTCTTGGATTATGGTCTGGATTCAATCCCTAGCATCCATGGAAGAAGTTGCAATCAAGAAAATGGATGGAAAGTGAAGAAATTGGTGAAACCGAATTCAATTGCAAGCCAGGAAATCTCAATCTCAATCTATGCTCTCTCCTTCAATCATCACCAACCTTTGCATTGGATCACCTCTACTCAATATATAGATGATGTTTGGATGATCTAGAACCCTCTAGATCCTTCTAATGAGAGTTTCAATCTCTCATGTCATGATATTTTCAACCATATGCCATGATATGCATAACCCTGCAAATAGCTTCAAAGTGTTTAGCTTGCAAAGGGCCTTGGTTATGCCTTGATTCTAGGTTTTGCACATGTTACTTATGATGTAAGTAATCACTTTTCAAAGCAAGTCCACAATTTAGACCTCAAATAAAAAATGTGGCTAAACCAATGTTCTTAAAATGTTTTCTAGAGTCAAAATGATATATTACATGTCATGGTTTGGATGTGTAGATTGAAAATATCAATTTCCAACTTTGGTTCATTTAACTTATACCCTCAGTTTAGGTCATTTTTGCAACTTTGAGCTAAAAGCATTCCCAACATCTCATGACCTCCTTACTAGCCTTAAAACATCATTTTGAACAAGTTTGATGTTGAACATTTTTCCATTTGAAGCTTGGAAATGGGAGTTATGGCCTTATGGTTGAAATGACCTGTAATTTCCAAATGACCAAAATGCCCTTGACTTGTCAAAGCCATAACTTGAGTTCTATAAATCCTATCAAGGACTTCTAGTACTCTATAGAAAGCTAAGAGGATAAGGAACAAAATTAATGTTTACCAAAAGTTCATAGGAATCATCCTTCTATGGAAAAAGTTTGATGCAAGTTGGGTAACTTTCAAGCCCCCAAATTCACATACCTCAGATGACCTGTAACTTGTCAAAGTCATAACTTGAGTTCTACAAATCCTATCAAGGACTTCTAGCACTCAAATTAAAGCTAAGATCAAGATCTACAACATTCATGTTGGGGTCAAGATGATATGACAATCACATCTTGAGCTAAACTGCCTTGAAGATAGGGGTCAAACTAGGGGATTTTACACTGTCAAGCCTTAGAAACCCTAGCCTGAAACTTCTCAAACTCTTCAATCATAATGAGTTAACCTTGGAATCATCCTTATAGCATCTCACTGCATCAATCCATGATCACATGGCCTTAGAATTAGGTCTCAACCTTGTTCAAATCATCAGTTGACCTAGGGTTGACCCAGTCAAACCCTACTTACACCACTCATGGCTGAGGCTTCTCAATCTTGCACCATGACCTGTCTAGGCTTCAAAGTGATCTTCAAACCTTCTCATGAGCTCTCTCAAGACCTCAAGTCCTTCTTCATGGCTTCAGAATCATCTGAGGTCTTCCCACAACTCTCAAGTTAGGAGACACACCCTTTTGGTTTCAACCACTCTCTCTGAGGATCTTTTGACTTCTCTGACAAGGATATCAACCCTTGGACACTTGAATAACCTTCTTGGCTAGCTTCATAGTCTTGTATAGGCCTTGATTGGTGATCATACCTCTTAATCTCCTGCATACATGTCAATGAAATGCAAATGATAATGCTAATGTGAATGAAATGAAACATAAGCTAGGTAGAGAAAAGTTGGGCAAATTTTGGGGTGCAACAGCTGCCCCTATTCAAACGGCTTGAACCTGACTGGGTGAGCAGCGAACGACTCTCAACCAATCAAGGTGCGAGACGGTTGAATACCAACAAACCCGAAAATTTGCCAACTGCACAAGTACACGGTACTCTGATGGGAACAAATCTTCGAAAACTGAAATATTAGCTGCACGGCAACTAGCTGGGGGATTGGTCACACGGTAACCGGAGATACATGGTCGATCATGCCGTCAGGCATCAAAATTCCTCGGGACTCATCAGGTCAACAATCAAGTTAACCATGCCGTCGGGAATTCAGAGAAACTTTTGGGCGTCAGCCGGACTTCATCAGTAAGTCGGGAGTAGAATTCTCAGTCAATCATGAACCAATTGGGGATACTCAAACTTCTGCCGTCAGGCACTCCGCATCAGCTGGGAGAACTGCTTCGTTAATACGGTCGGACTTCAATCATCAAGTCTTCAAGGGAAGTTTCAACTTTGCTGTTCAGAAACCTGCTGGGGATGACGCATCTCCGCTGGGGATTCTGGGGAGCTATCAAGTAACTCTGCTTCGAGGATCCAGAAATCATTCTGGGTGAATCAACTCTGCTGAGGAAATCAAGAATCATCTTGAACAAATAACTCCGTGGGGACTTCAAGAATCATCCTGAACCAATAACTCTGCTGGAGATTTCAGGAATCATCCTGAGCAAACACTCTGCTGGGGACTCTAAGCATCAACTTGAGCAACCCACTCTGGCGACTTCACTGGGGATTTTAAGAATCATCTTGGGCAAACGACTTTGCTGGGGAATTCAAGAATCATCTTGAGCAAGCGACTCTGCGGAGGAACACCTGCAAAACAAGAACGGTAACGACCTAGCTCATGTTTAGTATGCATATGCCGCGACAATGACGCAATGCTCCACACGGTGGAAATGCTACGCGTTTTTTGATAAATGTTATGCAATCATGCAAAATGCTATGGCCCCATCAGCAAAATAAATGCTGAAGGGAGAAGCCTCCTGTCAAGGAGAAAGAACCACTCTGGTGGGGAAGGGAATCATCCTGCCACGGAGAAAAGGTCACGCCAATCTCAATCGGACTCCGCATGGGGAAGCAAACATCAGTCAACTGCTGCAGGGGAATGAAGCTCTACGAGAACCTGGACCTGCTGCGGAAAGCGATGTCAATCGCAGAAACAGACTGCATGGCATTCGCAGCAAAACTTTCCTGGAGGTAACGACTCCGGCGGGGAAATACAGCATTAGCTATTCAACCCTCTACTGGGGTAAACCAATCATGGCCCGAGCGGCTTCCAAGGACTCGGCTCTCTTGGGGTTTTGCATACTCGGCTGGGGAAGAAGGAATCATCCTACTTGCTAGGGAGAGTACGACTCTGTGGGGAATCTCGATTCCGCTGGAGACTTCAGTCTTGGACTATCGAGTGCTGCACACTTCAGTGTATGACTCAGCTGGGGAGATGGTGATCCTTCAGGATACATCTGGTTGGGGGAAGAGAATCTTCTCTGCTTGGGGATACATATCAAAAACATCGGCGTTCTTTTTCGCAAACAAAACGGATAAATGCTAAACAGACAAACAGAATTGCTGAATAGTATACATTTTATTGATAACGAACCCCTGAATGGGTAAAAATGTTTTACAACGAATGCAAGCCCCTGGAATGAGGAAGCTGCACAAAAAGAAAACATAAATATACATCAGTATGTACAAATGTCGGCAATGAGGCGTAGACGAACACCATGAGTTGATCCCTCTATGACCCACTCGACTTCGATACTTCTCCGACGCTTCAACTTCAGAAGAGATTGATTCAGATAAACGGCCCTCAGGTCTTCCGAACCACTAAACAATGAAAGTCCACACGCGGAACACAGTCATTTGCTTTTTCAAATCCCTAACTTTTGCCTGAATCGCCCTTCCGGGTTTTCGATTCACCGGGATAACCTTTTTTGCCAAAGTCGCCCTTTCGGGTTTTCGACTTTGCAGGTGTACATTCTTTTCCTTTATACCCCTAATTTTTGCTCGAACCTTTTTCTTTTTTATGGTTCGCCGGGATGCCCCATTTTTGCCTGGATATTCTTTTTCTTTCCAGCGGGTCATTTTTTAAGCAAAGTATTTTTTAACTGCGTCCGCGTTCACTAGGAATGCAAAATCTTCGCCATCCATCGTGGATAACAACAAAGCTCCTCCTAAAAAGACCTTGCTGACGATGTACGGACCTTCGTAATTGGGAGTCCACTTGCCCCGGTGATCGGAGTGTGGAGGAAGAATCTTCTTCAGGATGAGATCACCCGTCTGAAAGCTTCTAGGACGCACCCTCTTATCATACGCTTTCTTCATTCGGCTTTGGTACAGGCGACCATGTGCAATTGATGCTAACCTCTTCTCGTCCATCAGGCTGAGGTTGTTTAGTCGGTTCTTAATCCGTTCTGCCTCATCGAGTTTCACGTCAACCAAAACTCGTAAAGAAGGGATCTCCACTTCTAACGGTAGGACAACTTCCATACCGTACACCAAGGAGAAAGGAGTTGCCCCGGTTGATGTACGTACCGTCGTACGATAACCGTGCAGTGCAAATGGAAGCATCTCGTGCCAATCCTTGTAGGTCACAACCATCTTCTGAACAATCTTCTTGATGTTCTTATTGGCCGCTTCAACGACGCCATTCATCTTCGGCCGGAAAGGAGATGAGTTGTGGTGTTCAATCTTGAAACTCTGGCACAGCTCCTTCATCATCTTGTTATTCAGATTCGAACCATTATCGGTAATGATCCGCTCGGGAATTTCGTAACGACAGATGATGTCCCTCTTTATGAATTTAGCCACCACCTGCTTGGTCACATTAGCATATGAGGCTGCCTCCACCCACTTGGTGAAGTAGTCGATAGCTACTAGAATGAAGCGATGACCGTTAGATGCAGTGGGCTCGATCTTGCCTATCATGTCGATGCCCCACATGGAGAACGGCCACGGGGAGGACATGACATTCAACGGGCACGGCGGCACATGAACCTTATCAGCATAAATCTGGCATTTATGACATCTCTTCGCGAATTTGAAGCAATCAGACTCCATCGTCAGCCAATAGTATCCTGCTCTCAGGATCTTTCTCGTCATAGCATGCCCGCCGGCGTGCGTACCAAATGTGCCTTCATGGACTTCTTCCATGAGCAAACTCGCCTCTTTCTCATCTACACATCTGAGTAGCATGAGATCGTGGTTTCTTTTATACAAAACTCCATCAGGATTGAGATAAAAATTTCCAGACAGCCTCCTCAAAGTCTTCTTATCCTGGATTGACGCTCCCGCAGGATACTCCTTAGTCATAAGGAAGGTCTAGATGTCATGAAACCATGGCTTGCCGTCAGAGGCTTCCTCGATTGCAAAGACGAATGCAGGTCTATCAAGACGAGAAAGGACAATTCTTGGAGCTTCATTCCAAAAATTGACTTTATACATCGAAGCCAACGTGGCTAAGGCATCAGCCATCTGGTTTTCAGCCCTGGGCACATGATGGAGTTCCACTCGATCAAAGAACGGAAGCAGCCTTCTGGCATAGTTCATGTACGGCACCAAATTCGATTGACGAGTCTCCCACTCCCCTTTAATCATGTTAATCACAAGTGCCGAGTCACCATATACATCTAGGTTCTTGATTCTCAAATCAATTGCTTCTTCTAGACCCATGATGCATGCTTCGTACTCCGCTTCGTTATTGGTGACCGGAAACGTCAGTCTCGCAGTGAACGGGATATGGGATCCATGGGAAGTCGTGATGATCGCCCCAATGCCACTTCCATAAGAATTAACCGCCCCGTCGAATATCAATTTCCACTGGGATTTCCTATCTGGCCCCTCGTCGGGCAACGGTTCATCGCAATCCTTCGCTTTAAGAAACATGATATCCTCATCAGGGAATTCAAATTTCATCGGCTGATAATCTTTGATCGGCTGTTCGGCAAGGTACTCAGACAATACGCTTCCCTTGATGGCCTTCTGGGAAACGTACTGAATGTCATATTCCGTCAACACCATTTTCCATCTGGCAATCCTGCCCGAAAGCGCTTGCTTCTCGAAGACGTACTTGATCGGATCCATATTCGAAATTAGCATGGTTGTATGATTGAGCATGTACTGTCGTAAACGTTTGGCAGCCCAGGCTAGTGCGCAACACGTTTTCTCCAGCATCGAGTAGCGAGATTCACAGTCTGTGAACGTTTTACTCAAGTAGTAAATGGCATGCTCCTTTCTGCCCGTCTCGTCGTGCTGACCGAGAACACACCCCATACTATTCTCAAGAACTGTCAAGTATATGATTAAGGGCCGTCCGGCCACTGGGGGTATCAAGATCGGAGGTTCCTGCAGATACTGTTTTATCTTATCGAATGCCTTCTGGCAATCCTCGTTCCAGATAATCGCCTGATCTTTCTTTAGCAGTTTGAACATCGGTTCACACGTGGCCGTGAGCTGAGAAATAAACCTTGCAATGTAGTTTATTCTGCCCAGGAAACCACGAACTTCTTTTTCTGTTTTTAGCACTAGCATTTCTTGTATGGCTTTAATTTTCGCAGGATCAACCTCAATGCCTCTTTCACTCATGATAAACCCCAGTAGCTTTCCGGACCGTACTCCGAAAGTACACTTGTTAGGATTCAGCCTCAGCCTGAACTTCCTAAGCCTTTCAAAAAGCTTCAGCAATTTGACCAGATGCCCCTCCTCCGTTTGGGACTTCGCAATCATGTCATCAACATAGACTTCAATCTCATGATGAATCATATCATGAAACAAAGTAACCATTGCTCGTTGGTAAGTGGCCCCCGCGTTCTTCAGACTGAAAGGCATTACCTTGTAGCAAAATGTCCCCCAAGGGGTGATAAACTTAGTTTTCTCCATGTCCTCCGGTGCCATCTTAATCTGATTGTAACCGGAGAAGCCATCCATGAACGAAAACACGGAGAACTGAGCTGTATTGTCGACCAACACATCAATATGAGGCAGCGGGAAATCATCTTTAGAGCTCGCCCTATTCAAATCCCGATAATCGACGCACATTCGTACCTTACCGTCCTTCTTCGATACAAGCACTATGTTGGCGACCCACGGAGGGTAAGTAGTGACCGCTAAGAAGCCAGCATCAAGCTGTTTCTGCACTTCTTCTTTGATCTTAACGGCCATATCTGGTCGCGTCCTTCTAAGCTTATGCTTAACGGGAGGACAATCTTCTCGCAGTGGCAAGTGGTGGACCACGATGTCAGTATCAAGTTCGGGCATATCTTCGTATGACCAAGCAAAGACGTCACTATACTCTCTTAGCATCTCGACCAATCTCTGCTTGACATCACTCTGCAACGCAGCCCCTATCCTGACGTTCCTGACAAGTTCTTTATAACCCAAGTTCACAATCTCGATCTCCTCTTCATGAGGCAGAATAACTTTCTCTTCTTGTTTCAACAAGCGGGTCAGCTCTTCGGGAAGGTCTTCGTCTTCATCAATCTCTTCTTCGGCTTGATAGATCGGGAAATCGAAGTCGAAGTGAGTCGTAGAAGGTCCAGAGTCGATGTCATCTGTTATGTGGATCCTGCAATAACAAGGGTTAAGCTTAAAACAAGGATATGCAGGTTAGCACAAACCTCATTGCCATTTTATTATTTTTCAAAACAAATATAAAACAGGAATAACAGAGATCACAATATTTGAATACGAAGAAAACGCCTTTTGATTTATTGATAAAATGCATGTACATAATCAAACAAGGCCCTGACAATAAAACCACTATTCCCCGGGTAGGACATAGGGTTGTACAATGATTGGAAAAAGTAAATCATTACTCTTCGCTTGTCATCTGGATGATATCCTTGACGGGCCAATTGTTGAGGCTCTCGCCTGGCTTGCTTGGCTGGATCCAAGAGTCTAAGTCGCAGTCGCTATCTCCACTGTCTTTAGACACCACGTTGACTCATTCAAATATCACCCCGCCACTGGTAAACTGGATCGGCCCTTTACCTCGCGACGCACCGCTGGAAGAGGAGGCTTCAGCTCCAGGAGAATATCCCAACCCAAACATGGCTTGCTTGTTAGGTATCTCCAAAATTCGCCCCCAGCCTGGGGTAGATCCGGCTTGGACAACGGCTCGGGCTTCCTTGAAGGAAGAGAGAGTCATCTCTGTCAGTGACCACAGGAGCTACGTCCTTGACTTTAACAGCTTCGAACGCTTGGCATAGAGTTTCGTGGATTTCCCCATCCATCTCAACATACTTGAAGGACGACAAATGGCTCACCATTATGTCTTCCTCGCCACATACAGTCACGATGCTACCTCCAACAGCGTACTTGAACTTATGGTGCAACGTGGAGGTCACGGCACCCGCCTAATGGATCCATGGCCGGCCCAAGAGACAGCTGTAGGCAGGCATGATATCCATAATATAAAAGACCGCGTCGAATGTTTCCGGCCCAACTTGGATCGGCAACGTCACCTCCCCGAAAACATGGCGTTTGGTTTCATCGAACGCCTTCACAACCAAATCACTGGGTGTGTAAATCACTCCGCGAGTATCTAACTTCATCAATGCTTTCTTCGGAAGAACATTGAGCGACGACCCAGTGTCTACCAACACGGGAGACATAATCGTTCCCCTACACTCTATCGAGATGTGCAGGGCGCTATTGTGGTTCCTCCCTTTCGGCGTCAGCTCTAGGTCAGTGAACCCTAACCCATTTCCAGCATTCACGTGGGCTACGACCTCTTCCACCTGGTTTACTGATATTTCCTGCGGTACATACGCGACGTTCAACACCTTCAGCAGCGCGTTGCGGTGCGCTTCAGAACACATCAACAAATTCAGGATGGAAATCTTCGAGGGTGTCTGATGGAGATGATCCACGATCTTGTAGTCACTCTTTTTAATCAACCTCATAAATTCCTCAGCGTCTTTAACAAGCAAGTCTTTTTCTACCCCACGAGGGATCTCTTCAACGACTTTACTTTTACCTTTATTAGTTGCATCAGCTCTGTCCGCTTTATCCGCCACGACCTCAGGTGGTGCAAATACTCTCCCGCTGCGAGTGATTCCGCTAACGCCCGCCAGGTTCTCCACAGACGACCCAAACGGTTCTAGTTCCAACTTCTGTCCGTTGCAGTAGACCTCTGCCCCATAATGCCATGGGACAGTGTTAGTGCTTTCGAACGGTATTGGTCCAGCTTTGGTGATAGTAATCGTGGGCGGTCTGGGTGCAGAAATAGTTATCGTCTGGCGAGGGATGGTGATGGTGGCAACCTCATCACCTTGCTTCAGCATTACCTCTCCCGATCCGCTTTCGGCTCTTCGCCTGAATTGCAGGATTCCCTTGGTCATCAGACTTTGAATCCCCTCTATCAATTGTTCACATCCATCAGGACTTGTCGCACAGCCCATACACAACTCTCCGCAACCTAGGAAGAAACCTCTTTCCATCAGCTTAGCTTTAACGAAGCTTAGCGGCGTCTTCAGATCTCTGACGTCAGTCAACAAATCCAAACTCTCGTCTTCAATGATGGCGTTCACTCCACCTCCCCTATGATTCGACATAGGGTTCTTCGTGACGTTTGGCACATTATTTGAGAAGTTGATGATCTTAGCGTCCACCATGTTCTGCACCTTATGCTTGAAGGCTTTGCAGTTCTCTACTGTGTGGCCTGGTGCCCCTGAGTGAAACTCACAAGTTGCGTTCGCGTCATAACCTGGCGGAGGTTCCCCTGTCAAGGGAGCCAAGGTTCTCTTCTGGATCAACTGTAGCTGAAGCAAAGTTTGTAACAGCTGCGCGTACGACATGGGCTGTGTCTCGAGGTGACGACTCGACAGAGGTGCCTGATTCTGATACTTCCTGTACCCTTGTTGATTCGGTTGCTACTGCTGCTGTGGCTGTTGGACGGCCGGGATAGTTATGCTGGCCACCTGTTGGTGAGGGCCTTTACCCTTCCTTCGAGCGTTGGTCACGGCGCTCGTTTCTCCTTCCCGTCTTTTACCACCATAAGGCTTCTTTCCTCCTCCTACAGCTGAGGACGAATCACCTTGAATTTTCCCCAGTTTGATCCCATTTTCAATGTGCTCACCCGTGATAATGAGATATGAGAAGGTTCCAGACATACCGCTGACCAATTTCTCATAATAAACCCCTAGGAGGGTGGCTACGAACATTTGCACAAGCTCACGTTCAACCATCGGCGGCTGAAACCTGGCTGCCAACTCACGCCATCGCTGGGCGTATTCCTTAAACCCTTCGTTGTTCCTTTGCGACAGATTCTGCAGTTGGACTCGGTTCGGGGCCAAGTCACTGTTGTATTGGTAGTGGTGCACAAATGCTTTAGCAAGGTCCTTCACGTGCGCACACTGGTAGGCTCCAGACTCATGTACCATTCGAGGGAGGGTCCGGACAGACTGTCCTGAAAGAAGTGCATCAGCACCTTCTCGTCATCAGAATGAGCTGACATTTTTCTGTAATATGATCTCAGGTGGACGCGAGGGCAGGTGGTGCCCTTGTACTTTTCAAAGTCAGGTACCTTTAACTTGGGAGGCACCTTGAAATCAGCAATCAGTCCCAACTTGGACATATCAACGCCCAGGGTGTTCTGGTTCTCGATATTTCTCATCTTATCCTCGAGTGCCTTGAACCTTAGCCGTGCTTCAGCAGTCAGCTCCCCTTCAGCACCTCTCTGAGAGAATACATCGTCTTGACGATCTTCTACCCACGGCTGAGGCCCAAACAGATTTCCAGCACCCGCAGTGCCGTTACCCAGTCCAACATTGACGTTAGCTTCAAAATTCCCATTACCGACGCCCGTCGTATTACCACTGAGTCCCATGTTAGCTATCACATTGCCGTTGGCACTGCCATTCCCCCCGGTCACGAGGACGCCATTCTGAGGAGTTTCAACTGGTGAAGGGGTAGGCACGGTCCCACCATGGAGTACGCCATTGCTATCAACCCTTGAAATCAGAGGCTGAACCAAGGTTCTGAGCTGATCCTGGCCATTGGCGACCGCTTGCATGAGCTCCATGAAGCGGTCCATTCTTTTGCGGAGTTCCTGAACATCAATTTGCACTTGCTCCATGATTCTGGTTTGATTTGCTCTGGTCGGATAGCGGTGGATAGGTCTCTGATCAATCCTGGCACAACCTGAAACAACCTTGAAAACACAAAAAGGTTAGGAAAAAACGACAAAGTGCTCGTTATGCAAATGCTTCATACGAATGCAAACGTGTGTCCGTGCGTTAGGGAGATTTCCCCCGATCCTAGTGCCTGAGTGCCAGTGCTGATAATAAGAAGTCTGAGTCCAGTCATGGAAATAACATCTCATCTATGAAGAAAGCCCATCAAGGCAGTACACAACATCAGTGAGTACAAGATGAATCAACAGCATGACCTCAGCCAACAAGCCTGGTGATGGTCAGCATACAACAATGATCAAACAAAAGGAATACCAATAGTCAAGTACGGCCACGGGCGCGAAACTCTTCTAACAACCCCTTCGTTTCTGGATGATCAAGCCGAGTGAGCAACCCTTTGACGAGTAACTCCCTCTGCATAATGGTGTATTGAAGACCTTCGACCGAATCTTCCCATGCTCCTTCGCCGAAACAATCTTCTAGCTTCCGCTTCTTGGACTCAAACGTCAGTTTGCGCTCCTTCAGGTTAGCAAGAGCCTTGTTGAGCTGGCCTTCAGCGGCGTATTAGCGAGCGGTTTCTTCATCAAACCTCTTCTCACTAGCCTTCACCTGGGCCTTCAGCGTGGAGATTTGTTGCATCAGCTTATCCTCCCGCTCTTTCCTATTGGCTAGGGAGGCCTTCCAGTGCTGGTTAAACTTGGATATCCTCCGATACGCTTCATCCAAGTGCTGCTTCTTCGTGGCCAGTACATCGTTGACAACTTTGAAGTCTCGACCCATGCGCTCACGCTCAGCTATCTGCTTAGTCAAATCTGTCCCCAACTGGTTCACCAGCTCTGTCTGCCTCTTGAAGGAATGAACGGCTTCATTTCTCTCGCTTCTGAGTTGAGCCCATTCTTACTCCAATTCTTCATTTTCCTGCTTCAGCTTATCTCTCTCAGCTAACACCTGATTATGCTGCTGAATAGGCACGGTAGTAGGCTCTTCAATCATTGGAGGGCTTTCTGGCTTGGCAGGAAGAAACGACATCCCTATAGCATCTGCTCTGGCTCTGATCCATGCCACATACGGAGGGTAGGCTTGACTATTGCTTCTCCCCAGCAATGGTTTTCCCCTCTTACTGATACAATTCCAAACGCGCTGAAGCTTAGATAACATATCCCCCTCTAGAAGACCAGTGAGGTACAGAGATTCCTGTACCTCTTCATCCTTCGGCGGAGCTCTCAAAGCATAAGCAAACTGTCGGACCAGCAAAGATGGATTATAGTTTATACAGCCCTTCCTGCCTATCAAAGGCACGTTCGGAAACCCGCTGCAGCTGAAGATGATCTCAGTGCCCAACCTATCTCTGTCAAACCAGTCAATATCCTCTGCAGATAGACTCATCAAACGCTCGGACCACTCAGTTGTGGCTGCAAACGAAACAAAGGGACCCCTCTTGGGTAGATGACTATCAATCCATTTATAAAGCAAGGGCACACAGCAAGAGACGTTCTTACCCCTCTTGTTCTCGTTTTTGTAGTGGATGGAATGATAGACATCTCCCGTCAAGGGGGGGACTGGATTCCCTGAAGAAAAGATGCGAAAGGCGTCGAAGTCCACAAAGTCGGGCATATTGGGGAACAGAATGATGCCATATATGTACAGAGCGAGAATGGCGTTGAACACGACCCAACATCCGTCTTTGGCGCACTGCTGAGCCTTTCCCACTAAGAACTGCAAGGAGAAACCGGGAACCTTGTTCCAACTAGACAATACCAACTCGGAGGCATCCAGATGAAGTGACGGAGCTAGACTAGCCAAATTAGGCTCAACATCCATATGAACAAAAGGCATCTGACTCTTGATAGGCACACCTAACAAATCAGCATACTCCTCTAGTGTGGGTGCGAGAACAAAATCCTGGAAAGTAAAGCATCTCAACGGAGGATCGTAGAACTGCAGCAAGGCGTGCAACCCATTCAACTCAAACACAGAGGGTTTGCGAACCAGACTGAGCAGTTTGCAGTAAGACTTTCTGAACTCATCTCTCACAGAATCATCTGCTAAAGCAATCAAACCAGTCAGCTGAACCACATCAGGGGCAGGGAGCTTGTAAGCCACAGTCTTCCTCAAAGAACCCATAACAATACAATAGAAGGCAGGAAATCCTGGATCGGGGAAAACGGTACCTGCACCACAGACACACGTTAATGAAATGCAAATGAGTATGCAAAGCAATGTAAAATGCAATCATGCAGCAGGAGATCAAGACAACTGTGCTGTGGAGATTCTGTGTCAACAAAACCGTGATGTTGCTCTATAAAGAACAACCACTATATCTGATAATAAGAAAACCCTGGTATCGGACCACAAATCTGCTCTGTCAAGAACACACATCTGATAAGAAGGACCTCTGATACAGGACCAAAACTCTGCTCTGTCAAGAACACACATCTGATAAAGGACCTCTGATACAGGACCAAAACTCTGCTCTGTCAAGAACACACATACATCTGCTGATGAGATCCTCTGATCCCAATCAAAAACCTGCTCTGTCAAGAACAAATACCCATCTAATGATGAGATCCTCTGATCCCAACCAAAACTGATTCACTGTCAAGAAAACCAGGTAATCTGAAAGTCAGGGTTTCCTACAACAAACCCACCCCTGCTCATAGGTATGGACCTAAACTGACACAGGCTCGGCATCCTATGCGGTCATCAGCGTCACAGACATTCAAGAGGGGTGATACGATACCCAGAAGGTGTGGCATCACCAGCTCATGAAGCGGCCTCACTCGGCTGAATCCCAAATGATCGGTCCCTAGAGTCGACAATCCTCCAAACAACCAACCCCCTCAACCCAAAGGGTTAAAAAAGAAGTCAACCGGGAGAACCTCGTCTGAGCATGGATTTCATGAGACACTAGTGCCTGCCAAGCAAGCACACGCCCACTAATTTCCACAGCTAATGCTATGTTCACTCAAGCCTGGGTCTGGCTTCTCACTCATCAGAATGCCCCTCCCACAACAGCATAGATAATCATATCATACTGAAAATAAAGTGCGGGGAATAAAATGCGATAAGTAAACACAACCCAACAAGTAATCATACAAGCGCTAGGATTGACTCTCGCAGGGGACGTCGGATCCCCAAACTGACTCGCATACGAGACGTTGGATCCCAGGAAACTATCAAGTCCCCAGTAGAGTCGGCAGCTATCGCTTTCGTGAAAAATAAGGTGCCGGCAAAACATAAGAGTCGCCACCTTTCGTTATTTATCCCTCAGAACGGGAAAGGAAACGATCATAAAAACCTGACGAAAAGGGTATAAGATAAGATCATCGCAACCATTGTCTGGGTTCGGGAGTCGGTTACGCAAGGGGAAGGTATTAGCACCCCTCACGTCCGTCGTACTCGACGGGATCCACGCTTGTTGTGTTCACTGGACGAGTTAGTTTATCTATCTACCTATCAAGGCTGGTCTGAAAAGAAAAGAAAATGACTCGGCAAAGCGTCGCGCTTTATGCCTACGTATTCTCATCAGAGAATGAGAAATCAGAGTCAACATAGTTCGACCTACTTCGAGTTACAGGGAAGGTGGCTCGCCAATACATCAGTATTGTGCCTACGTACTCTCAACAGATATGAGAGATCAGAGCTTACGTAGTTCGGGATAACACGGATTACGGGAATTCAGATTCATCTGTTTTATCGAGTAGGGTTAAACAGCAATTCCAGCAGTTAGGGGCAAAGCCTGTTTGCGGTAGAACTGAAGTTTAACGACACTCTTTTCTTCAGAAAAGCTTCCTTTGAATTATGGGCCCACGGGGCAAAAAGGTTTCAAGTTTGTTTTCTGTCTTTTACGAAAGAACTGTTTTTTATTGTTGTTTGCAATTTCAATCGCACTAAAGACTATGACCTGAGAGTGAATGCGTCGCATGTCACCCAAAGGGTGCCATACTAAACATCCAGACTGTTGAAAATAAGCTCTCCAACAATCCTTTCTCAGATAGCTTAAGGCTCGTAACGTACGAAAGAAATCATTCATGATTACTGTATTTTAAACTGTTTTGAGATGAGAAGAGAAGGGGCTCAACTACGGGGAGACTATCAAGTCCTAATGTTTTCATGCCAAGGATTCATCCTATGGTTGAGGCTTGAAACAGGGAACTCCTAGAAGTTATCATGCATAGGTTTCAACCTAAAGTTCTATCATCATTTCCTTATCAAAGGAAGTGATATTCCTATGGGATCATGTCAATGATACAGAAACAGATAAAACACCAGCTTACACAGTAAACAGTAAATGACTGAAAAATGCATGCAATGCAAGTGAGGGAGGAAATGTGTGTGGGGTGTCAGCCTCCACAAGCTCATCTCAACCTCAAGCCAGATATGAATAACTGTAATCATACAGAGGAAATAACATAAAGTGCTATCAAGCAAGATACCACAGACTGCAATCATACAGAAGAAATGAAATAAAGTGCTATCAAGCAAAACAAACAACATGGGCAAGGGAGCAGGGCTCTACCGAATACCCGCAAGCAAATCCATACAGTAACAATACAAGCAGAGGGAGCAACTCAACCTCTAGTGCAATCATGCTCCTAGATTAAAGTCAGTCTAGATATGAACTTATTCTAATGCATCAAGCAAGTCCAACAGGTCACAACAATACAGAAAAAACAGACAAGGAAGAAAGCAGATCAACCCCTCTTTCAATTCCAAGCTTCAGCTCTTCTAACAGCACCTCAGTCTTCAGACTTCAACCACCCTTCAAGGCTATCATCCTCCATGACAAGTATCAACTTGCTTCTCCAGGTTTCAACCCATCAAACATAAGTGTCAACTTGTTCTCTCTTCTTCAAGCTTCAGCTCCTTAGTCAATTCCACTTTCAGGATTCCCTCTTAACTACAAGTATCAACTTGATTCCCTCAGGCTCTCCAAGCATCAGTGTAAGTGTCAACTTCATCCTTCAATTCTTTTTTAAGCCTCAGCTCTTCACTCAATCTCTACTGGGTCTTCAAGTATCAACTTGCTCTTCTTGCTCTTCAGCTGCAATGGCAATGCTCAAGGAATCATCCTCTTCCACACTCTTCAATGAAGTCCTCATCTTCAAACTCAAGCCCAACATCTTTCAAGATACCCAAACCAAAAGATAATTGATTTAACAGAATGAATGGAAATGATAAACAGCTTATTGACAACCAAAGGAAGCCTGTAAGGGTTTATCATTATGAGAGACTGGTTCCCTCAAAGTTCTACTTCCCAGATAAAGCCACTCATCCCACCAAAGGAGGGATGTGAATATCTTAGAAGGACTTTTAGTCATTGGGAGGAATGGAAGCACAAGATGCTTTCCATATTTGTGAAAGAAGTCATTCTAGTTCTAAGGCTCTCCCTAGGTCTCCTACCTTCTAAATCTTCATCAGACACCTTCAGGCACAAGCAAATCCAAGCTCCAAGCAACTTCAAGCATCCTCACCTTGTCTTCAACTTGTCTTCAATCTCAACCAAAGGCAAACAAAGCAAAACCCTAATCTAAGGGAACTAAAGAAGTTAGTCTAGTTGAGTTAGTGCCTTAGAATCATCTAAAACTAGCACCTAAACTAAAATCAATCAAAAATAGGAAACTATCCTATAAATTTCTACAAAAATTCCTAAGGGATCCTAATTCAATTAAGAATGCCTCATACAAGAACCAGGGACTAAATCATCTATTAAGCCCTAAAATCAAATCCTAAATCCAAAGGTATCAACCATAAACCCTAAAAATGGAGCTTCTAAAGGTTTCAACCTAAACTACCACCTAGATTCATCACAAAAATGTGAGAAAAATGCTATGGGAGCATACATGTCTAACCTAATCACACACAAAAAAATCAGGATCAAAGTCATCACCACATGATAACACAAAATTAAGTATCAAACATAACCATTTTAATATCAATTAAAATATAAAATTCCCATAAAATCAGAAAATGCATCAAATGAAAATATTTTTTATCTAAGAAATACTAGACTCAATCATGAGTATAATGCAAAAAGAATGGGGTTAATTGGATTATTTTTCAATTTTATATGATTTTTTCAAGAACCATGAATAAAATGAGAAAATAAAAGAAAATCAAACAAAATAATCACACGCGCGGTGCAAATAGCAATGACAATCAGTTCATATAGTGGATTGGGCTCGCTGGGGGGTGTGGATATCAGTTATTTCACTAAGCCCAAAACCACTGATTAAATGAAACGCAACGTCTCATAATCATAACTCCTTCACAAATTGAAATCAATACGTGGCCGTTGGATCATGCCTTCAGTCAATGTCCAACCCCCATCCAATGGCTCTAGAGTCATCTTCGTCCTTTTGAATGTCGGAACTTCGCGCACAGCTCTGGCCACCACCGGTGGTGCTCCGGTCACCATTCCACAACCCTAGTTCAACCTAGAGTCCACTATAGGCCACGATCCCTTAATGAAACATGTCCCAAATTCCCTCACGAATTCATTCATGCCTTTAATTCTCTCTGAAACCTCAAGATTCACCATAACCAAACCTCAACCGAAAATGGTAACACCCTAGATTGGTCACTAATTCTCAAATTAATGGTCTAAAATCATTCCTACACCGTTCTACAATGCATCTAACACCCTAATTCATCTTGATTCTACCTAATTCATGCTAGAGGAAGAAAGTTACTAACCTGAAAATCTTGGATGAACAGATGCACTAAACCTTCAAATCAAGCTCTCCAACCTTCCAGACACGATCAATGGATCCTTTCCTTGCTTCTGTATGCAATAGAACTGGTTGAAAGCTCCTGAATCTTGAAACCTGATGGTGAGTTGCAGGTGGAAAAATTCAATTGCTCATACACGATTCAGCCACGAATTCTCTTGGATTATGGTCTGGATTCAATCCCTAGCATCAATGGAAGAAGTTGCAATCAAGAAAATGGATGGAAAGTGAAGAAATTGGTGAAACCGAATTCAATTGCAAGCCAGGAAATCTCAATCTCAATCTATGCTCTCTCCTTCAATCATCACCAACCTTTGCATTGGATCACCTCTACTCAATATATAGATGATGTTTGGATGATCTAGAACCCTCTAGATCCTTCTAATGAGAGTTTCAATCTCTCATGTCATGAGATTTTCAACCATATGCCATGATATGCATAACCCTGCAAACAGATTGAAACCAATCTCATTCACTTCCAATTTCTCCCCTAGTGACATTTTGAAAGTGTTTAGCTTGCAAAGGACCTTGGTTATGCCTTGATTCTAGGTTTTGCACATGTTACTTATGATGTAAGTAATCACTTTTCAAAGCAAGTCCACAATTTAGACCTCAAATCAAATATGTGGCTAAACCAATGTTCTTAAAATGTTTTCTAGAGTCAAAATGATATATTGCATGCCATGGTTTGGATGTGTAGATTGAAAATATCAATTTCCAACTTTGGTTCATTTAACTTATACCCTCATTTTAGGTCATTTTTGCAACTTTGAGCTGCAAGCATTCCCAACATCTCATGACCTCCTTACTAGCCTTAAAACATCATTTTGAACAAGTTTGATGTTGAACATTTTTCCATTTGAAAATTGGAAATGGGAGTTATGGCCTTATGGTTGAAATGACCTGTAATTTCCAAATGACCAAAATGCCCTTGACTTGTCAAAGCCATAACTTGAGTTCTATAAATCCTATCAAGGACTTCTAGTACTCTCTAGAAATCTAAGAGGATAAGGAACAACATTCATGTTGAGCAAGAGTTCATAGGAATCATCCTTCTATGGCAAAAGTTTGATGCAAGTTGGGTTACTTTCAAGCCCCCAAATTCACATACCTCAGATGACATGTAACTTGTCAAAGTCATAACTTGAGTTCTACAAATCCTATCAAGGACTTATAGCACTCAAATTAAATCTAAGGTCAAGCTCTACAACATTTGTGTTGGGGGCAAGATGAGATGACAATCACATCTTGAGCTAAACTGCCTTGAAGATAGGGGTCAAACTAGGGGATTTTACACTGTCAAGCCTTAGAAACCCTAGCCTGAAACTTCTCAAACTCTTCAATCATGATGAGTTAACCTTGGAATCATCCTTATAGCATCTCACTTCATCAATCCTTGATCACATGGCCTTAGAATTAGGTCTAAACCTTGTTCAAATCATCAGTTGACCTAGGGTTGACCCAGTCAAACCCTACTTACACCACTCATGGCTGAGGCTTCTCAATCTTGCACCATGACCTGTCTAGGCTTCAAAGTGATCTTCAAACCTTCTTATGAGCTCTCTCAAGACCTCAAGTACTTCTTCATGGCTTCAGAATCATCTGAGGTCTTCCCACAACTCTCAAGTTAGGAGACACACCCTTTTGGTTTCAACCACTCTCTCTGAGGATCTTTTGACTTCTCTGACAAGGATATCAACCCTTGGACACTTGAATAACCTTCTTGGCTAGCTTCATAGTCTTGTATAGGCCTTGATTGGTGATCATACCTCTTGATCTCCTGCATACATGTCAATGAAATGCAAATGATAATGCTAATGTGAATGAAATGAAACATAAGCTAGGTAGAGAAAAGTTGGGCAAATTTTGGGGTGCAACAGCTGCCCCTATTCAAACGGCTTGAACCTGAATGGGTGAGCAGCGAACGACTCTCAACCAATCAAGGTGCGAGACGGTTGAATACCGACAAACCCGGAAATTTGCCAATTGCACAAGTACACGGTACTCTTATGGGAACAAATCTTCGAAAACTGAAATATTAGCTGCACGGCAACTAGCTGGGGGATTGGTCACACGGTAACCGGCGATACATGGTCGATCATGCTGTCAGGCATCAAAATTCCTCGGGACTCATCAGGTCAACAATCAAGTTAACCATGTCGTCGGGCATTCAGAGAAACTTTTGGGCGTCAGCCAGACTTCATCAGTAAGTCGGGAGTAGAATTCTCAGTCAATCATGAACCAATTGGGGATACTTAAACTTCTGCCGTCAGGAACTCCGCATCAGCTGGGAGAACTGCTTCGTTAATACAGTCGGACTTCAATCATCAAGTCTTCAAGGGAAGTTTCAACTTCGCTGTTCAGAAACCTGCTGGGGATGACGCATCTCCGCTGGGGATTCTGGGGAGCTATCAAGTAACTCTGCTTCGAGGATCCAGAAATCATTCTGGGTGAATCAACTCTGCTGAGGAAATCAAGAATCATCTTGAACAAATAACTCTGTGGGGACTTCAAGAATCATCCTGAACCAATAACTCTGCTGGAGATTTCAGGAATCATCCTGAGCAAACACTCTGCCGGGGACTCTAAGCGTCAACTTGAGCAACCCACTCTGGCGACTTCACTGGGGCTTTTAAGAATCATCTTGGGCAAACGACTTTGCTGGGGAATTCAAGAATCATCTTGAGCAAGCGACTCTGCGGAGGAACACCTGCAAAACAAGAACGGTAACGACCTAGCTCATGTTTAGTATGCATATGCCGCGACAACGACGCAATGCTCCACACGGTGGAAATGCTACGCGTTTTTTGATAAATGTTATGCAATCATGCAAAATGCTATGGCCCCATCAGCAAAATAAATGCTGAAGGGAGAAGCCTCCTGTCAAGGAGAAAGAACCACTCTGGTGGGGAAGGGAATCATCTTGCCACGGAGAAAAGGTCACGCCAATCTCAATCGGACTCCGCATGGGGAAGCAAACTTCAGTCAACTGCTGCAGGGGAATGAAGCTCTACGAGAACCTGGGCCTGCTGCGGAAAGCGATGTCAATCGCAGAAACAGACTGCATGGCATTCGCAGCAAAACTTTCCTGGAGGTAACGACTCCGGCGGGGAAATATAGCATCAGCTATTCAACCCTCTACTGGGGTAAACCAATCATGGCCCGAACGGCTTCCAAGGACTCGGCTCTCTTGGGGTTTCGCATACTCGGCTGGGGAAGAAGGAATCATCCTACTTGCTAGGGAGAGTACGACTCTGTGGGGAATCTCGATTCCGCTGGAGACTTCAGTCTTGGACTATCGAGTGCTGCACACTTCAGTGTATGACTCAGTTGGGGAGACGGTGATCCTTCAGGATACATCTGGTTGGGGGAAGAGAATCTTCTCTGCTTGGGGATACATATCAATGCTCCTGGTCCCGTATTCAGGCTCTGCGGGGAGCTTCTGCTACTTTGCTGGAGAAGAAGGAATCATCCTGCTTGGGGGGTGCGCACGGCGCACTGTCTGGTATATGCTACACCTGCATCAACACAAACAAACAGACAAGATACCCTTCTCAAAGGGACCTATCAAGGTTATCATCTTGTGACAATGTTCAAGTAATTCATTGTTTCAACAATCAGCGGCCTAGGCCAGTAAGTTTATGTATGCGCATTTTGTCAAAAACATCGGCGTTCTTTTTCGCAAACAAAACGGATAAATGCTAAACAGACAAACAGAATTGCTGAATAGTATACATTTTATTGATAACGAACCCCTGAATGGGTAAAAATGTTTTACAACGAATGCAAGCCCCTGGAATGAGGAAGCTGCGCAAAAATAAAACATAAATATACATCAGTATATACAAATGTCGGCAATGAGGCGTAGACGAACACCATGAGTTGATCCCTCTATGACCCACTCGACTTCGATACTTCTCTGACGCTTCAGCTTCAGAAGAGATTGATTCAGATAAACGGCCCTCAGGTCTTCCGAACCACTAAACAATGAAATTCCACACGCGGAACGCAGTCATTTGCTTTTTCAAATCCCTAACTTTTGCCTGAATCGCCCTTCCGGGTTTTCGATTCACCGGGATACCCTTTTTTGCCAAAGTCGCCCTTCCGGGTTTTCGACTTTGCGGGTGTACATTCTTTTCCTTTATACCCCTAATTTTTTCCCGAACCTTTTTCTTTTTTATGGTTCGCCGGGATGCCCCATTTTTGTCTGGATATTCTTTTTCTTTCCAGCGGGTCATTTTTTAAGCAAAGTATTTTTTAACTGCGTCCGCGTTCACCGGGAATGCAAAATCTTCGCCATCCATCGTGGATAACAACAAAGCTCCTCCCGAAAAGACCTTGCTGACGATGTACGGACCTTCGTAATTGGGAGTCCACTTGCTCCGGTGATAGGAGTGTGGAGGAAAAATCTTCTTCAGGACGAGATCACCCGTCTGAAAGCTTCTAGGACGCACCCTCTTATCATACGCTTTCTTCATTCGGCTTTGGTACAGACGACCATGTGCAATCGATGCTAACCTCTTCTCGTCCATCAGGCTGAGTTGGTTTAGTCGGTTCTTAATCCATTCTGCCTCATCGAGTTTCACGTCAACCAAAACTCGTAAATAAGGGATCTCCACTTCTAACGGTAGGACAACTTCCATACCGTACACCAAGGAGAAAGGAGTTGCCCCGGTTGATGTACGTACCATCGTACGATAACCGTGCAGTGCAAATGGCAGCATCTCGTGCCAATCCTTGTAGGTCACAACCATCTTCTGAACAATCTTCTTGATGTTCTTATTGGCCGCTTCAACGGCGCCATTCATCTTCGGCCGGTAAGGAGATGAGTTGTGGTGTTCAATCTTGAAACTCTGGCACAGCTCCTTCATCATCTTGTTATTCAGATTCGAACCATTATCAGTAATGATCCGCTCGGGAATTCCGTAACGACAGATGATGTCCCTCGTTATGAATTTAGCCACCACCTGCTTGGTCACATTAGCATATGAGGCTGCCTCCACCCACTTGGTGAAGTAGTCGATAGCTACTAGAATGAAGCGATGACTGTTAGATGCAGTGGGCTCGATCTTTCCTATCATGTCGATGCCCCACATGGAGAACGGCCACGGGGAGGACATGACATTCAACGGGCACGGCGGCACATGAACCTTATCAGCATAAATCTGGCATTTATGACATCTCTTCGCGAATTTGAAGCAATCAGACTCCATCGTCAGCCAATAGTATCCTGCTCTCAGGATCTTTCTCGTCATAGCATGCCCGCCGGCGTGCGTACCAAATGTGCCTTCATGGACTTCTTCCATGAGCAAACTCGCCTCTTTCTCATCTACACATCTGAGTAGCCCGAGATCGTGGTTTCTTTTATACAAAACTCCATCAGGATTGAGATAAAAATTTCCAGACAGCCTCCTCAGAGTCTTCTTATCCTGGGTTGACGCTCCCGCAGAATACTCCTTAGTCATAAGGAAGGTCTGGATGTCATGGAACCATGGCTTGCCGTCGGAGGCTTCCTCGATCGCAAAGACGAATGCAGGTCTATCAAGACGAGAAAGGACAATTCTTGGAGCTTCATTCCAAAAATTGACTTTATACATCGAAGCCAACGTGGCTAAGGCATCAGCCATCTGGTTTTCAGCCCTGGGCACATGATGGAGTTCCACTCGATCAAAGAACGGAAGCAGCCTTCTGGCATAGTTCATGTATGGCACCAAATTAGATTTACGAGTCTCCCACTCCCCTTTAATCTGGTTAATCACAAGTGCCGAGTCACCATATACATCTAGGTTCTTGATTCTCAAATCAATTGCTTCTTCTAGACCCATGATGCATGCTTCGTACTCCGCTTCGTTATTGGTGACCGGAAACGCCAGTCTCGCAGTGAACGGGATATGGGATCCATGGGGAGTCGTGATGATCGCCCCAATGCCACTTCCATAAGAATTAACTGCCCCGTCAAATATCAATTTCCACTGGGATTTCCTATCTGGCCCCTCGTCGGGCAACGGTTCATCGCAATCCTTCGCTTTAAGAAACATGATATCCTCATCAGGGAATTCAAATTTCATCGGCTGATAATCTTCGATCGGCTGTTCGGCAAGGTACTCAGACAATACGCTTCCCTTGATGGCCTTCTGGGAAACGTACTGAATGTCATATTCCGTCAACACCATTTTCCATCTGGCAATCCTGCCCGAAAGCGCTTGCTTCTTGAAGACGTACTTGATCGGATCCATCTTCGAAATTAGCATGGTTGTGTGATTGAGCATGTACTGTCGTAAACGTTTGGCAGCCCAGGCTAGTGCGCAACACGTTTTCTCCAGCATCGAGTAGCGAGATTCACAGTCTGTGAACGTTTTACTCAAGTAGTAAATGGCATGCTCCTTTCTGCCCGTCTCGTCGTGCTGACCGAGAACACACCCCATACTATTCTCAAGAACTGTCAAGTACATGATTAAGGGTCGTCCGGCCACTGGGGGTATCAAGACCGGAGGTTCCTACAGATACTGTTTTATCTTATCGAATGCCTTCTGGCAATCCTCGTTCCAGATAATCGCCTGATCTTTCTTTAGCAGTTTGAACATCGGTTCACACGTGGCCGTGAGCTGAGAAATAAACCTTGCAATGTAGTTTATTCTGCCCAGCAAACCACGAACTTCTTTTTCTGTTTTTGGCACTGGCATTTCTTGTATGGCTTTAATTTTTGCAGGATCAACCTCAATGCCTCTTTCACTCACGATAAACCCCAGTAGCTTTCTGGACCGTACTCCGAAAGTATACTTGTTAGGATTCAGCCTCAGCCTGAACTTCCTAAGCCTTTCAAAAAGCTTCAGTAAATTGACCAGATGCCCCTCCTCCGTTTGGGACTTCACAATCATGTCATCAACATAGACTTCAATCTCATGATGAATCATATCATGAAACAAAGTAACCATTGCTCGTTGGTAAGTGGCCCCCGCGTTCTTCAGACCGAAAGGCATTACCTTGTAGCAAAATGTCCCCCAAGGGGTGATAAACACAGTTTTCTCCATGTCCTCCGGTGCCATCTTGATCTGATTGTAACCGGAGAAGCCATCCATGAACGAAAACACGGAGAACTGAGCCGTATTGTCAACCAACACATCAATATGAGGCAGCGGGAAATCATCTTTAGAGCTCACCCTATTCAAATCCCGATAATCGACGCACATTCGTACCTTACCGTCCTTCTTCGGTACAAGCACTATGTTGGCGACCCACGGAGGGTAAGTAGTGACCGCTAAGAAGCCAGCATCAAGCTGTTTCTGCACTTCTTCTTTGATCTTAACGGCCATATCTGGTCGCGTCCTTCTAAGCTTCTGCTTAACGGGAGGACAATCTTCTCGCAGTGGCAAGTGGTGGACCACGATGTCAGTATCAAGTCCGGGCATATCTTCGTATGACCAAGCAAAGACGTCACTATACTCTCTTAGCATCTCGACCAATCTCTGCTTGACATCACTCTGCAACGCAGCCCCTACCCTGACGTTCCTGACAAGTTCTTCAGAACCCAAGTTCACAATCTCGATCTCCTCTTCATGAGGCAGAATAACTTTCTCTTCTTGTTTCAACAAGCGGGTCAACTCTTCAGGAAGGTATTCGTCTTCATCAATGTCTTCTTCGGCTTGATAGATCGGGCAATCGAAGTCGAAGTGATTCATAGAAGGTCCATAGTCGATGTCATCTGTTATGTGGATCCTGCAATAACAAGGGTTAAGCTTAAAACAAGGATATGCAGGTTAGCACAAACCTCATTGCCATTTTATTGTTTTTCAAAACAAATATAAAACAGGAATAACAGAGATCACAATATTTGAAAACGAAGAAAACGCCTTTTGATTTATTGATAAAATGCATGTACATAATCAAACAAGGCCCTGACAATAAAACCACTATGCCTCGGGTAGGACATAGGGTTGTACAATGATTGGAAAAAGTAAATCATTACTCTTCGCTTGTCATCTGGATGATATCCTTGACGGACCAATTGTTGAGGCTCTCGCCTGGCTTGCTTGGCTGGATCCAAGAGTCTAAGTCGCAGTCGTTATCTCCACTGTCTTCAGACACCGCGTTGACTCTTTCAAATATCACCCCGCCACTGGTAAACTGGATCGGCCCTTTACCTCGCGACGCACCGCTGGAAGAGGAGGCTTCAGCTCCAGGAGAATATCCCAACCCAAACCTGTCTTGCTTGTTAGGTATCTCCAAAATTCGCCCCCAGCCTGGGGTAGATCCGGCTTGGACAACGGCCCAGACTTCCTTGAAGGAAGAGAGAGTCATCTTTGGCTTTTCAGTGACCACAGGAGCTACGTCCTTGACTTTAACAGCTTCGAACACTTGGCATAGAGTTTCGTGGATTTCCCCATCCATCTCAACATACTTGAAGGACGACAAATGGCTCACCATTATGTCTTCCTCGCCACATACAGTCACGATGCTACCTCCAACAGCGTACTTGAGCTTCTGGTGCAACGTGGAGGTCACGGCACCCGCCGAATGGATCCATGGCCGGCCCAAGAGACAGCTGTAGGCAGGCATGATATCCATAATATAAAAGACCGCGTCGAATGTTTCCGGCCCAACTTGGATTGGCAACGTCACCTCCTCGAAAACATGGCGTTTGGTTCCATCGAACGCCTTCACAACCAGATCACTGGGTGTGCAAATCACTCCGCGAGTATCTAACTTCATCAATGCTTTCTTCGGAAGAACATTGAGCGACGACCCAGTGTCTACCAACACGTGCGACATAATCGTTCCCCTACACTCTATCGAGATGTGCATGGCGCTATTGTGGTTCCTCCCCTTCGGCGTCAGCTCTAGGTCAGTGAACCCTAACCCATTTCCAGCATTCACGTGGGATACGGCCTCTTCCAGCTGGTTTACTGATATTTCCTGCGGTACATATGCGGCGTTCAACACTTTCAGCAGCGCGTTGCGGTGCGCTTCAGAACACAGCAACAAATTCAGGATGGAAATCTTCGAGGGTGTCTGATGGAGATGATCCACGATCTTGTAGTCACTCTTTTTAATCAACCTCATAAATTCCTCAGCGTCTTTAACAAGTATTTTCTACCCCACGAGGGATCTTATCAACGACTTTACTTTTACCTTTATCAGTTGCATCAGCTCTGTCCGCTTTATCCGCCACGACCTCAGGTGGTGCAAATACTCTCCCGCTGCGAGTGATTCCGCTAACGCCCGCCAGGTTCTCCACAGACGACCCAAACGGTTCTAGTTCCAACTTCTGTCCATTGCAGTAGATCTAAATGGTGTGGACTTGCTTCACTCAGCTGAGTCACAAATGATCGGTCCACAGAGTTGACAATCCTCCAAACCAACAACCCCTCAGGCCTAAAGGACCGAAAAAGAAGTCAACCGGGAGAATCTCGTCTGAGTGTGGATTTCGTGAGACACTAGTACCTGCAAAGCAAGCACGCGCCCACTACTTTCCACAACTAATGCTAGGTACACTCAAGCCTGGGTATGGCTTATCACTCATCAGAGCCCCTTCCCACAATAGCACAATAATGATATCATACTGAAAATAAAATGTGGAAAGTAAAATGCGAAAAATAAAAGCAACCTAACAGGTAAACACGCAAGCGCTTGGATTGACTCGCATAGGGAACCAGAGTCCCCAACAGAGTCGCCAGCTGTCACTACCGCGAAAATAAGGTGCCGGCAAAACAGAAGAGTCGCCACCTTTCATTATTTATCCCACAGAAAGGGAAAGGAAACGATCGGAAAAACCTGACGAAAAGGTATAAGACAAGGTCATCGCAACCATTGTTTGGGTTCGGGAGTCGGTTACGCAAGGGGAAGGTATTAGCACCCCTCACATCCATCGTACTCGATGGGATCCACGCTTGTTGTGTTTATCTGACGGGTTGGTTTTATCTATCTACTTTAAAAGGTTGGTCTGAAAAGAAAAGAAAATCACTCGGCAGAACACAGCAGTTCTATGCCTACGTATTCCCGTCTGGAATGAGAAATCAGAGTCAACGTAGTTCGCCTAACTACGGGTTACGGGGGAAGGTTTCTCGCCAAGATATCGCATCTCGTGCCTACGTACTTTCACACAGCATGAAAGATCAGAGCAAACGTAGTTCAGGATAACAAGAGACACAGGTTTGTCTTTTTTATCCGAGTAGGGTTAACAGACGGTTCCAGCAGTTGGTATATGCAGCTCGCTCGATGGAGAGTTAGGCGTTTACCGTTTGCGGTAGAACCGGGAGTTAACAAAACTCTCCTTATGAAAATGGTTTCCAGGGGTTACAGGTCCCAGAGGACAAAAAGAGTTTGATCTTTGTTTTCTGTCTTTTAAAGAAGTAGTGTTTTTTATGGATGTTTGCAACTAATATCGCACTAGAGACTATGACCTGAGAGTGAATGCGTCGCATGTCACCCAAAGGGTGCCATACTAAACATCAAAACTGTTGAAAAGAAACTCTCCAACAACCCTTTCTCAAGTAGCTTAAGGCTCGTAGCGTACGACGTCAATTAACCTTTATTACTGTATTTTGATTCGTTTGAAGATGAGAAGAGAAAAGACGCACTAAAGGGGAACTGATCCAATCCTAAATTTGTCATGCCAAGTTGATCCTATGATTGAGGTTAGTAGGGAACTACCTAATGTTATCATGCATGGTTAGAACCCTAATGTCTGTCATAACGTCTCTTGAACAAGAGAAGTCAGAGTTCCTAGGGGAACATGGCAAAGGAAAACAACAGCAAAAGAAATAAACGGAAAGAAATAACTGTAAGTAAAATGCATGCAATGCAACAATACAAGAAGAAGGAGGCATACTCAACTTCTAGAGCACACAAGCCCAAAGTCAACATATAAAGCACAAGCAAGGGAGGAAAACTCAACCTTCAGCCAACAAGCAAAGCCAGACAGTAACAGACAAGCAGAGGGAGACAGACTCAACCTATAATGCAGACAAGCAAAGGGAGAAAGCTCAACCTTTCAATGCACTTAGGCCTATGACACACTACATGAAAGCCTAGTATAATGCAACACACCAAACATTCACACAAGTACAACAAAGCAATCAGAAAATATAACAAACAAAACAGCAGACAAGCAGCTCAACAGCAAAGCAGACTTCTAACAGTAAAACAATCCAACAGTCTGTAGTCAGCCTCAAGTCTAAGCTATCTTCAAGAGAAGACTTCTTCTTCAAGCTTCAAAAGATCCATCAAGAGAGATGATGATTAACATTAAGAGGATTGCATGATGATGGGAAGCATGATGGAAACCAAGGGAATCCATCATGGCACTCAACCATACATTTAGGATAGGCATCCTCAAAGGTTCTACCTCTTGTGATATGCCACACATCCTTCCAAAGGAGGGATGAGGCTTCCACATAAGGACCTTGAATCATGGGATGAGAATGGAAAGCAATCAAGGCAATCCATGTTTGTTTGAAGAAAGGGAAATCAAAACTAAAGCTCTTCCTAAACCCTAATTGATTGAGCTACAAGAAAGCTACTAAAAGGAGGTGTAAAAACCAAAACCAAACACCACAATCAAGCAAACAGAAGCCTCTATATGTCTAAAGCACTATCCAAAAGGAAGGGAAAATTTATCTTATGCTATGGGCCACCATTGAGGTCATTCTAAAGGAGAATTCATGTTAGAAGTATATTAAAACTAGCCTAAGTTTTAAATCTATTTAAAATACCAAAACTACTTCTAAAATCTTATAAAATTTTCTAAGTGAACCTATATGTGTTAGGTATCTATAGTAGAAAGACCAGGGACTAAAACTATGATTAAAGGCCCTAAAGAATTCCTAAATCACCAAGTGTCAAATGGGAACCCTAAAATGGAAGGTCATGGGAACCTAATCCAAAACAGAACCTAAAGTCATCTAAAAATCATGAAATAATTCCTAAGGGATCATGCATATCTATACTAACAGCCAACAAAAAATCTCACTTAAATTCTATACCAATCACTCAAACAAAAATCAGCAAGAAAATGAGGAAATATGCCAAAATTAAAGAATTAAAGAAAATGCAAAAAACATATTAAATTGAAAATGGCATGAAAATAAAATCTAAAAGCACCAGAAAATCAGAAATAAAATCTAGATCATGCACATATTTTTATTGTATTTTTATGATCAAAAATGGAATTATTATGAATTAAAAATGGAGAAAGCAATTAAAATAAATTAAAAATGAAATAAAAGAAAATAAAAGCTGATAAATAAAGAGGACCGTTGGATCTGGAGACTTTGTCAAGGCATCCAATGGCTCAGGGCTTGCCAGCGCATAAATGAAGCGCTGCGTTTCACTTGGTCAAAGTCCAACTCTGAGAGTGATTCACGTGCGTTAGATTGGGCTACTAAGTCTTCATTTTCCAATGATCCAAGGGCCAGGGCTCATTGTCCTCGTTTAAAACTTCAGATGGAGGGAAGATTCTAAAACGAACCAGACGGTGGTCCGGTGGCCGCGCCACCGTCTTCTTCGGTGAGCTACCAGTTGCAGGTCATCAATTCACAACAAAACCTATACCGTTCTCTTCCATTTTCCATGCTGATCCCAAATCTCACATTCTTTTTTGCTAATTCTCCATAGATTTTGAAACACGAACGCATACAGAAAACTCATCACATTATTTATCGTCACCAAACCTCAAAATTAAGCCACAGATCTTCTCCTCATTCAACACAGATCATCCTAAACCATCTAAATCAAGATGACACCTCAAGATCAGAGAGATTCGCATCCAAACTGAAAGTTGTTCACACCTTGAATTGTCACGTAACTTCCAAATTTATATCCTAAAACGATCTAGTCATCTTCCTAATGCTTAACCATATATCAATTCAAGATAAATCATCCTAGAATCAATGTAATCGTGAAAAGTGCATACCTGGTTTGTAGCTTGAAATTGAGGCATTTGCACTGTGATTCTCCCTCCAATCTTGTGCAGATTCCTTCAATGATCAATGATAAAGATAATAGAATCCAAGAATTGCCTTGATTTGCTCTAGAATTGAAATTCGATTTCTCACTTTTGCTCTTGAAACTCAACTTCCAATCTCTGGTTCTAGCTGCAAATGATCACCAACCTTGATCCTTACCTCTTTCTGAACTTATATAGAGATGAATGGAAGGTTCTAGAGGCCCATGGAAAGCCCAATTCAGGATATCCAAAAATCAATTTTTACTTGAAATTTCAAACATGGCAGCCACGATTCTGAGCTAATTCCTTCTCCAAGAAGCCTCAATTGCTTTTCTTATTGACTATGGAGAGTGTATGGACAGGATTGAAAGCTTAATTCCATCCAAGGGCCAAGATTTGAGGTGTAACTTCCTCATGAAGTAACAAAGTAAAACACCATGAATTATGCCTCAAATGGATTTTCTAATAATGCCAAAGTGTTCCAAATCTCTTTCCTGATCAAAATGAGCACTCATTTGCATTGTCTTGAGCACATATGAATTAATTTGAAATTCTCACCTTTAAATCCTTTTAATTTCCCCTTTGTCAAATTTCTCCAAACCAAGCCTTGCCCTAAGCCAAATCAAAGCCTCATGGATACATGGTTGACCTTAAAATCCCATTTTGAGAAAGTTTTGTGTTGGAAAAAACTCCATTTGAAGTGTGCAAGATAGTGAAAATGACCTATAATGCCAAATGACCTATAATCTTACTTTCCCAAAATACCCCTGACTTGTAAACCTCATAACTTGAGTTCTACAAATCAGATGGAATACTTCTAGTACAATTTGGAAAGCTAAGATCAAGACCTACAACTTTCATGTTTGCCAAAAGTTTAGGAGAAACATCTTTCTAGGTCAAAAGTTCCTTGGAAGTTAGTTGACCTTTGCAGACAAATTTCACATTCATCTGATGACGTGTAACTTGTCTGGATCATAAATTGAGTTCTATGAATCCAATGGAGGACTTCTAGTACCCAAATTAAAGCTAAGAACATGCTCTACAAGTTCCATGTTGGCCAAAAGTTGATATGAAACTTGTATCTTGAGATAAGCGGTCTTGAAGTCAGGCACTAAATAGGGGATTTTACCCTGAGAACCCTAGTTTAGCAACTCCTCACACTTTGAACTCTTCTTGACTTGATCTTGGAATACCACCTCATGTATCTCAACGCAACTCTCCATGATCACAAAGACTTAGAATTGAGTCTTAATCTCCTCCAATTACACAGTTGACTTAAGGTTACTCAGATGAAAACCCTAATTGCAACACCCTCAATTGTGGCCCTTCACACTTGGCATAAACACCTGACTGAGCCACCATGACCCTCAAGGCACTCCATGAGCTCTATCCATACTCTATCCATGATCAAGGCATCACAACCCGCTGATGGTCTTCAATTGGTCCTCAGGTTAGGAGATGAACCCCATACAAGCCACCAAGCTTCTTAAGAACACAATCCTCTTCCTGATGACATTGGTGACCTCTCAAGCTTGCATAAGACTTCTAGATAGGCTCCACTTGATATAAACCACACTTGATCCCCTGATAAATGAATAATTCTATGTTGTGCAAATGCTAGACCAATGCAATGCTAATGCAATGGAACATAAACCAAGTAAGAAAAGGTTAGGCAAATTTTGGGGTGCAACAATGGCAACTCTATGTTTTCCGCGACCATTCGCGAAGGATCGTGCTTTTTTCGAGGTATGACACAAGGTTCATGTGTTTGTTTCCATGCCTTCTTTGACAAATCAGAAAAATCGAGGCAGAGCCAAGATAGCACATCAAAAATCCATTTTTCACACTTTTCACTATGTTAATCGATTAACACATTTGCACATGGAAATGGTTAATTGATTAACCAGTGTGTTTTTTGTAAAAATGAGTCAAATTCAAATTCTGCAACATGTTGGCACTAATTTTCAAATATTTCATCATGATAATATTTTAGATCACTTCATTTTAATTCCCTTACCTCATCATAATAAAATCCCACCATACACCTTCACTAATCACCACTTGATCTTGATTTTGCCTCCAAATTCAAATTTCAAGCCTAATTTTGGTTCCAATCCAAATTCTAAACCATCAAATTTTCCAAGCCTAAATTCTATAAATAGAGGCTTCATTTCATTCTATCTTCAAGCTTTGATAGGCAAATTCACCTTGCTAAAATTTCTCTCAATTCCCTTCAACCACAAAATTTACCAAAGCTCTTTCTTCTTTTGAAAGTTAGTAAGTTCTTCATTGGAACTTACTAATCTTTGAGCTAAAACCTTCATCCAATCACTTTTTCTTCATCAATTTCAGTAGATCAAGGCTTTGGAGTGTGGTTCTTGAAGTTAATTTGAAGCAATTTTAGATTTGAAGTGATAAACCCTCATTCAACCATTGTTGTTCTGATCCATCTTTCACAATGTCATCTATTATTGATTCTTGTTGCTTGATTTCTGGATCTTGCAAATTGTGTTTTATTGGTAATATTTGATGTTATTTTACTTGAGATTTCGTGTTAATTCTCATTCATAATCAAGAGATGTTTGAAGAAATGGTTGGATCATGAATGCTGAATTTTTTTCAAATTTTTTTTGCTATCTTAGCAGTGTTAATCAATTAACACATTTGCACATGCAAATGGTTAATCGATTAACTAGTGGCCAGAATGTGTTATTTGCTTATTTTTGGGACTGTTTTGGTTCCATTGCTTTTTTCTTCCCTTTCCTTTTGTTCTTTGCCTTGGATTACATCTTTGTGTGGTTTAATTTGGCATTTCTTCATCTATCTCTCATTTTCTTTTGATCAATGAAAATCTTCAATATCATTGGAACTTATTTTAGTTCTTGATGAAGATGAGATCATTACCTATTTTCTTTTCGTACAGTATTTCTTTCGAGGGATGATTTACATGTCATCTCTCTAGCATACATTTGTACAAACATTTTTATTGACCAGACTCAGATAGTCGTGGTTTCTACATAAACCCGATTACGATTGCTTAACATAGCGTTAAACTGTCCTGTATCGGAAAATGATCATTTGTGGCTCAAACTTATGTTTGAAAGTCCAAGTATGGTTGATTATTTGTCTTGGGTCCATTACTTATGAAACTTGTTGTTAGGAGGCTTTGATTTTATCAATCCTCTAATGAGTCTTCATTAACTTTGGCCTAAGTTCACTATTTAACCATCATTGATCATTTGTTCTAAAAACTAATCACTAACTCACTAACAATATTATTATGCTTCCTTCTTGCTCCCTATCTCTCTTTTATTTTTATGCTCCACTGTTATCATATCATATCATATATTTTTTATGCTTCTGCTATTTTTCTTTTGTCCATTTGGACCAAAAATATTAATAAAGGCTTAAACCCCTAAAAAACTTGTTCTCTTAATGGTGGACTATGGTTACTATCCTTTGCATTGGAAATGGAGTTTTGGACCTAGAATTAGGATTTTAACCTATGCTTGGAAGCTTGTGATGTCAAACCATGGATTTTGGGTACTTGGAGTTCTCTCTTGAAGACTTATTTTGATCAAGGCTTAATCTAAAGGAAGAATGCTTATATTGTGGAGCTTACTTGTGTGGTTAGACCGTTCTTATCCTTAGATTTTATCTTTTTTCTCTAGGATAGTCCCTTCTTCTCCACCCCTTCTTTAATTTTCAAAATCCTCTCCTTTTTTCAAAACCTTCTTGTTTTCAAAATTAAACCTATTTTACAATAAAAATTTGACTTTTGTCAAGTTCTTTTTCAAACTTCCTTTTCTTTAATAAATGTCAATCAATGTTAATCATACTTTGACACTATTCAAAAAGAAATAAGAAGCATTCAAACTCATTCAAACCTTTTATGTCTTATGCACTTTTTCTTTTAAAACTTTTCTATAAGTTTAGACATGAGTCATCTCTTTAAGTGAAACTATTCGTTTGAAAATGACGACTTGTATTTTCACTTAAAATCAACCATAACAAACCTATTTTGTTATTTGTACCACGAACTACGGAGTTTTGATCCTATATTGCACTTTGTTGATACGTAGGCATGAGGCGACAAGTCTCTCCAAACACAAAAATCTTAAAAAATACTTCTCTTCTCATCTCCCCAATCTCATTTCAAACAAACCTTTTGAAACCAAAAAGCGTAGATATTTCAAAGGGATCATATAGTGTACTATAGACTTTTTGGGTTCTAATACCTTCCCTTAGCGTAACCAACCCCCTTACCCAGTCTTTGTTCATCTGTTCTCATTTTAGAATTTGCTTAGGTTTTCTTCGCTCTTTTTCCTTTCCTTTTGGATAAAATAAAAGTACGGTGGCGACTCTTGGTTGATGAGCTAAGTTAATTAATAGCTTACACTCACAATTTTTGCAGCTACAGGCGTCAACTCTGACGTTGGAATTTTAAAGGAGAGGCATCGACACTGAGGTTGAGAAAAGACAGGCGTCAACTCTGAGGTTGGAAATAAAAGATGTGGAGGCAAATCGCCACACATCACACAAGTCTGCAAGACATTGGTCAATACAGGTTTCGATGATGACAATTTACAGCCTTGGATAGATTGGAAATTATAAACTCCAGATCTACTAAACAGATGCAACGTATCACCTACCATATCCTTTTATACTTGTCTTAAAACTGCTGTAATAAATATACTATGTGTAGATAAAATGCAATCATGACCAGAGGCATGAAAGACCACAAACTGATAAATTTTTGCAGGTTTGCAGGGCATGAGTCGACCATAGGGTCGGCGCATGCATCAGAGCACTTTTCCACTGGTCAGCGCACAAGGCAATGAGTCGACGATAGGGTCGGCGCATGAGGGAAAAATTTTCCAATGGGTCAGCGCATAAAGGCATGATTCGACCATAGGGTCGGCGCATGAAGGAAATAGTTTTCAACGGGTCAGCGCATGCCGACTGTATGGTCGACGCATACTGATGAATTTTCTAGATTTCCAAACAACACAGGTCATGCGTCGACGCACAGACCTGCTGCGGTCGACCGTTCGTGCGGAAATTATGTTTTTAAATGATTCCCTCTTATATTTGAAATACTGTTATGTCTAAAATTGGGTTGGTACTATATATACTTGTTTAACCACTTGTGTCATTTTAACATTTGATAATCTTTGATTCATGTGTTCAAAAACAAGAAAGAGTGAAATAGGTGTCCAAGATTCATCATCTTCATCTTCAACATCTCACAACATTTCAATTACACACAATCATTTTTGAAGTGCATTTGTGAGTGATTCAAGGTGATAAGGTTCGAAGCTTAGATTGGAGAATCAAGTTCGGGTTGAAGCTTGTGACAGGTTCTTTCTTGAATAAAACCGTTGGGGTTTTATCCTCTAAGATTGGTTTGAATTTTGGGGATTTTTGGACGAGACTCTTCATCAAGGGTCAACTGAGCGAAGGTGATTGTGAAGAGGTGTTCTTCACAAGTCTAGTAGCGGATTTAGTGATATTGAAGGGAAAATCTCGGGTTCGATTTATTGCTGTTGAGATCAGCCAGAGCCGAAGGTTTGAACAACAACGTGTTATTCAATAAGGTGGCTGGAATCGGAGGTCCATCAATAACAATCGGAGGACTTGATTCATCTTGAATCAAGGGGCAAGGAGTGAAAGCAACTTTTAACACATTGAGATTTCTATTGTATATTTGCTGCTCAATCCTTGTATAAACTGTTACATTCAACAGGTGATATCTATAAAATCTATCTCAATTCTAGTTTTAGAATTGAGGGCAGACGTACCCCGAAGCGAGGACGACGGGGGAACTGCCTCACCAAATACTTGTCTTCTCTATTTTTCAGCATTTACGTTATAGCTCAACATAAGTGATTTTTGTATAAGCCCTATTGTCAAAATTGTGATATCAATTGAGTAAGAGGTTAAAACTCTGTTTTTGACTCCAAAGTACAATAAGACTTTGTACTAGGCTAGTTGGAATCACTTACTCAACATAAATATCACTTGGAGTGTTTTGCACACCAAGTGTTTGACAAATTGCTTGAACCAAAATTATCTTACTTGTGTATCTAGTTTTGGTTTGCTCTTTGAATCATTGGAACTAGGAATCCTAACAACTGAAGTAGATAATTGATAAGTGTGATTAGTGTTGTGATTCTATTTTCCAAATTGTCATTAATCCAAAGGCTTACGCATATCCGGTTTTCCAATAACCGTTCGTTTTAGACTATATTTTCCTCGGCCGCTTCCGCACTTAAAACAATTTTTAAAACCAATTTTTAATTGGTAGCGCCGACTCAAATTTTAATTGGGGATCTATTCAACCCCCCCCCCCCCCTTCTAGATCCGTGTCGTAGTCTAACAAGTGGTATCTAGAGCTCCGGTTATTCGGTGCTTCAAGTACAACGTAGATAGAAAATGGCTAACGAACCAAAAGGGGCGTACAATAGAGCTCTCGTTTTCAACGGTGAAAATTATAGTTATTGGAAAGACTGTATGCGGGTGCATATAAACTCCATAGACAGAAAAATATGGAACGTTATCCTCAATGGTCCAATAGAAATTACTATGACCAATGCGGATAACGTAGTTGTGCCAAAGCCCGAAGCACAATGGACCGATGACGATGAGAAAAAATACAATTATGATTGGAAAGCCAAAAATATCTTAATCTCCTCATTAGGTGTAGATGAATACTATCGTGTATCCCATTGTCCTACTGCTAAGGCCATGTGGGATTCACTACAAATAGCCCATGAGGGGACAAACGATGTTAAGTTGGCTAGAATCAACACATTAACACAAGAGTTTGATCTCTTTTTCATGGAGCAAGGGGAAACCATTGCTGACATGCAAAAGAGATTTACTCATCTCATCAATCGTTTACATTCATTAGGTAGGCATGTTCCCAATGATGTTGCTACTAATAAGATCTTAAGATGTCTTAACAGGGAATGGCAGCCTAAAGTGACCGCCATCAAAGAAGCACATGATCTTACCTTATTAGACTTGACAACATTGTTCGGAAAATTACAAGAGCATGAACAGGTAATCTTGAGCCTAGACCAACGCGAAAACATGGAAAAGAAAGACAAAACGAAGGTGAGTGAAAAGAAATTGATAGCTCTCAAGAATTCCTCCTCGAAGTCTCAAGAAAAAGAGCAAAGTGATTATTCCTCAAGCGACGAAGAAGAAGAGGGTAAGAGCGAAGATATGGGGTTGTTTGTCAAACGGTATAACCGTTACGTGAGAAAGAACGGCATCCAACATTCCAAGAAGAACTGGGTAAACTTCCGGAAACAATCGAGGTACTCCAAGGATGATGAATCAAAAGGTAAAAAGACTAGAGGGACGTGCTACAAGTGTGGAAAGCCCGACCACTACAAACCGGACTGCCCGATGAACAAAAAGGGAAAGGAAAAGGAATCATCAAAGTCACACAAGAAATCATCAAAGCCTAGGAGAGCGTACATAGCTTGGGAAAGCGACATCGACTCTTCCTCCTCTGATGAAAGCTCTAATGATGAAGAAGATTCCGTGAATCTATGCCTCTCCGCTCATCAGAAAATAAGAAAAAACAGGCACGTCACTCTAAATATGATAAGTCCTCAAATATGTCGCATTCAGAATTATAAACCGCATTTAATGCCTTACACAATGAAGCAGTTGAAGCCTTCAAGAAACTTGCCTCTAATAAAAGAATTTTTACGTATTTAGAGCACAAAGTTAAAGAGTCCGAAAAGAAATTAGAGGACCTTAAGGCTTCCATTGTGAAAGGCAATGAATCGGATTGTAAAGACAATAGAAATCCTTTCGACTTTGGGTGTGATACTTGTCATATTTGGCAAGGTGAGGTTAGAAACCTCAAGGCCAAATTAAACAAGGCACTTGAGCCTAAAATTACATTTGCTATTGATAAAAAGGATTTTAGAAAAAGTATGATTAACCCATACCAAAAATATGCATATGTAATTAGGGATCAAGCAAGTAAAAGTGATTCTAAAGTCGATTTTGCATGCTTATATTGTTGCAAGAAAGGCCACTCCATTGGTAAATGTCGGTTTAGGAGATTTCTTGTTCCTAAAGGCATCTACCAATGGTTGCCCAAACGCAACCATTTTGTCGCTAACCTATTAGGACCCAATATGCCATTGGGTACCTCCCTGTGCTAATTATGTTTTGATAGGTGAAATGTGTCGATACCACCGAGAGAAGATGGGTACTCGACAGTGGATACTCAAGACACATGTCTGGAGACATATCCTTATTCATAGACTTTGTGGCTAAGAAGAAAGGGTATGTAACTTATGGTGATAACAGCTGTCGCTTGCGCGAAAATAAGGTGCCGGCATGACAGAAGAGTCGCCACCTTTCGTTATTTATCCCTCAGAGCGGGAAAGGAAACGATCGGAAAAACCTGACGAATAAGGGTAAGACAAGGTCGTCGCAACCATTGTCTGGGTTCGGGAGTCGGTTACGCAAGGGGAAGGTATTAGCACCCCTCACGTCCGTCGTACTCGACGGGATCCTCGCTTGTTTGTTTACTTGGATGGGTTGGTTATAATCTATCTACCTATCAAGGCTGGCTGAAAAAGAAAAGAAAAATGACTCGGCAAAGCGTCGCACTTTATGCCTACGTATTCTCATCAGAGAATGAGAAATCAGAGTCAACGTAGTTCGGCTAACTACGGGGGAAGATGGGGAAGGTTGCTCGCTAGGATATCGCATCCTATGCCTACGTACTTTCATCTGGTATGAAAGATCAGAGCAAACGTAGTTCGGGAAACTACAGGAAAAATGGCTCAACTAGGAGGGAGACTATCAAGTCCTACTGTTATCATGCCATGGATTCATCCTATGGTTGAGGTTTGAACAGGGAACTCCTAGATGTTGTCATGCATAGGTTTCAACCTAAAAGTCTATCATCAAATCCTTATCAAAGGAAATGAGGGTCCTAAGGGATCATGTCAATGATACATAGAATACAGACAAAAACATCAGTTTTAACAGTAAAATGCATGCAATGCAAGTGAGGGAGGAAATGTGTGTGGGGTTTCAGCCTCCACAAGCTCATCTCGACCTCAAGCCAGTCATGAAATAACAGCAATCATACTGAAAATAATCAACATGCTATCAAGCAATAAACAGATAAGAGAACTGAAGTGCCATCAGGCAAACAAAACACAAGCTTGAGAAAGAATCATCTATTCTCTAATCCTAACCCTAACACAGAATCTGAATCAAAGCAAAGCTCTCAAGCAACACCCTAAACAGGAGAAATCAATCCCAGTCTTTAAGCTTCAGATCAAGCTTACCAAAGAAAGGGAGCTAAGTAAGCAGACTCATAGTGTCTTCCTCAGGAAAGCACTAGGAGGTGTATACTCAGGAGTCATACCCTATGTGGCTCAACCACTGTGATCAGTTTATATTCCTCCCCAGGAGAAACTAAACTCACAAGCAGGCTCCAACATCACTGGATATTTAGGAAATCCTATCTGAACTAGTGGAACTAAGTGAATAGACTCATAGGACCTTCCTCAGGAAAGTACTAGGAGGCTTCCACTTAGGAGTTGTATCCCATGTGGCTCAACAACATGTGATCAGTTTACATTCCTCCTCAGGAGAAATTAAACTCACAAGTTGGCTCCGACATCATTGGATACTTAAGAAATCCTAGACAAACTAAGGGAACTAAGTGAATAGACCCATAGGACCTTCCTCAGGAAAGTACTAGGAGGCTTCCACTTAGGAGTTGTATCCCATGTGGCTCAACAACAAGTGATCAGTTTACATTCCTCCTCAGGAGAAATTAAACTCACAAGTTGGCTCCAACATCATTGGATACTTAAGAAGGAGGTGAGAAGGAAGGATGAAAGTCATTCATAGTGCCCTCCTCAGGAAAGTACCATGGACTTCCTTCAAACTTCAGGATCTCAAACCTCACAGACAGGGAACAAGACAAGCTCTGGGTCTCTGAATATTGATCTACAATCTTCACTTCATGATGCTCACCATCAAAGTCTTCAAGGCAACACAAGCCCCTCAACAAATTCTTCAGAATGAACCCCACAGATGAACAGATAACCCACTGAACAGATCACATCATCAGGCAACTTCAGAAAATACCTAAAAATACTAAACTAATGGGAAAAAATCTAACAATTATTCACAAGGGTCCTCAACACCTACTCATAATATCTACAAAGGTCTCTACCTAAAAATCAAGATAAAACTCAATCAAAGAAAGGGATTCATCACCTAAACACATTCTAAACCCTAATCAGGATACCCTAAGTCTACCCTAATTAAACTAATCAAGATTTAATTCTAAAAATCTAGAAAAAATCCTATGGGGAACTATGAATCATCATCTAATTGCACAAAAAAGAATGGATTAAAAATCCTAAGGGAAGGTCATGAAACAATTCCTACAAAATCATGATACAAAATTAAACAATTAAAAAGCTATTTAATTGGAAAATCTATTAAAAATATTAAACCTAAAAATAAAATCTCAATTTTATTTTTATAATTTTCTGCACCTTTTAATCTAATCATAGAAAAAATAAGAAGTCAAAAATCATTTATTTCCAATTTTTAATGAATTTTACAAAACAGAAAACATTAAAAAGAAAATAAAAGAAATTAAATGAATTAAGGGAAGGGGGGGTCAGAATAGCACAAAGCGCTAGTTAAATTGGTTGGGCCAAAAGAAAAGGGGGGTGGGGATAGAATTCTGGGCCCAGAACACCCTAAATGAAACGCTGCGTTTCGCCTAATTCAAATCTTCCCTCCAACTCTCAGAATCATCCGTGGCCACACGATTTGAATAAATTGTCAACATGGGAGACTGATCCAATGGCTACTAACCCTTCTTCTTCCTTGGACCAAACCCTAACCTGCAAACCCTTCCTCCATGCCCGAAACTTCTAGCTCCTCTAACTCCCTCCACACGCCATGGTTGGACTCGATTCCAAAACAAGAAATGCCCTATTAAACGCCTAGAATACAATGGTACGAGTAGTTTTCACCGATTCGACCTAGGTTGTTCTAACAGAAAGCATCAACACCATGGCACCACCATATTCAACTGCTATCAAACTTTATCAAACTCAAAACTAAAGGTCTACAGATGTTCTACACGCTACCCTTGCTATTCTAAACCAATTCATGCTAACTAGAACTCAATAAACAGCCAGCTATGGAAGATTAAAGAATTATGGTTCTGTTATGCAACCTCACCAATCTTGCTCTAATTCAAGGGAAAGAATCCTCTACCCTAACACATTAATTCTATGGCTATAAAACTAATTGAAACTCATTAAATTAAGAGATGGAGAGTGAAGAAGAAACCTGTTAAGAGGTTATGGTGCAGTGATGTAGAGATGGTTCCAAGGCTTGAAACTGCTTCTAGGTGTTCCTTGAATGACCACCAATCTTCTGTTTGCAATGGTGATGAAGGAGGTGGCTGGTAGTGCAAGATATCTTGACTTGCTTCAACTTGAAGAAATCTCTCCAATGGCTATGTATCTCTCTCTCTCCTCTGACTTGGCTCAAGTTTCACCAACCTCTCATCACTCTTTGATGCATTCTTTTTATAACAATTGATGGATGCTTCTAGATTCATCTAGAATGATGTGGAAAGTTCATGAAAGTTCCATGATATGCCATGTTGAATTTCTCACATCTCATATGCCATGCCTTGTAATTTTCACTTAAAATACCCTTACATGAGTTATTAAGAAGGAATGAGTGGAAAACAAGTGCATTTTTGGCTTATGTAGGGTTTCTCACCATTGCCTTCTTTTTCAAGTAAGAAATTTCCAAAGGAAGTCCATTTTTGGAGCCTCAAATGAAAATTCTACTTAAACCAAAGTTCTCAAAATAGTTTTTCCAATCAAAATGATATATTGGATGACCTATTTTGGATTTGTGGATCTCCCAAATCACTTTTCAATTTCAACTTTTCAAAGTTATAAGTCATTTTTAGTTCATTTTTGACCAATCATGGAATCTTGTGCTATGAGCTTTTTCTACAATTTGTGACCTTCTTTCTAGACTTAAAATCACATTTTGAGCAACTTTCATGTTTTGAGTTTTGCCATTTGAGGCTTGGAAATAGGAGTTTTAGGCATTGGATAAAATGACCTATAACTGACAAATGACCAAAATACCCCTGCCTTGTTCAAACCATAAGTTGAGTTCCACAAATCCAATCAAGGACTTCTACCACTCAAATTAAAGCTAAGAAGATCCTCTTCAACATTCATGTTGACCAAGAAACCATAGGAATCATCCTACTAGGGCAAAAGTTGTCTGCAAGTTGGGTGACTTTCAAGGACCCAGATTCACACACCTCTGCTGACCTGTAATTTGTCAAAACCATAACTTGAGCTCTGTAACTCCTATCAAGGACTTCCACCACTCAAATTAAAGCTTAGGACAAGCTCTACAACATTCATGTTGTGGGGAAGATGAGATATCAATCATAACTTGGACTAAAACTGCCTGGAAGATAGGGACCAAATTAGGGTTTTTCCACTGACAATCCTCAGAAACCCTAACTTGAAACTTCTCAAACTCTTCAATCATGATGAGTTGGTCTAGGAATCATCTCTATAACATCTATATACATCATTCCATGATCTCATGGCCCTTGGATTAAGTCTCAACCTTCTCCAAATCTTCAGCTGATCTAGGGTTGACCCAGTCAAAACCCTAATTCTACCATTCATGGTTGAATCTTCTGAATTCTTGCATAATGACTTCTCTGGGCTTCATGATGGCTATCAAGACATCTCATAAGCTTTCTCAAAACATCAAGTTCATTCTCAAAGTCCCAGAATCATCTGAGGAGCACCCACAACTTTCAAACTGTGAAGCACACAACCCTGGTTTCAACCAACTCTTCTGAGGATCTCTTGAACTTTCTGATGAAGGTATCAACTTTCAAACACTCAATGAATAGATAATTGTTGGTCAAATTTTGGGGTGCAACAGCTGCCCCTATTCAAACGGCTTGAACCTGACTGGGTGAGAAGCGAACGGCTCTCAACTAGTCAAGGTACGAGACGGTTGAATATCAGTAAACCCGAAAATTTGCCAACTGCCCGAGCACACGGTACTCTGCGGAGAACAAATCTTCGAACACTGCAACACTAGCTGCTCAACAACTAGCTGGAGAAATACTGATCTGACATCACCGTCAGTTATCCACATTAACTTCTTCTGACGTTGCCTTCAGACAACCACAACACCCGACCTCGCCGCTGGAGAACTGAATCTTCTAACATACCCAACATTGCTGCTGGAAAACTGAATCTGACATCGCCGTCGGAAGCAAACATCGCTCTGAGAGACACTCGGCATCACCGTCGTACAAACATCATCTCTGCTGGGGATTTAAGGAGTCTGACGTTGCCGTCAAACAAACATCCAACTTCGCTGCCGGAGAAAATGCAATACTGAACAACTCTGACTTGGGGTTCACCCCTGGTAAATGGAACAAAAGGTACCCTGCGCATTTGAAACTACTCAGCTGGGAATGAGAGACTTAACCGAGCACACTCTGATCTGGGGTTCACCCTCAGAACCATGACGAACATCGGAATACTGCTGCACACTGCCTGCCGTAGAACTTCAACACTACAGATATATGAAACCCTGGCCCCTGGCCACTTCCAGCTTCAGCGAGAAAAGATCTTTAAGTACTTCTGCATATGAATGAAACCCTGGCCCCCGGCCACTTCCAGCTTCAGCTAGAAAGGATCTTTAAGTACTTCTGAATATGAATGAAACCCTGGCCCCCGGCCACTCCAGATCCGCTGGAGAATCTTCAAGTATTTCCGGATATAGATGGAACCCTGCCCGTCGGCTATTTCCAGCTTCAGCTAGAAAGAACATCCTTGGCCTTCAAGGGTGTAAACTTTGCCCGTCGGCAACTCTGCAGGAGGTATCTTCGACTTCAGTCTGAAGAACTGGTCCTTGGCCTTCAAGGCTACATGGATCTGCCTTCAGGCAACTCCGCCTCTGCTATAGAGCATCCGAGACTTCAGTCAGGGATATACTTCGGCCTTCAGTCCGAAAAATGAATCCTAGGTCATTCATGACCTTGGGGATAACCTTGCCCTCCAGGCACCTTTGCTTCAGCTTGGGAAATCTGTGACTTCAGTCAGAGAAATAGTATCCTGAGCCATTCATGACTCTACGGGGATTCAAACACTTTGCCTTCAGGCAAAACTCAGCTTCAGCTGGAGAAACATCTTCGACTTCAGTCAGAAGAAAAACTATTCACTCGATCGCAATCAATCATCTCCTCAGGACAACTGACTTGGTCTTCAGACTCACACGAATCACTCTGTTGTATCTACGACCCTGGAACCTTGTCTTCAGCTACCTGTTGATTCTTCAACACGAAAATCTAGACTCACAGGAACCTTCTGGTGTCGCCTTCGGGCGCTTACGAAATCCATCTTCAGATTAGACATCGCTGCTGGGGAAACATCTTCGACTTCAATCAGAAGACGTATCATTCACTTGATCGCGCTCAATCATCACCTCAGGATAACTGACCTGGTCTTCAGACTCACACGGATCATTGTGTTGTATCTACAACTCCGGAACCTTGTCTTCAGCCACCCGTTGATTCATCCACGCGGAAATCTGGCTTCACAGGAACCTTCTGATATCGCCTTCTGGCGCTTACGAAATCCATCTTCAGATTAGACATCGCTGCTGGGGAAACATCTTCGACTTCAATCAGAAGACGTATCATTCACTTGATCGCGCTCAATCATCACCTCAGGATAACTGACCTGGTCTTCAGACTCACACGGATCATTGTGTTGTATCTACAACTCCGGAACCTTGTCTTCAGCCACCCGTTGATTCATCCACGCGGAAATCTGGCTTCACAGGAACCTTCTGATATCGCCTTCTGGCGCTTACGAAATCCATCTTCAGATTAGACATCGTTGTTGGAGCAGACATATCACGCTGCTATTCTCTTGACATCCTGTCAAGTTGTTGCTAAATAAAAGCAAACATGTCGGGTCACCGGACATAATCATCACGTTAACAACTCTGTTGAGGAGAGAGGAATGAGGGTTCACCCAAATAATCCTGACGACTCACTGGGGAAAAAGGAAGAAGGGTTCACCCAACGACCTTGTAGACTTTGCTGCAGAAAGACGAGAGAGTTCACCCAAACGACTTCGACAACTGTTGGAGAATAACGAAAGAGTTCACTCAGACGATTCCCACCAACCTTACTGTAGAGCAAGTACTTCTGTTTGAGAGCACGGTAACCACCTGGTTCATGCTTCATATGCAAATGCTGGAAAAATGGGCGCAATGCTCCGCGCGAAACGGAATGCTACGCTCTTGAGTAAATGTTATGCAATCATGCAAGGAAATGCCCCAGCGAAATAAATGCCGGGAAGAGGAACCATCCACTCGGGGAGAGTAACCATTATGCTGAGGAAGAGCTACCCTTCAAGAGAGCTGCATTTTCTGCCCATCTCAACTGGACTTACACTTGAGGATGACGGACTCCTCCGGAGAGCACAGCACATCAGGCTGATCAACACACTATCCTCTGCTATACTCTGCATGGGGAAAACGATAGATGCCCTGAACGACTTTTTGGGAAATGACCCTTCTGGGGAACATAGCCTTCGGGCTACAAGACACTCATGTCATTAAGTCCTCAAACTTGCGGGATAAACAAACTTCAGCTTGCTGGACAATCCTTCGGGATCTGTTTGGGGAAACATTCCATCTGCCAATCATGACGGTGCTCGGCTGGGGACATCAATCTACCTGCCTGCTGCTGGGGAAAAGACCTCCACTCCGTTGGGGGTTCCAGGAGTCATCTTGAACAAACAACTCCGGCGGGCGCTTCCAAGAATCATCCTGGACTGATAACCTTTCTGGAGACTTTATTCTGCTGGGTACTTCCAGGAATCTTCCTGGGCAACTCTTGCTGCGGACGCTACTGGGGAGCTCAAGTATCATACTAGGCACACAACTCGGGAAGCTGCACTGAGGTCTTAAGAATCGTCTTAAGCAAATGGCCCTGCCGAGGGACTTGAGAATCATCTCGAACTGAAGACTTCGCTGGGGATCTCAAAAATCATCTTGAGCGAGCGACTGCGGGGATCACGCCGGGGTCTTTTAGAATCATCTAAGAAAACAACCTTGCTGGGGAGAACATCAAGAATCGTCCTGAGCAACTGGTCTTTCGGTAGTACACCTGTACAATAAGGATGATGATGACTTAGGTCATGCTTATGATGCGTATGCTTCTGCACTATGCCCCACACGGCGGGAATGATATGCGGTTATGATAGATGCCATGCAATCATGCACAATGCTATTGCAACGTTTAAATGCTATGCAGTCATGCACAATGCTATGCAATCATGCACAATGCTATGCAATCATGCATAATGCTATGCAATCATGCATAATGCTATGCAATCATGCACAATGATGCGATCCCGTCAGCAAAATAAATGCCGAAGGGGGAAATCCTCCTGTCAAGGAGAAAGAACCACTCCGGTAGAGGAATCATCCTGCTGAGGAGATTGTGGACACGCCAATATCAATCAGGCTCTGTCTGGGGAACTGATCTTCCGCGAACTGCTGCAGGGGGACAACTTCAGCTGACTGCTGCAGGGGACGAAGCTCTACGAGAACTTGGACCTGCTGATATCGATCGCGAGAATGAACTGTGCGGCCGTCTCGGCTACTCTTCTGGGGATGACCACTCCGTGGGGAGACAACTTCAGCTGCACCACACTCCGCTGGGGAAAGACCAGTCATGATCTGATTAATTTCCAAGGATTCGAATCTCTCGGACATCTGCAAACTCGGCTGAGGAAGGAGAAGTCATTCTGCTTCACTGGAGAGAGTGCGACTCTGGGGAGATACAGCATCAGCTGCCCCATGCTCTGCTGGGGAAAATTGATCGTGATCTGATCAACTTCCAAGGATTCGGCTTTTCTGCGGATTCAGCCGGGGAGAGAAATCATTCTACTTCACTGGAGAGTACGACTCTGATGGGGAATTTGATTCCACGGGGGAGGAAAGGATCATCTGACTCCGGGGGAGAGTACAACTCTGCAAGGGAATACAACATCAGCTGTTCCAACACTCTACTGGGGAAGATGGAATCATCGGACTTCCGGGGAGAGCTTGACTCTGGTGAGGAATCTCAATTCCGCTGGAGACTTCAGTCTGGCGTCATCAGTTACTGCATACTTCGGTATACGACTAGCTTCCTACGAAACCTGCACTTGTGACCCGGTGTGGGGGAGACACCTGCTTCGGTGACTTTACTGGGGGAAAACACGAGCTTCGGTACCCGAACATTTCTACGAACTCTGCACTTGTGACCCGGTGCTGGGGAAGACGACATCATGCTTCAGCGCTTGACTCAGCTGATGAGGTGACATTCCTTCAGGACGCATCTGCTTGGGGAAGAGAATCACCTCTACCTGGGGAAGACATATCAATGCTCACTATTCTGATTCTGATTCTGATTCTGCGGAGGAGAGACTACTGAACTCTGCCAGAGAAGGAGGACTCGCTCCGCTTCGGGGATGTCAATCCTGGTCTACTGAGGGCAATCTTGACCCTAATCTGATGAGGGATAAACGCCATCTCAATCTGCTGCAGTCTCCAACTGTACGGGGGAACAACCTCGAACCGTACATCTCTGCGGAGAAACAATCCTGGTTCAACAGCGTCAACACAGGAAATACAGGCTACCAATCATGGAGTCAAGTAACAGGTTATGCTGTAGGATAGCAATCCAATGACCGCAAGGCTTCTTCAGACGGTTCAGGTTTTGACGGGGTAATGACACGATTCCCCGATACTCAATTCTTGCTAGGGTGAACAAACTCATTTGAACAACTTGCCCCAGCGCAATTCAACTTGCCCCAATCCGACCTTTGGGAATAATTCGTTCTGAGCCGAAAACAACTGGCAACAAGACAATCTTCAGAGGGCTTGCCCCAGCATCTGCACAACGGGAGGATTCATCCTCAACTAATCAACTTTTAGCATGGTCGGCTTCAATATCTCTGAAGTAGTTTGCCCCTGAACGAGCGATGAGCGACTCAACATGCTCTGATCGAACACTGGAGGGATCTGCCCTTAAATTGCAAGGATTCCGGATAACTGCCCCTGATTGGGTCTCGAGAAGATTCACTTCCGATCAACCGCTGCTTGCATAAACTGCCCCATAATCAACTGATGCTCCGGGACTTGTCCTCAGACAAACTGATTCCAAGCTCGCTGGAAGTTATTGCCCCAGATTCACAGGGCTTCGCAGCATACCATTCTGATCCAGACCTCTGGCGATTCAGTCCTGATTGACTATTCCCTGCTGAAGTTCCTTCGTATCAGCTACTAACCTGCAACTAAAATTGTTTATTCACGAATAGTAATTTTAATGCAGTGTTCATGCAAATTTCGAAAAAATGTTGTACTGTCACTCATTTACGCGTCATGCTAGTGAGTGACGAATGAACTCAAGAGTTCAAACGTAGTGCTGATGCGATCAGTGAAAAATGCAATAAGGATATGATTAGCAAATCATGAAGGAGTCAGGTTACTCAACCTTATCGTAATGCGCTCTCAGAATAAACCCTGCCTCAATTAGGTCTTTTAAGGGTTGTATCGTGGTCGGGTTCACGGTTCGTGAAGCAAAGGATATTTGGCTCAAATTATGATTTGTACCCACCCCTTCTACGTGATGTTCTCCGATCCTAAAGTTCAGTCAACTTGGGTCGAGCGCTCGCCTCTTCGAGAGGTATGTTGAACATCGGGAACCACTGGTTAAAGAATTCACAAGGTGTTTCGGAGTGACAGTTACTCCTTTTTCGTTTTCGGTGTCTGTATCTACACGACTTTGTCCTTGTTCGAGGATTTTTCTTTTTTATAATCCTTTCTTTTTCATTCTTTTGATTCCCTAACTTGTGCCTGGACTGACTCCTTTTGAGTCCTTTTCGATTTTTCTTTTGAAGTCCAGCGGGATGCCCTGATTTTTGCCTAAGTATTTTCTTTCTAGCTTTTCTTTTTTACTTAGCGGGCTTTCTTATTTCTCTTTTTTCCTGGAACAAAGTCGTGCGACACTGGTTGTCTTGATTGCTCCGAAAGGATTGTAACTGTCTCACTCCTGATTGGTGAGGTTTAACCATTGTGGTTGATGAGGTACGACCTCTGGAGAGGAATATGATGTGATTGGTCCTCGAAGGACAACACTCCTCTATAAGACTTGAACGCTCGATCAAGCTAACTGACAACTACCCTGCCCCGGGTTAAGATGTGAGGGTTTAGAAATCCGAAAGAAACTCCTACTTCTCGGCTCGAAGTGGTTAACAAGGGATTCTCTTCCTTATCTCTCCGGTGTTTAGGGGATTTGAAACAATGCCTTGTACGTCATCGGCAAAGTTTTATCTGGACGCAATACAATCATGAGTATTCAGTTTCATCATCCTCTCTCCGCTCATTGCTAATCATAGTAAGAAATCGGAGTAAATAAAATGCAAGTGTCAGTGCAATGCAGTAAATGAGTGACAACGACATAACTAATTCAGAAGAAATGCATAGTCACTTTATTATCATTACCATTCGAAACATACAATGTTTACAGCAAGTAGTAACTAACAGAAAAGAAACTACAAGTGCAAATGGTAAAAAGCCCGAGGACTGCTAATGTTGAGGACGTCTGCCCGCCTGGATCACTGGCTTCTGGAAATAACCCTCTGAATCTGTGAGCTCAGGCAGCTGAGAGGTCGTCACGTACAACCAAGACTCCATCTGGAAAGGAAATGCACCCTTGGTCGATCAATTGCTGCACTTTCGCCTGGAAAGCCTTGCAATCTTCAGTTGAATGCCCCGGAGATCCACCATGGTAGCCACACTGAGCATGAGGATCGTACCCTGGAGTGTAAGGCTCTAGCACGGGCTTGAGAGCTTTCGGTTCCACCAAGGAATTCTGAACCAACAGTGGAAGAATCTGGCTATAAGGCACAGGCACTGGATGGGGAGAAGCATTCCTTTGCTCTGAGTGGTTGCGAGGTCTTTTGGGATCCTGGGGCTGGTATTCCTTCCGCCCAGGAGCAAGAGGTCGTCGTTTCTGAATGGCGACAGTCTCTCGTTTAGGCGCTTGCGTCCTTGAGCTTGATCCAGGTAGAAACTGCGAGCGAGGCGGTTCAGTCACCAAAGGTCGCGGGACATATTCCAGATCTTTCTCAGCTTCAGGCAGAGGAGTGGAATCATCCATCTCTCCTGCAGGGTAGGGGATAAACTTTCCCGATGCTCTCATGCCGCCCGGCACAAGCCTGATTGTCCTCGAGTCGATCAGGTCCTGAATCTTATTCCGGAGAGCCTTACATGTTTCAACATGGTGCCCCGGTGCCCCTGAGTGGAAATCGCAATGCATGCTTAGATCAACGTCTGATGACACGTCATCTGGCAGATTTAAGGTCCGAAGCTTGAGAACACGGTTCTGAACCAACAGCGGCAGCAGCCGGGCATAACTCACAGGTAGTGGGTCCACAGCTCTATCAAGTAGCTTCTTCTTTTGACCATAACCTTCAGGGTTTTTCTGAGATGCTCGGCGCGGCTGATGACGAGACAGGCCTCGAGCTTCATGCTGTGTAAAGGGTCTATGAGGTCCACTTGGCTTCAGCACAGGTGGCACTGACGGTAACGGAGGAAGCACTCTGGTCTCTTCCTTGGGTGCTTGACCAATCTCCTTATTTAGCATGCTTCTCACTACTCCCATGAGAAAGCTCAGCTGATTCTGCAGCTGCTGATTCTCCTCTCTGAGCACTTGCTGGTCCAGACGCACTGCCTGTATGTCATTCATGACCTGCCCCAGCTGGCTTTGGATTTTCTCCAACTCAGTTTGTATCTGCTCCATTAGTCTGAGCTTCTCGATTCTTGAGTCAAACCTGCAAACACAAAGGTTAGAAGACAAGTCCCGACTTCTGCCATGCAAGATGAATTATGGGTGTCTGTACGTTCAGGAGATCACCCCTGATTTTGGTGTCAACGTGCCAACATAGTGTCAATGCAGTGATAAGACTGGATCCATTCATGGAAGAAAATATCTCATATTGCTCGGGACACCAAGATCAGGGTACAAAACGCGCCTGCAGCACAGACACATGCTAATGGAATGCAAACATGAATATGCAAGCTAATGCAAAATGCAGTCATGCAACAATATATCCAGGTAGCTGCTGTGGGAATTCGGTATCAACAGTCACTGATGAGAAGGAAACCCCGGTGTAAGACCACTAATCTGATCTGCTGAGAATAGCCATCTGATAGGATCGAGATCAGAATTCTGCCCTGACAAGAATGGGTGCCTGATAATAAGGACCCGGGATGTATGATCAGAAGTGTCTGCTGATGAAGTCTTCAGACCCCAAATCAAAAATCTGCCCTCTCGAGAACAAATGCACAGCTGCTGATGAGATCTTCAGACCCCACTCAAAATCTGTCCTATCAAGGACAAACAACAACTGCCGATGAGATCTTCAGACCCCACTCAAAAATCTGCTCCATCCAGAACAAACCTCTAATAACAATACTCTGATCAAAGCCTGCTCTATCAAGAACAAACAAACATCCGATGATAAGATCCTCTGATCAAACCCTTGCTCTATCAAGAACATATCTGCAACTGAGAACCCAACATAACTGATCCACTGTCAAGAGAACCAGGTAGTCTGGAGGTCAAAGTTTCCTGCAATATCCCAACCCCACTCACAGGTATGATGGACCTAATCCACGGACAAAGGTACGGCATCCTATGCGGTCGTCAGCGTCACAGACATTCATGAGTGACAATACGATTCCCAGAAGGAGTGGCATCGTCAAGTCATGAAGAGGCCTCTCTTAGCTGACTTCCAAATGATCGGTCCCCAGAGTCGACAATCCTCACGTCTGGACTCCCCTCAGATCCTCAGGACCGGAAAGGAGCGCCTCTGCAAGAATCTCGTCTGAGCGCAGATTTTCGTAGGGAACTGTGCCTGCTCAACAGACAGGTTCGTCTACTACTTCTCCGCAACTATATCTAGGTGTGTACTCGAAGCCCAGGTCCGGCTTTTCACTCACAGTAACATCCCTCTCCCACAGCAGCACAGATAATCATATCAACTGGAAATAAAATGCGGGAAATAAAATGCGGGAAGTAAAGTGCGGGAAGTAAAGAATGCGATAAATAAACGCGACCCAACAAACAAACACACAAACGATAGGATTGACTCGCGTAGGGGATGGGAAACGGTCCCAGCATAAGGGATGGGAAAAGTCCCTAGATGCTATCGTCCCCAGCAGAGTCGCCAGCTGCTGGGGACGGTCCCAGACAGCTAGGAAGGAAATCCAAGGCGAGATTCGCATAGGGAAACACCTGTAGATCCCCAGCAGAGTCGCCAGCTGTCGCTTGCGCGAAAATAAGGTGCCGGCATGACAGAAGAGTCGCCACCTTTCGTTATTTATCCCTCAGAGCGGGAAAGGAAACGATCGGAAAAACCTGACGAATAAGGGTAAGACAAGGTCGTCGCAACCATTGTCTGGGTTCGGGAGTCGGTTACGCAAGGGGAAGGTATTAGCACCCCTCACGTCCGTCGTACTCGACGGGATCCTCGCTTGTTTGTTTACTTGGATGGGTTGGTTATAATCTATCTACCTATCAAGGCTGGCTGAAAAAGAAAAGAAAAATGACTCGGCAAAGCGTCGCACTTTATGCCTACGTATTCTCATCAGAGAATGAGAAATCAGAGTCAACGTAGTTCGGCTAACTACGGGGGAAGATTGGGAAGGTTGCTCGCTAGGATATCGCATCCTATGCCTACGTACTTTCATCTGGTATGAAAGATCAGAGCAAACGTAGTTCGGGAAACTACAGGAAAAATGGCTCAACTAGGAGGGAGACTATCAAGTCCTACTGTTATCATGCCATGGATTCATCCTATGGTTGAGGTTTGAACAGGGAACTCCTAGATGTTGTCATGCATAGGTTTCAACCTAAAAGTCTATCATCAAATCCTTATCAAAGGAAATGAGGGTCCTAAGGGATCATGTCAATGATACATAGAATACAGACAAAAACATCAGTTTTAACAGTAAAATGCATGCAATGCAAGTGAGGGAGGAAATGTGTGTGGGGTTTCAGCCTCCACAAGCTCATCTCGACCTCAAGCCAGTCATGAAATAACAACAATCATACTGAAAATAATCAACATGCTATCAAGCAATAAACAGATAAGAGAACTGAAGTGCCATCAGGCAAACAAAACACAAGCTTGAGAAAGAATCATCTATTCTCTAATCCTAACCCTAACACAGAATCTGAATCAAAGCAAAGCTCTCAAGCAACACCCTAAACAGGAGAAATCAATCCCAGTCCTCAAGCTTCAGATCAAGCTTACCAAAGAAAGGGAGCTAAGTAAGCAGACTCATAGTGTCTTCCTCAGGAAAGCACTAGGAGGTGTATACTCAGGAGTCATACCCTATGTGGCTCAACCACTGTGATCAGTTTATATTCCTCCCCAGGAGAAACTAAACTCACAAGCAGGCTCCAACATCACTGGATATTTAGGAAATCCTATCTGAACTAGTGGAACTAAGTGAATAGACTCATAGGACCTTCCTCAGGAAAGTACTAGGAGGCTTCCACTTAGGAGTTGTATCCCATGTGGCTCAACAACATGTGATCAGTTTACATTCCTCCTCAGGAGAAATTAAACTCACAAGTTGGCTCCGACATCATTGGATACTTAAGAAATCCTAGACAAACTAAGGGAACTAAGTGAATAGACCCATAGGACCTTCCTCAGGAAAGTACTAGGAGGCTTCCACTTAGGAGTTGTATCCCATGTGGCTCAACAACAAGTGATCAGTTTACATTCCTCCTCAGGAGAAATTAAACTCACAAGTTGGCTCCAACATCATTGGATACTTAAGAAGGAGGTGAGAAGGAAGGATGAAAGTCATTCATAGTGCCCTCCTCAGGAAAGTACCATGGACTTCCTTCAAACTTCAGGATCTCAAACCTCACAGACAGGGAACAAGACAAGCTCTGGGTCTCTGAATATTGATCTACAATCTTCACTTCATGATGCTCACCATCAAAGTCTTCAAGGCAACACAAGCCCCTCAACAAATTCTTCAGAATGAACCCCACAGATGAACAGATAACCCACTGAACAGATCACATCATCAGGCAACTTCAGAAAATACCTAAAAATACTAAACTAATGGGAAAAAATCTAACAATTATTCACAAGGGTCCTCAACACCTACTCATAATATCTACAAAGGTCTCTACCTAAAAATCAAGATAAAACTCAATCAAAGAAAGGGATTCATCACCTAAACACATTCTAAACCCTAATCAGGATACCCTAAGTCTACCCTAATTAAACTAATCAAGATTTAATTCTAAAAATCTAGAAAAAATCCTATGGGGAACTATGAATCATCATCTAATTGCACAAAAAAGAATGGATTAAAAATCCTAAGGGAAGGTCATGAAACAATTCCTACAAAATCATGATACAAAATTAAACAATTAAAAAGCTATTTAATTGGAAAATCTATTAAAAATATTAAACCTAAAAATAAAATCTCAATTTTATTTTTATAATTTTCTGCACCTTTTAATCTAATCATAGAAAAAATAAGAAGTCAAAAATCATTTATTTCCAATTTTTAATGAATTTTACAAAACAGAAAACATTAAAAAGAAAATAAAAGAAATTAAATGAATTAAGGGAAGGGGGGGTCAGAATAGCACAAAGCGCTAGTTAAATTGGTTGGGCCAAAAGAAAAGGGGGGTGGGGATAGAATTCTGGGCCCAGAACACCCTAAATGAAACGCTGCGTTTCGCCTAATTCAAATCTTCCCTCCAACTCTCAGAATCATCCGTGGCCACACGATTTGAATAAATTGTCAACATGGGAGACTGATCCAATGGCTACTAACCCTTCTTCTTCCTTGGACCAAACCCTAACCTGCAAACCCTTCCTCCATGCCCGAAACTTCTAGCTCCTCTAACTCCCTCCACACGCCATGGTTGGACTCGATTCCAAAACAAGAAATGCCCTATTAAACGCCTAGAATACAATGGTACGAGTAGTTTTCACCGATTCGACCTAGGTTGTTCTAACAGAAAGCATCAACACCATGGCACCACCATATTCAACTGCTATCAAACTTTATCAAACTCAAAACTAAAGGTCTACAGATGTTCTACACGCTACCCTTGCTATTCTAAACCAATTCATGCTAACTAGAACTCAATAAACAGCCAGCTATGGAAGATTAAAGAATTATGGTTCTGTTATGCAACCTCACCAATCTTGCTCTAATTCAAGGGAAAGAATCCTCTACCCTAACACATTAATTCTATGGCTATAAAACTAATTGAAACTCATTAAATTAAGAGATGGAGAGTGAAGAAGAAACCTGTTAAGAGGTTATGGTGCAGTGATGTAGAGATGGTTCCAAGGCTTGAAACTGCTTCTAGGTGTTCCTTGAATGACCACCAATCTTCTGTTTGCAATGGTGATGAAGGAGGTGGCTGGTAGTGCAAGATATCTTGACTTGCTTCAACTTGAAGAAATCTCTCCAATGGCTATGTATCTCTCTCTCTCCTCTGACTTGGCTCAAGTTTCACCAACCTCTCATCACTCTTTGATGCATTCTTTTTATAACAATTGATGGATGCTTCTAGATTCATCTAGAATGATGTGGAAAGTTCATGAAAGTTCCATGATATGCCATGTTGAATTTCTCACATCTCATATGCCATGCCTTGTAATTTTCACTTAAAATACCCTTACATGAGTTATTAAGAAGGAATGAGTGGAAAACAAGTGCATTTTTGGCTTATGTAGGGTTTCTCACCATTGCCTTCTTTTTCAAGTAAGAATTTTCCAAAGGAAGTCCATTTTTGGAGCCTCAAATGAAAATTCTACTTAAACCAAAGTTCTCAAAATAGTTTTTCCAATCAAAATGATATATTGGATGACCTATTTTGGATTTGTGGATCTCCCAAATCACTTTTCAATTTCAACTTTTCAAAGTTATAAGTCATTTTTAGTTCATTTTTGACCAATCATGGAATCTTGTGCTATTAGCTTTTTCTACAATTTGTGACCTTCTTTCTAGACTTAAAATCACATTTTGAGCAACTTTCATGTTTTGAGTTTTGCCATTTGAGGCTTGGAAATAGGAGTTTTAGGCATTGGATAAAATGACCTATAACTGACAAATGACCAAAATACCCCTGCCTTGTTCAAACCATAAGTTGAGTTCCACAAATCCAATCAAGGACTTCTACCACTCAAATTAAAGCTAAGAAGATCCTCTTCAACATTCATGTTGACCAAGAAACCATAGGAATCATCCTACTAGGGCAAAAGTTGTCTGCAAGTTGGGTGACTTTCAAGGACCCAGATTCACACACCTCTGCTGACCTGTAATTTGTCAAAACCATAACTTGAGCTCTGTAACTCCTATCAAGGACTTCCACCACTCAAATTAAAGCTTAGGACAAGCTCTACAACATTCATGTTGTGGGGAAGATGAGATATCAATCATAACTTGGACTAAAACTGCCTGGAAGATAGGGACCAAATTAGGGTTTTTCCACTGACAATCCTCAGAAACCCTAACTTGAAACTTCTCAAACTCTTCAATCATGATGAGTTGGTCTAGGAATCATCTCTATAACATCTCTATACATCATTCCATGATCTCATGGCCCTTGGATTAAGTCTCAACCTTCTCCAAATCTTCAGCTGATCTAGGGTTGACCCAGTCAAAACCCTAATTCTACCATTCATGGTTGAATCTTCTGAATTCTTGCATAATGACTTCTCTGGGCTTCATGATGGCTATCAAGACATCTCATAAGCTTTCTCAAAACATCAAGTTCATTCTCAAAGTCCCAGAATCATCTGAGGAGCACCCACAACTTTCAAACTGTGAAGCACACAACCCTGGTTTCAACCAACTCTTCTGAGGATCTCTTGAACTTTCTGATGAAGGTATCAACTTTCAAACACTCAATGAATAGATAATTGTTGGTCAAATTTTGGGGTGCAACAACAACCGCGGAGCAATACTAGGTAAAGGTAGTGTAGGTAATCCCTCCTCTACTACGATTTCCGACGTGTTGCTTGTCGGAAACCTTAAACATAATCTGCTTAGTGTCGCTACTGCGAAAATCGGCGCCGGCAAAACAGAAGAGTCGCCACCGTGCGTTATTTATCCCAAAGGAGGGAAAGGAAAAGCTCAGAGAAAACCTAACGCAAAAGAGGGAAAAGGAATGGTCATCGCAACCAAGTCCTGGATTCGGGAGTCGGTTACGCAAGGGGAAGGTATTAGCACCGCTCACGTCCATCGTACTCGATGGGATCCACGCTTAATTGTTTATCTCGAAGGGTTGATTAATACTATCTAGCTAATGGCTTAAGGACAAAACAAAAGAAAAGTGACTCGGCAGAACACAACAGTTCTATGCCTACGTATTCCCGTCTGAAACGAGAAATCAGAGTCAACGTAGTTCGCCTAACTACGACCTAAGAAAAGGGGAAAGTTTGCTCGCCAAGATATCGCATCTTGTGCCTACGTACTTTCATCTGGTATGAAAGATCAGAGCAGCCGTAGTTCGGGCTAACTAGACCACAGGTTTGGTTTAAGTTGTTTTTAACCCGAGTAGGATTAACAAACGGTTCTCGCAGTTTGGTGTATGCAGCTCGACCTTTGGAGACTTAGGCGTTACCGTTTGCGAGAGAACAGAGAGTTAACGAAACTCTATTTACGAAAATGGGTTCTAATGATTAAAGGTCCAAGAGGACAAAAAGGAGTTGAATGTTTGTTTTTATGTCTTTTATGAAGAAGTGTTTTGAGTTTCATTTGTAACTCGTGTCGCACTAAAGACTTGGACTTAAGAGTGAATGCGTCGCACGTCACCCTAAGGGTACCATACTAAACATTCAAATTATGTGAGGGAAACCCTCCCATAATTCTTTCTCAAGTAGCTTAAGACTTGTAACGCATGACACATGTTAACCTTTATTAAGTATTTTAAGAATGTTTGAAGATGAGAAAGAGAAACAGACTCTCTAAAGGAAACTACACAGCCCTAAATGTTAGCATGCAATGTTCGTCTTATGGTTGAAGTTTGCAAAGGGGAAGACTACCCTAATGTTGTCATACATGGTTGAAACTCCTAATGTCTATCACATTCTATCTTCAACAAGAAAGAATGGAGATCCTAAGGGAAAGGCAAAGGAAGCAACAAAAAAACAGATGAAATAAACAGCATACAGGAAATGCGGATTCATAACAGTAAACATGGAATGCAAGTGAGGGAGCAAGTCATCTCAACCTCAAGCCCATAATTACTGGAAAATGGCCTATTTTAAACATACAATCTTGGCCACAAGTGATTATAAAGAGATGCGAGGCAATAAAACCTACGAATGACGTACGCATACCACAATTTGGAATCATAACACGCTATCATGGAAATATGGAACCTAATGGGCAATTATGTATGATAAAACCAGCCAATCAATGATCTACACATACTATATAATGTCTATAAGAAGCAATAAGAACCCTAGTGTTCATCGCACAAACAAATCGAGGCCGTTGGAGCCGAAAGAAAAGCAAAATCCGTTCGAATGTCCAAATTACAAGTCCGAATACAAAATACAAGAAAAATAGCAAAAGGTGCTAAAAAATTCAAATAAAAATCTCCCATGACCTACATCAATCCACAAACCAGGGGTGAGAGATACCACAAAAATATCCAAATAGAAATGGTCAAATAAGATGAAAACATTGCAAGATATCTCATGTATACCAAAGGGAAAAGTTAAAATGGAGCATATCAAAGAAAGTATCCAAAACCAATTAAAATGGTACAATAAAATTCCCACAAAAATATATCACAATACCTCAACATGTGTATGAGATCCCTGCAAAAGGATTTACATTTAAATTCTGTTTTGATAGGTCAAAGAAAATTCACAACATGATAGCACCAGCATTGCTATTTTTTTATAACTAAAATGTAAAAATATCTAATAAAATGAATAAAAACGGAAAAAATAAGGTTCCAACTCTATAAAATTCTAGACATCTTGTAGATTACGCAGAAAAAAATGGGGATCAAAAAGACTAATTTTCCTATTTTTTATGATTATTTGAAGTCAGCATATAAAACAGAAAAATAAAAGAACATGGAATAGCACATGAACACATGAGAAAAATGAGATAAATGGTGAGGATAAATAAAAGTGGCAGGGGCGGGATCGAACCCACGTTCTCCCAGCCCCATGTCTACATCAAAACGACGTAGTTTTGACCCCAGGGTGATGTGGCGCGCGCTCCACCCTTTGATGAGAGGACCAAGTCCATCTTTTTGCTTCGATCCGACGGTGACTGTGCGTCTTCTTCCATTGAACCAAAAAAAAGAGGGAAAATGCAGCAAGGTGACATGTGGCGGCCGGAATTAAGGAGGTCTCGTCGGAAAATTTCAAAGGTCCATATTTCCCTCGTTTCTCAACCAAATCCAATAACTTTTAGATGAAACTTGCGTGATTTTTCGAGAGGAATCCAAATATACCCTTAGTTTCCATTGAAATTGCATCTAACTCAAGAACCGTATACAAATCTCAAACTTTCAAGAACACCAAATTGTCATAAAAACCATCTTTTTTATACTAGAATCCATGTAGGAGGTGAGAGCAATGAAATGCAACAAAAATAATGCAAGAAAGACTCTTAGATCATGAGTTATGTTGAATTCTTTATACCTTTGAAAAATGAATTATGGAGGTTTAATGGAGCACGAATTTCCTTGGAAATTTATGTAGAAACCTTCAATAATTCTTGGTAGAGGTATTAGGATCAAAGAAAATGCTTGGATTGGCGAGGAAATGAAAATCACTTTTGCACTTGGAGCTCACTTTTTCATATTGATACAACCATGGAATTGCACTAAAAACTTCTCAAAAATTGATGGAATATTTCTATGGATTATATTGAATTAAATGGTAATGAGAAAGGATCAAAAAATGGAGAGAAAAAAAAAGGATTGAAAGAAAATGGAAATTCAAAGTATGTGAAAGTGTGGTAAAATGGAAAAAAAATGATGGGAGAATGTGAGAAAAAATGATCATCGAAGAGGATTTTTGCCTTGGCTCCATTTGGTTTTATATCTTGCATCATAAGATACATCTAGGGTCCAAAATTATCCCTTGTTTCAATCTTAAGGGCCTAGATTCAAAGTGTTACTTAAGTGTGAAGAAATCTTGGAATAGGTCATGAAGAAAGCTTCAAATGAAAAATGTAAAAGTGTCATTGTTCTTAAAATGAGATTTCCACTCAAAATAAGTACAAACATGGACTTATTTGATTAAATTTTGAAGAAATACCAAACTATGCCTTTTCACATGTTTTCACCAAAGTGACTTTTATCAAACTTCCACCGTGAGCTAACCCACTAAAACCTTGAGGTTTAGTTGACCCAATGACGCTATTCGGAGAAACTTTCATGTTAGAAAAAAAGTCCATTTGAGTTATGCAAAGTATTGAACTTGACCTGCAATTTTATGACTTGTAATCATAGTTTCCCAACTCATTGATAATCTTCAGTTGGCCTCTAAGTCAGGGGATGAACCCCACACAAGCATCTGAACTTCTCAAGGGCATGAACCACTTCCTGGTGACTTTAGTGACTCCTCAAGCTCGAATAAAACCTCTAGATAGGCCTCTCTTGATGTATATCACACTTGATCCCCTGCATAAATGCTAATGCAATGATATGATAATACTATGATGATGTTATGCTAATGCAAAAACAAGAAGGAAAAGGTTGGGCAAATTTTGGGGTGCAACACTTAGCATTAGCCAATTATGCGACAAAGGATACAATGTATCTTTTTCAAAAGATTGTTGCAAAATTGTGCATGAAAATGATAAGAAGAATATGTTTAATGGTTTTAGAGTAAACAACGTATATATGCTTGACTTAAATGAAGTATCATTAACAAGCGACAAATGCCTCATAACTATGAGTGAAGACTCATGGCTATGGCATAGGCGTTTAGCGCATGTTAATTTTGACTTACTCAATGAAGTAGTCTCAAAAGACCTAGTTTTAGGACTTCCCAAAATAAAGTTCACCAAGGATCACCTTTGTGATGCTTGTCAAAAAGGGAAGCAAACGAGGATCTCATTTAAATCCAAAAAGATAATTTCAACAACGAGACTTCTTAAACTTCTTCATATGGACTAGTTTGGTCCATCTAGGATCAAAAGTATAGGAGGAAACTATTACAGGTTCGTAATAGTGGACGACTTTTCTAGGTTTTGTTGGACCATCTTTTTAGTAAGTAAAAGTGATACATTTGCCGCTTTTGAAAAGTTTGCTAAGCTTTCCCAAAATAAGTTAAATACAAACATAGTGTCAATTAGAAGCGACCATGGAGGTGAGTTTGAAAATCACTTATTTGAAGAATATTGCGGTAACCATGGTATAGATCATAACTTCTCCGCTCCATGCACCCCTCAACAAAACGGGGTTATGGAGCGTAAAAACCGTATTTTAGAAGAATTGGGAAGAACAATGATTAAAGAAAGTGGTTTACCAAAATATTTTTGGGCCGACGCCATTAGTAAGGCGTGTTATGTTTTGAATAGGGTGCTTATTCGCCCCATTCTAAATAAAACACCGTATGAACTTTTAAAAGGGACAAAGCCAAATGTTTCTCACTTGCATGTGTTTGGATGCAAATGTTTTGTATTAAACAATGGAAAGGAAAACTTGGGCAAATTTGATTCCAATGCCGATGAAGGTATCTTCCTCGGATACTCTCAATCGAGTAAAGCTTATAGAATATATAATAAACGACTACTTGCTGTAGAAGAGTATGTGCATGTTACTTTTGATGAGTCCTATCCGAGAAATGTCGGAAAGGATAGTGTTGTTCATGGTGCAGGTACATCCACAGAAGACATACTCAAGAGTGGCGAGACGGGGATTGATCAACCTGACAAAGTCAAAATTGAGGAGGATAAGGATGTACACCATGATGTAACAGAGGAAGTTCATCCGCCTTCAAATGATGATCTCCCTCAAGCTTGGAAGTCATCTAAAGACCATCCAATTGAAAACATTCTTGGAGACATCACAAAGGGTGTAACAACTCGATCGAAGCTAAGTAATTTCTGTTATCACTTCGCATTCGTGTCACAGATGGAACCTAAAAACCCTAAGGAAGCCCTACTCGATGAACACTGGTTTTTGTCAATGCAGGAGGAACTGAATCAGTTAACTAGAAATGAGGTTTGGGACCTTGTCCCTCCTCCGCGAGGTCATCGAGTAATCAGCACCCGGTGGGTGTTTTGAAATAAACTGGACGAGAACGGAGTAATAACTCGCAACAAAGCGCGTTTAGTCGCGCAAGGGTATAACCAAGAGGAAGGCATCGACTATGAGGAAACTTATGCGCCGGTTGCCCGACTCGAGGTTATACGCCTTTTACTTGCTTTCGCTTGTGCGAAAGATTTTAAATTATTTCAAATGGACGTCAAAAGTGTGTTCCTTAACGGGTTCATAAATGAAGAAGTCTATGTTGCTCAACCACCTGGTTTTGAGTCTCATGAGTATCCTGATCATGTCTACAAACTGAAAAGAGCTTTGTACGGTCTCAAACAAGCTCCTAGAGCTTGGTATGAGAGACTAAGCAAATTCTTACTTGATCAAGGCTACTCAAGAGGAAAGGTTGATACTACTCTCTTCATTAAACGTTAAGGAAAGCACTTAATTCTTGTACAAATTTATGTTGACGATATCATATTTGGATCCACTAACATGAATCTCGTAAGAGAGTTTGCTAAGCTTATGCAGGGTGAATTCGAGATGAGTATGATGGGTGAACTCACATACTTTCTCGGTTTGCAAATCAAGCAACTGAAGGAAGGGACATTCGTGAGCCAAACAAAATATTGTTTGGATCTTCTCAAGAGATTTGACATGGCAAATTCAAAGGCCAAAGACACCCCTATGCCAACATGTGTAAATATGAGTAAAGATGAAAGTGGTAAAAATGTTGAGGTAAAAAGGTACAGAGGTATGATTGGCTCGCTTCTCTATCTTACTGCTTCTCGTCCCGACATTATGTTTAGCGTGTGTATGTGCGCCAGATACCAATCATGTCCTAAGGAATCCCACCTAAAATATGTCAAACGCATACTTCGATACCTATCTGGTACTCCGAAATATGGACTGTGGTATTCCAAAAGTAATGATTGTTCATTGGTAGGCTTCTCTGATTCCGATTTTGCCGGTTGCAAATCGGATAGGAAAAGCACCAGTGGTATGTGTCACTTATTTTCAAATTCCTTGGTCAGTTGGCACAACAAGAAACAAGTGTATGTTGCTCTGTCAACCGCCGAAGCGGAATACGTAGCCGCCGGTAGTTGTTGTGCGCAAGTCCTATGGCTTAAACAACAACTATTGGACTTTAATTTGAAGCTAGAACATGTTCAAATATTTTGTGACAACACCAGTGCTATAAATCTTACCAAAAATCCGGTGTTACATTCGCGTACCAAACACATAGAAATTCGACACCATTTTCTGAGGGACCATGTAGAGAAGGGTGACGTTGTCTTTGAACACGTTGATACCAAAAACCAACTAGCGGACATTTTCACAAAGCCGCTAGCCACTGAGCCCTTCTTTCATATCCGTCGAGAACTTGGTATTCTCGACATTTCTGATCGGGTTTAACAATTACTACGTTCATAATTAATCTATTTACAACTATGCTTTTGTACTACTAACAAGTTTAGCTTTTGTTGCAAGTTCAAATATGTGTTTAACAAGTGTGGTCGGTATAGAGGTGATATTGCTCCTTTCTCTCTCTCTTTATATATCTCTCTCTCTCTAAACATTCATGACTTGAAACTAAGTGTATCGTTTGACAATCATGGTACTTATACATGTCTATGACCTTTGCTGCTGATACTATGTGTGTTGAATGCAAATTACAATGTGAAAGGGTGAATAGGCATGATAAATAGGCAAGTGTGGCATTCTGCATAATATGAAACTGAAAAATTGGGTTTTTTAAAGGTTATGAGTCGACCTAAACAGGACAACGGTCGACGCATGCTGTAGACTTTCAAAACTATCAAAAAACGCACAGTATGCGTCGACACATGCAGGAGCTATGGTCGACGGCTCGCGCAAACACCCAGAATTTTTTTTTGAAAACCGTTCCAAGTTTCTCTTCTTCTCCATTTATGTACAGTCAACTTTTGTTATGATTTGATATTGCATTTGTCTTGTAAATTGCATCTAGGCATCTATTGTGTCCTCTTGTCTCCTCCCTCTTACAAAAACTCTAAAACCTTTCTCTATTAAAGGGAATAGTCTTCATCTTCTCCAAAATCATCCTCAACTACTCTTTTCAAAGTTCATCTCTACAAAATCTCCAAAAATCATCACCAATGGCTTCTCTTCTTCGCAAAAATACAGGTAAGAGATCAAGGGCCTCATCATCATCTGCTTCAGTCCCCATTATCGCTGTCTCACTAGTTCATCCACCTGCTGTTGAAAACTTCAACAAGAGTCTCAGCAAAAGAGCAATAGTTCCACAGCATGCCTTCTACCAGGCAACGGGGGAGCGCTTGCATCTCACCCAAATTCTGTCTCTGCTGGAGGTTCAGGGGTTCTTCAATTTTCTGGAGTGCAACACAAAGTATAGTGAGGATTTGGTCTGGGTGTTCTATACAAATCTGCGGGGTAACTTTCAAGATCAATATTTTCACACTTCTGTCGGTAATAAACTGGGAAACATAAATTCTGAAGTATGGAACAAGTATTTTGATTTGACTGTCGATGCTGATGCACCACCTCTTCCTGAGGTAACGGACACTCGTACGGTGCCAGGGTATGAGTTTAAGAGCGCTCTGAATGACATGCTCAAAAGACCTTATCCAGATGCCATTGTCAACAGTGATGCCTTTCCTAGAACGGTCACAGCCGAGAAACTCAGTACAGGGGAGCGCATACTTTAGTGGATTGTCGCTCGCATCCTACGACCTAAAAAAGGTGGATTGTCCCGTGTCGAACAAGTTGAGGTACATCTCATCTATATATTGAAACATAGGATCAAAATAAACTAGCCATACTATATTGCAAGCAGGATTTTTGCTCTGAGAGACTCAAGTAGAGACACTGCTCTAGCCTATGGGTCGTTTATTTCGGAAATTCTTGCTGCAGCAAATGTTGTATACCCAACATTTCCTTGTGTTTCAGTCCCCTCTGACAAAGAATTTAGCACCAAAACCCTTGCCATGATGGGGTATTTTTGGTGTGCTGAACGACGATCATACAGATTTTTCCGTCGAGCCAATATTCCTTGGGTGACTCGTGACAGTTCCGATGACAGCTCTGAAGAAGAAAGTGAAGAACAAGGTGGAGAAGACGATGATGAAGAAGATACAACTGCAGAGGTACAAGAACCTGTATGTGAGCCGCAAGACTATCATCAATCTTTAGTTCAACATACGTCTCCAAATACCGATTGGCTCCAGCATTCAGCTCCATCAGAAGCACAAGAAGAAAGTTATACAAATCAGGGATGGGGTGAATGGCAATACACAGGCTGGACTACCCTGGGTAGATTCTACGACCCATATCACGGCTACCCTCAAGACTATCAACCTTCCCAGCACTCATCACCTCCTCCACCATTGGACAACTCTGAAGTCATTAATATGCTGCAGTCCATGCAGTTAAATCAATAAACCTTTATGAGGAGTCAAGATACGCAAATGGAGCAGATTAGAGCTGAGCTTCATACCCAAAATGAAAGGTTAAATTCATTTTCGACTCGGATGGACGCCCGTATTGAAGCTCTGGTTGAATCACATGAAAGGCAAGACTTGGAAATCACTGACTCTCTTCATCACCTCAACATGTCCGTAGAAGCATTTCTGGACTTCTCGGATCCTTACCGCAATCCCGATACTGCATACCGGGGGAGGGGCCGAGGTCGGGGTCGGGGATATTAGTTTCATAGTTGCATATGTGTTTCTTCTATGTATTTTTCATTTTTTCGTATTATGTTTGCCTGAATATTCACCTATTTTACATGTTTTCGTAATTATCTATTAATTCAAGTTACTTTTGTTCATTATCATTCTTATGTGTGAAGTTTGGTAATTAACTATCACCTATTGTATGTTTTCTGTTAATTGATGCGTTCTCCTTCTCATTTTGATGGTGTCAAAGGGGGAGAAGAACATGTAGCAAAAGAACATGTAGCAAGCCAACACCAAAGCCAAGTCAGGATATTAACAACAGTTGATGGCTGTTTGTTCTACGGCCTTATATTACAAAAGAAAGGGGGAGCTTGTGTATACATTGCATATTGGTTGTTTTGGGTGTATACAGGTTGTCATCATCGAAAAGGGGGAGATTGTGGAGGCAAATCGCCACACATCACACAAGTCTGCAAGACATTGGTCAATACAGGTTTCGATGATGACAAATTACAGCCTTGGATAGATTGGAAATTATAAACTCCAGGTCTACTAAACAGATGCAACGTATCACCTACCATATCCTTTTATACTTGTCTTAAAACTGCTGTAATAAATATACTATGTGTAGATAAAATGCAATCATGACCAGAGGCATGAAAGACCACAAACTGATAAATTTTTGCAGGTTTGCAGGGCATGAGTCGACCATAGGGTCGGCGCATGCATCAGAGCACTTCTCCACTGGTCAGCGCACAAGGCAATGAGTCGACCATAGGGTCGGCGCATGAGGGGAAAATTTTCCAACGGGTCAGCGCATAAAGGCATGAGTCGACCATAGGGTCGGCGCATGAAGGAAATAGTTTTCAACGGGTCAACGCACGCCGACTGTATGGTCGACGCATACTGATGAATTTTCTAGATTTCCAAACAACACAGGTCATGCGTCGACGCACAGGCCTGCTGCGGTCGACCGTTCGCGCGGAAATTATGTTTTTAAATGATTCCCTCTTATATTTGAAATACTGTTATGTCTAAAATTGGGTTGGTACTATATATACTTGTTTAACCACTTGTGTCATTTTAACATTTGATAATCTTTGATTCATGTGTTCAAAAATAAGAAAGAGTGAAATAGGTGTCCAAGATTCATCATCTTCATCTTCAACATCTCACAACATTTCAATTACATACAATCATTTTTGAAGTGCATTTGTGAGTGATTCAAGGTGATAAGGTTCGAAGCTTAGATTGGAGAATCAAGTTCGGGTTGAAGCTTGTGACAGGTTCTTTCTTGAATAAAACCGTTGGGGTTTTATCCTCTAAGATTGGTTGAATTTTGGGGATTTTTGGACGAGACTCTTCATCAAGGGTCAACTGAGCGAAGGTGATTGTGAAGAGGTGTTCTTCACAAGTCTAGTAGCGGATTCAGTGATATTGAAGGGAAGATCTCGGGTTCGATTTATTGCTGTTGAGATCAGCCAGAGCCGAAGGTTTGAACAACAACGTGTTATTCAATAAGGTGGCTGGAATCGGAGGTCCATCAATAATAATCGGAGGACTTGATTCATCTTGAATCAAGGGGCAAGGAGTGAAAGCAACTTTTAACACATTGAGATTTCTGTTGTATATTTGCTGCTCAATCCTTGTATAAACTGTTACATTCAACAGGTGATATCTATAAAATCTATCTCAATTCTAGTTTTAGAATTGAGGGCAGACGTACCCCGAAGCGAGGACGACGGGGGAACTGCCTCACCAAATACTTGTCTTCTCTATTTTTCAGCATTTACGTTATAGCTCAACATAAGTGATTTTTGTATAAGCCCTATTGTCAAAATTGTGATATCAATTGAGTAAGAGGTTAAAACTCTGTTTTTAACTCCAAAGTACAATAAGACTTTGTACTAGGCTAGTTGGAATCACTTACTCAACATAAATATCACTTGGAGTGTTTTGCACACCAAGTGTTTGACAAATTGCTTGAACCAAAATTATCTTACTTGTGTATCTAGTTTTGGTTTGCTCTTTGAATCATTGGAACTAGGAATCCTAACAACTGAAGTAGATAATTGATAAGTGTGATTAGTGTTGTGATTCTATTTTCCAAATTGTCATTAATCCAAAGGCTTACGCATATCCGGTTTTCCAATAACCGTTCGTTTTAGACTATATTTTCCTCGGTCGCTTCCGCACTTAAAACAATTTTTAAAACCAATTTTTAATTGGTAGCGCCGACTCAAATTTTAATTGGGGATCTATTCAACCCCCCCTCCCCTTCTAGATCCGTGCCGTAGTCTAACAAGTGGTATCTAGAGCTCCGGTTATTCGGTGCTTCAAATACAACGTAGATAGAAAATGGCTAACGAACCAAAAGGGGCGTACAATAGAGCTCTCGTTTTCAACGGTGAAAATTATAGTTATTGGAAAGACTGTATGCGGGTGCATATAAACTCCATAGACAGAAAAATATGGAACGTTATCCTCAATGGTCCAATAGAAATTACTATGACCAATGCGGATAACATAGTTGTGCCAAAGCCTGAAGCACAATGGACCGATGACGATGAGAAAAAATACAATTATGATTGGAAAGCCAAAAATATCTTAATCTCCTCATTAGGTGTAGATGAATACTATCGTGTATCCCATTGTCCTACTGCTAAGGCCATGTGGGATTCACTACAAATAGCCCATGAGGGGACAAACGATGTTAAGTTGGCTAGAATCAACACATTAACACAAGAGTTTGATCTCTTTTTCATGGAGCAAGGGGAAACCATTGCTGACATGCAAAAGAGATTTACTCATCTCATCAATCGTTTACATTCATTAGGTAGGCATGTTCCCAATGATGTTGCTACTAATAAGATCTTAAGATGTCTTAACAGGGAATGGCAGCCTAAAGTGACCGCCATCAAAGAAGCACATGATCTTACCTTATTAGACTTGACAACATTGTTCGGAAAATTACAAGAGCATGAACAGGTAATCTTGAGCCTAGACCAACGCGAAAACATGGAAAAGAAAGACAAAACGAAGGTGAGTGAAAAGAAATTGATAGCTCTCAAGAATTCCTCCTCGAAGTCTCAAGAAAAAGATCAAAGTGATTATTCCTCAAGCGACGAAGAAGAAGAGGGTAAGAGCGAAGATATGGGGTTGTTTGTCAAACGGTATAACCGTTACGTGAGAAAGAACGGCATCCAACATTCCATGAAGAACTGGGTAAACTTCCGGAAACAATCGAGGTACTCCAAGGATGATGAATCAAAAGGTAAAAAGACTAGAGGGACGTGCTACAAGTGTGGAAAGCCCGGCCACTACAAACCGGACTGCCCGATGAACAAAAAGGGAAAGGAAAAGGAATCATCAAAGTCACACAAGAAATCATCAAAGCCTAGGAGAGCGTACATAGCTTGGGAAAGCGACATCGACTCTTCCTCCTCTGATGAAAGCTCTAATGATGAAGAAGATTCCGTGAATCTATGCCTCTCCGCTCATCAGAAAAATAAGAAAAAACAGGCACGTCACTTTAAATATGATAAGTCCTCAAATATGTCGCATTCAGAATTATAAACCGCATTTAATGCCTTACACAATGAAGCAGTTGAAGCCTTCAAGAAACTTGCCTCTAATAAAAGAATTTTTACGTATTTAGAGCACAAAGTTAAAGAGTCCGAAAAGAAATTAGAGGACCTTAAGGCTTCCATTGTGAAAGGCAATGAATCGGATTGTAAGGACAATAGAAATCCTTTCGACTTTGGGTGTGATACTTGTCATATTTGGCAAGGTGAGGTTAGAAACCTCAAGGCCAAATTAAACAAGGCACTTGAGCCTAAAATTACATTTGCTATTGATAAAAAGGATTTTAGAAAAAGTATGATTAACCCATACCAAAAATATGCATATGTAATTAGGGATCAAGCAAGTAAAAGTGATTCTAAAGTCGATTTTGCATGCTTATATTGTTGCAAGAAAGGCCACTCCATTGGTAAATGTCGGTTTAGGAGATTTCTTGTTCCTAAAGGCATCTACCAATGGTTGCCCAAACGCAACCATTTTGTCGCTAACCTATTAGGACCCAATATGCCATTGGGTACCTCCCTGTGCTAATTATGTTTTGATAGGTGAAATGTGTCGATACCACCGAGAGAAGATGGGTTCTCGACAGTGGATACTCAAGACACATGTCTGGAGACATATCCTTATTCATAGACTTTGTGGCTAAGAAGAAAGGGTATGTAAGTTATGGTGATAACAACCGCGGAGCAATACTAGGTAAAGGTAGTGTAGGTAATCCCTCCTCTACTACGATTTCCGACGTGTTGCTTTTCGGAAACCTTAAACATAATCTGCTTAGTGTCGCTACTGCGAAAATCGGCGCCGGCAAAACAGAAGAGTCGCCACCGTGCGTTATTTATCCCAAAGGAGGGAAAGGAAAAGCTCAGAGAAAACCTAACGCAAAAGAGGGAAAAGGAATGGTCATCGCAACCAAGTCCTGGATTCGGGAGTCGGTTACGCAAGGGGAAGGTATTAGCACCGCTCACGTCCATCGTACTCGATGGGATCCACGCTTAATTGTTTATCTCGAAGGGTTGATTAATACTATCTAGCTAATGGCTTAAGGACAAAACAAAAGAAAAGTGACTCGGCAGAACACAGCAGTTCTATGCCTACGTATTCCCGTCTGAAACGAGAAATCAGAGTCAACGTAGTTCGCCTAACTACGACCTAAGAAAAGGGGAAAGTTTGCTCGCCAAGATATCGCATCTTGTGCCTACGTACTTTCATCTGGTATGAAAGATCAGAGCAGCCGTAGTTCGGGCTAACTAGACCACAGGTTTGGTTTAAGTTGTTTTTAACCCAAGTAGGATTAACAAACGGTTCTCGCAGTTTGGTGTATGCAGCTCGACCTTTGGAGACTTAGGCGTTACCGTTTGCGAGAGAACAGAGAGTTAACGAAACTCTCTTTACGAAAATGGGTTCTAATGATTAAAGGTCCAAGAGGACAAAAAGGAGTTGAATGTTTGTTTTTATGTCTTTTATGAAGAAGTGTTTTGAGTTTCATTTGTAACTCGTGTCGCACTAAAGACTTGGACTTAAGAGTGAATGCGTCGCACGTCACCCTAAGGGTACCATACTAAACATTCAAATTATGTGAGGGAAACCCTCCCATAATTCTTTCTCAAGTAGCTTAAGACTTGTAACGCATGACACATGTTAACCTTTATTAAGTATTTTAAGAATGTTTGAAGATGAGAAAGAGAAACAGACTCTCTAAAGGAAACTACACAACCCTAAATGTTAGCATGCAATGTTCGTCTTATGGTTGAAGTTTGCAAAGGGGAAGACTACCCTAATGTTGTCATACATGGTTGAAAATCCTAATGTCTATCACATTCTATCTTCAACAAGAAAGAATGGAGATCCTAAGGGAAAGGCAAAGGAAGCAACAAAAAAATAGATGAAATAAACAGCATACAGGAAATGCGGATTCATAACAGTAAACATGGAATGCAAGTGAGGGAGCAAGTCATCTCAACCTCAAGCCCATAATTACTGGAAAATGGCCTATTTTAAACATACAATCTTGGCCACAAGTGATTATAAAGAGATGCGAGGCAATAAAACCTACGAATGACGTACGCATACCACAATTTGGAATCATAACACGCTATCATGGAAATATGGAACCTAATGGGCAATTATGTATGATAAAACCAGCCAATCAATGATCTACACATACTATATAATGTCTATAAGAAGCAATAAGAACCCTAGTGTTCATCGCACAAACAAATCGAGGCCGTTGGAGCCGAAAGAAAAGCAAAATCCGTTCGAATGTCCAAATTACAAGTCCGAATACAAAATACAAGAAAAATAGCAAAAGGTGCTAAAAAATTCAAATAAAAATCTCCCATGACCTACATCAATCCACAAACCAGGGGTGAGAGATACCACAAAAATATCCAAATAGAAATGGTCAAATAAGATGAAAACATTGCAAGATATCTCATGTATACCAAAGGGAAAAGTTAAAATGGAGCATATCAAAGAAAGTATCCAAAACCAATTAAAATGGTACAATAAAATTCCCACAAAAATATATCACAATACCTCAACATGTGTATGAGATCCCTGCAAAAGGATTTACATTTAAATTCTGTTTTGATAGGTCAAAGAAAATTCACAACATGATAGCACCAGCATTGCTATTTTTTGATAACTAAAATGTAAAAAAATCTAATAAAATGAATAAAAATGGAAAAAATAAGGTTCCAACTCTATAAAATTCTATACATCTTGAAGATTACGCAGAAAAAAATGGGGATCAAAAGGACTAATTTTCCTATTTTTTATGATTATTTGAAGTCAGCATATAAAACAGAAAAATAAAAGAACATGGAATAGCACATGAACACATGAGAAAAATGAGATAAATGGTGAGGATAAATAAAAGTGGCAGGGGCGGGATCGAACCCACGTTCTCCCAGCCCCATGTCTACATCAAAACGATGTAGTTTTGACCCCAGGGTGATGTGGCGCGCGCTCCACCCTTTGATGAGAGGACCAAGTCCATCTTTTTGCTTCGATCCGACGGTGACTGTGCGTCTTCTTCCATTGAACCAAAAAAAAGAGGGAAAATGCAGCAAGGTGACATGTGGCGGCCGGAATTAAGGAGGTCTCGTCGGAAAATTTCAAAGGTCCATATTTCCCTCGTTTCTCAACCAAATCCAATAACTTTTAGATGAAACTTGCGTGATTTTTCGAGAGGAATCCAAATATACCCTTAGTTTCCATTGAAATTGCATCTAACTCAAGAACCGTATACAAATCTCAAACTTTCAAGAACACCAAATTGTCATAAAAACCATCTTTTTTATACTAGAATCCATGTAGGAGGTGAGAGCAATGAAATGCAACAAAAATAATGCAAGAAAGACTCTTAGATCATGAGTTATGTTGAATTCTTTATACCTTTGAAAAATGAATTATGGAGGTTTAATGGAGCACGAATTTCCTTGGAAATTTATGTAGAAACCTTCAATAATTCTTGGTAGAGGTATTAGGATCAAAGAAAATGCTTGGATTGGCGAGGAAATGAAAATCACTTTTGCACTTGGAGCTCACTTTTTCATATTGATACAACCATGGAATTGCACTAAAAACTTCTCAAAAATTGATGGAATATTTCTATGGATTATATTGAATTAATTGGTAATGAGAAATGATCAAAAAATGGAGAGAAAAAAAAAGGATTGAAAGAAAATGGAAATTCAAAGTATGTGAAAGTGTGGTAAAATGGAAAAAAAATGATGGGAGAATGTGAGAAAAAATGATCATCGAAGAGGATTTTTGCCTTGGCTCCATTTGGTTTTATATCTTGCATCATAAGATACATCTAGGGTCCAAAATTATCCCTTGTTTCAATCTTAAGGGCCTAGATTCAAAGTGTTACTTAAGTGTGAAGAAATCTTGGAATAGGTCATGAAGAAAGCTTCAAATGAAAAATGTAAAAGTGTCATTGTTCTTAAAATGAGATTTCCACTCAAAATAAGTACAAACATGGACTTATTTGATTAAATTTTGAAGAAATACCAAACTATGCCTTTTCACATGTTTTCACCAAAGTGACTTTTATCAAACTTCCACCGTGAGCTAACCCACTAAAACCTTGAGGTTTAGTTGACCCAATGACGCTATTCGGAGAAACTTTCATGTTAGAAAAAAAGTCCATTTGAGTTATGCAAAGTATTGAACTTGACCTGCAATTTTATGACTTGTAATCATAGTTTCCCAACTCATTGATAATCTTCAGTTGGCCTCTAAGTCAGGGGATGAACCCCACACAAGCATCTGAACTTCTCAAGGGCATGAACCACTTCCTGGTGACTTTAGTGACTCCTCAAGCTCGAATAAAACCTCTAGATAGGTCTCTCTTGATGTATATCACACTTGATCCCCTGCATAAATGCTAATGCAATGATATGATAATGCTATGATGATGTTATGCTAATGCAAAAACAAGAAGGAAAAGGTTGGGCAAATTTTGGGGTGCAACACTTAGCATTAGTCAATTATGCGACAAAGGATACAATGTATCTTTTTCAAAAGATTGTTGCAAAATTGTGCATGAAAATGATAAGAAGAATATGTTTAATGGTTTTAGAGTAAACAACGTATATATGCTTGACTTAAATGAAGTATCATTAACAAGCGACAAATGCCTCATAACTATGAGTGAAGACTCATGGCTATGGCATAGGCGTTTAGCACATGTTAATTTTGACTTACTCAATGAAGTAGTCTCAAAAGACCTAGTTTTAGGACTTCCCAAAATAAAGTTCACCAAGGATCACCTTTGTGATGCTTGTCAAAAAGGGAAGCAAACGAGGATCTCATTTAAATCCAAAAAGATAATTTCAACAACGAGACTTCTTGAACTTCTTCATATGGACTTGTTTGGTCCATCTAGGATCAAAAGTATAGGAGGAAACTATTACGGTTTCGTAATAGTGGACGACTTTTCTAGGTTTTGTTGGACCATCTTTTTAGTAAGTAAAAGTGATACATTTGCCGCTTTTGAAAAGTTTGCTAAGCTTTCCCAAAATAAGTTAAATACAAACATAGTGTCAATTAGAAGCGACCATGGAGGTGAGTTTGAAAATCACTTATTTGAAGAATATTGCGGTAACCATGGTATAGATCATAACTTCTCCGCTCCATGCACCCCTCAACAAAACGGGGTTATGGAGCGTAAAAACCGTATTTTAGAAGAATTGGGAAGAACAATGATTAACGAAAGTGGTTTACCAAAATATTTTTGGGCCGACGCCATTAGTAAGGCGTGTTATGTTTTGAATAGGGTGCTTATTCGCCCCATTCTAAATAAAACACCGTATGAACTTTTAAAAGGGAGAAAGCCAAATGTTTCTCACTTGCATGTGTTTGGATGCAAATGTTTTGTATTAAACAATGGAAAGGAAAACTTGGGCAAATTTGATTCCAATGCCGATGAAGGTATCTTCCTCGGATACTCTCAATCGAGTAAAGCATATAGAATATATATTAAACGACTACTTGCTGTAGAAGAGTATGTGCATGTTACTTTTGATGAGTCCTATCCGAGAAATGTCGGAAAGGATAGTGTTGTTCATGGTGCAGGTACATCCATAGAAGACATACTCAAGAGTGGCGAGACGGGGATTGATCAACCTGACAAAGTCAAAATTGAGGAGGATAAGGATGTACACCATGATGTAACAGAGGAAGTTCATCCGCCTTCAAATGATGATCTCCCTCAAGCTTGGAAGTCATCTAAAGACCATCCAATTGAAAACATTCTTGGAGACATCACAAAGGGTGTAACAACTCGATCGAAGCTAAGTAATTTTTGTTATCACTTCGCATTCGTGTCACAGATGGAACCTAAAAACCCTAAGGAAGCCCTACTCGATGAACACTGGTTTTTGTCAATGCAGGAGGAACTGAATCAGTTAACTAGAAATGAGGTTTGGGACCTTGTCCCTCCTCCGCGAGGTCATCGAGTAATCAGCACCCGGTGGGTGTTTTGAAATAAACTGGACGAGAACGGAGTAATAACTCGCAACAAAGCGCGTTTAGTCGCGCAAGGGTATAACCAAGAGGAAGGCATCGACTATGAGGAAACTTATGCGCCGGTTGCCCGACTCGAGGTTATACGCCTTTTACTTGCTTTCGCTTGTGCGAAAGATTTTAAATTATTTCAAATGGACGTCAAAAGTGTGTTCCTTAACGGGTTCATAAATGAAGAAGTCTATGTTGCTCAACCACCTGGTTTTGAGTCTCATGAGTATCCTGATCATGTCTACAAACTGAAAAGAGCTTTGTACGGTCTCAAACAAGCTCCTAGAGCTTGGTATGAGAGACTAAGCAAATTCTTACTTGATCAAGGCTACTCAAGAGGAAAGGTTGATACTACTCTCTTCATTAAACGTTAAGGAAAGCACTTAATTCTTGTACAAATTTATGTTGACGATATCATATTTGGATCCACTAACATGAATCTCGTAAGAGAGTTTGCTAAGCTTATGCAGGGTGAATTCGAGATGAGTATGATGGGTGAACTCACATACTTTCTCGGTTTGCAAATCAAGCAACTGAAGGAAGGGACATTCGTGAGCCAAACAAAATATTGTTTGGATCTTCTCAAGATATTTGACATGGCAAATTCAAAGGCCAAAGACACCCCTATGCCAACATGTGTAAATATGAGTAAAGATGAAAGTGGTAAAAATGTTGAGGTAAAAAGGTACAGAGGTATGATTGGCTCGCTTCTCTATCTTACTGCTTCTCGTCCCGACATTATGTTTAGCGTGTGTATGTGCGCCAGATACCAATCATGTCCTAAGGAATCCCACCTAAAATATGTCAAACGCATACTTCGATACCTATCTGGTACTCCGAAATATGGACTGTGGTATTCCAAAAGTAATGATTGTTCATTGGTAGGCTTCTCCGATTCCGATTTTGCCGGTTGCAAATCGGATAGGAAAAGCACCAGTGGTATGTGTCACTTATTTTCAAATTCCTTGGTCAGTTGGCACAACAAGAAACAAGTGTATGTTGCTCTGTCAACCGCCGAAGCGGAATACGTAGCCGCCGGTAGTTGTTGTGCGCAAGTCCTATGGCTTAAACAACAACTATTGGACTTTAATTTGAAGCTAGAACATGTTCAAATATTTTGTGACAACACCAGTGCTATAAATCTTACCAAAAATCCGGTGTTACATTCGCGTACCAAACACATAGAAATTCGACACCATTTTCTGAGGGACCATGTAGAGAAGGGTGACGTTGTCTTTGAACACGTTGATACCAAAAACCAACTAGCGGACATTTTCACAAAGCCGCTAGCCACTGAGCCCTTCTTTCATATCCGTCGAGAACTTGGTATTCTCGACATTTCTGATCGGGTTTAACAATTACTACGTTCATAATTAATCTATTTACAACTATGCTTTTGTACTACTAACAAGTTTAGCTTTTGTTGCAAGTTCAAATATGTGTTTAACAAGTGTGGTCGGTATAGAGGTGATATTGCTCCTTTCTCTCTCTCTTTATATATCTCTCTCTCTCTAAACATTCATGACTTGAAACTAAGTGTATCGTTTGACAATCATGGTACTTATACATGTCTATGACCTTTGCTGCTGATACTATGTGTGTTGAATGCAAATTACAATGTGAAAGGGTGAATAGGCATGATAAATAGGCAAGTGTGGCATTCTGCATAATATGAAACTGAAAAATTGGGTTTTTTAAAGGTTATGAGTCGACCTAAACAGGACAACGGTCGACGCATGCTGTAGACTTTCAAAACTATCAAAAAACGCACAGTATGCGTCGACGCATCCAGGAGCTATGGTCGACGGCTCGCGCAAAAACCCAGAATTTTTTTTTGAAAACCGTTCCAAGTTTCTCTTCTTCTCCATTTAATGTATAATCAACTTTTGTTATGATTTGATATTGCATTTGTCTTGTAAATTGCATCTAGGCATCTATTGTGTCCTCTTGTCTCCTCCCTCTTACAAAAACTCTAAAACCTTTCTCTATTAAAGGGAATAGTCTTCATCTTCTCCAAAATCATCCTCAACTACTCTTTTCAAAGTTCATCTCTACAAAATCTCCAAAAATCATCATCAATGGCTTCTCTTCTTCGCAAAAATACAGGTAAGAGATCAAGGGCCTCATCATCATCTGCTTCAGTCCCCATTATAGCTGTCTCACTAGTTCATCCACCTGCTGTTGAAAACTTCAACAAGAGTCTCAGCAAAAGAGCAATAGTTCCACAGCATGCCTTCTACTAGGCAACAGGGGAGCGCTTGCATCTCACCCAAATTCTGTCTCTGCTGGAGGTTCAGGGGTTCTTCAATTTTCTGGAGTGCAACACAAAGTATAGTGAGGATTTGGTCCGGGTGTTCTATACAAATCTGCGGGGTAACTTTCAAGATCAATATTTTCACACTTCTGTCGGTAATAAACTGGGAAACATAAATTCTGAAGTATGGAACAAGTATTTTGATTTGACTGTCGATGCTGATGCACCACCTCTTCATGAGGTAACGGACACTCGTACGGTGCCAGGGTATGAGTTTAAGAGCGCTCTGAATGACATGCTCAAAAGACCTTATCCAGATGCCATTGTCAACAGTGATGCCTTTCCTAGAACGGTCACAGCCGAGAAACTCAGTACAGGGGAGCGCATACTTCAGTGGATTGTCGCTCGCATCCTACGACCTAAAAAAGGTGGACTGTCCCGTGTCGAACAAGTTGAGGTACATCTCATCTATATATTGAAACATAGGATCAAAATAAACTAGCCATACTATATTGCAAGCAGGATTTTTGCTCTGAGAGAGTCAAGTAGAGACACTGCTCTAGCCTATGGGTCGTTTATTTCGGAAATTCTTGCCGCAGCAAATGTTGTATACCCAACATTTCCTTGTGTTTCAGTCCCCTCTGACAAAGAATTTAGCACCAAAACCCTTGCCATGATGGGGTATTTTTGGTGTGCTGAACGACGATCATACAGATTTTTCCGTCGAGCCAATATTCCTTGGGTGACTCGTGACAGTTCCGATGACAGCTCTGAAGAAGAAAGTGAAGAACAAGGTGGAGAAGACGATGATGAAGAAGATACAACTTCAGAGGTACAAGAACCTGTATGTGAGCCGCAAGACTATCATCAATCTTTAGTTCAACATACGTCTCCAAATACCAATTGGCTCCAGCATTCAGCTCCATCAGAAGCACAAGAAGAAAGTTATACAAATCAGGGATGGGGTGAATGGCAATACACAGGCTGGACTACCCTGGGTAGATTCTACGACCCATATCACGGCTACCCTCAAGACTATCAACCTTCCCAGCACTCATCACCTCCTCCACCATTGGACAACTCTGAAGTCATTAATATGCTGCAGTCCATGCAGTTAAATCAATAAACCTTTATGAGGAGTCAAGATACGCAAATGGAGCAGATTAGAGCTGAGCTTCATACCCAAAATGAAAGGTTAAATTCATTTTCGACTCGGATGGACGCCCGTATTGAAGCTCTGGTTGAATCACATGAAAGGCAAGACTTGGAAATCACTGACTCTCTTCATCACCTCAACATGTCCGTAGAAGCATTTCTGGACTTCTCGGATCCTTACCGCAATCCCGATACTGCATACCGGGGGAGGGGCCGAGGTCGGGGTCGGGGATATTAGTTTCATAGTTGCATATGTGTTTCTTCTATGTACTTTTCATTTTTTCGTATTATGTTTGCCTGAATATTCACCTATTTTACATGTTTTCGTAATTATCTATTAATTCAAGTTACTTTTGTTCATTATCATTCTTATGTGTGAAGTTTGGTAATTAACTATCACCTATTGTATGTTTTCTGTTAATTGATGCGTTCTCCTTCTCATTTTGATGGTGTCAAAGGGGGAGAAGAACATGTAGCAAAAGAACATGTAGCAAGCCAACACCAAAGCCAAGTCAGGATATTAACAACAGTTGATGGTTGTTTGTTCTACGGCCTTATATTACAAAAGAAAGGGGGAGCTTGTGTATACATTGCATATTGGTTGTTTTGGGTGTATACAGGTTGTCATCATCGAAAAGGGGGAGATTGTGGAGGCAAATCGCCACACATCACACAAGTCTGCAAGACATTGGTCAATACAGGTTTCGATGATGACAAATTACAGCCTTGGATAGATTGGAAATTATAAACTCCAGGTCTACTAAACAGATGCAACGTATCACCTACCATATCCTTTTATACTTGTCTTAAAACTGCTGTAATAAATATACTATGTGTAGATAAAATGCAATCATGACCAGAGGCATGAAAGACCACAAACTGATAAATTTTTGCAGGTTTGCAGGGCATGAGTCGACCATAGGGTCGGCGCATGCATCAGAGCACTTCTCCACTGGTCAGCGCACAAGGCAATGAGTCGACCATAGGGTCGGCGCATGAGGGGAAAATTTTCCAACGGGTCAGCGCATAAAGGCATGAGTCGACCATAGGGTCGGCGCATGAAGGAAATAGTTTTCAACGGGTCAACGCACGCCGACTGTATGGTCGACGCATACTGATGAATTTTCTAGATTTCCAAACAACACAGGTCATGCGTCGACGCACAGGCCTGCTGCGGTCGACCGTTCACGCGGAAATTATGTTTTTAAATGATTCCCTCTTATATTTGAAATACTGTTATGTCTAAAATTGGGTTGGTACTATATATACTTGTTTAACCACTTGTGTCATTTTAACATTTGATAATCTTTGATTCATGTGTTCAAAAATAAGAAAGAGTGAAATAGGTGTCCAAGATTCATCATCTTCATCTTCAACATCTCACAACATTTCAATTACACACAATCATTTTTTAAGTGCATTTGTGAGTGATTCAAGGTGATAAGGTTCGAAGCTTAGATTGGAGAATCAAGTTCGGGTTGAAGCTTGTGACAGGTTCTTTCTTGAATAAAACCGTTGGGGTTTTATCCTCTAAGATTGGTTTGAATTTTGGGGATTTTTGGACGAGACTCTTCATCAAGGGTCAACTGAGCGAAGGTGATTGTGAAGAGGTGTTCTTCACAAGTCTAGTAGCGGATTCAGTGATATTGAAGGGAAGATCTCGGGTTCGATTTATTGCTGTTGAGATCAGCCAGAGCCGAAGGTTTGAACAACAACGTGTTATTCAATAAGGTGGCTGGAATCGGAGGTCCATCAATAACAATCGGAGGACTTGATTCATCTTGAATCAAGGGGCAAGGAGTGAAAGCAACTTTTAACACATTGAGATTTCTGTTGTATATTTGCTGCTCAATCCTTGTATAAACTGTTACATTCAACAGGTGATATCTATAAAATCTATCTCAATTCTAGTTTTAGAATTGAGGGCAGACGTACCCCGAAGCGAGGACGACGGGGGAACTGCCTCACCAAATACTTGTCTTCTCTATTTTTCAGCATTTACGTTATAGCTCAACATAAGTGATTTTTGTATAAGCCCTATTGTCAAAATTGTGATATCAATTGAGTAAGAGGTTAAAACTCTGTTTTTGACTCCAAAGTACAATAAGACTTTGTACTAGGCTAGTTGGAATCACTTACTCAACATAAATATCACTTGGAGTGTTTTGCACACCAAGTGTTTGACAAATTGCTTGAACCAAAATTATCTTACTTGTGTATCTAGTTTTGGTTTGCTCTTTGAATCATTGGAACTAGGAATCCTAACAACTGAAGTAGATAATTGATAAGTGTGATTAGTGTTGTGATTCTATTTTCCAAATTGTCATTAATCCAAAGGCTTACGCATATCCGGTTTTCCAATAACCGTTCGTTTTAGACTATATTTTCCTCGGCCGCTTCCGCACTTAAAACAATTTTTAAAACCAATTTTTAATTGGTAGCGCCGACTCAAATTTTAATTGGGGATCTATTCAACCCCCCCCCCTCCCCTTCTAGATCCGTGTCGTAGTCTAACAAGTGGTATCTAGAGCTCCGGTTATTCGGTGCTTCAAATACAACGTAGATAGAAAATGGCTAACGAACCAAAAGGGGCGTACAATAGAGCTCTCGTTTTCAACGGTGAAAATTATAGTTATTGGAAAGACTGTATGCGGGTGCATATAAACTCCATAGACAGAAAAATATGGAACGTTATCCTCAATGGTCCAATAGAAATTACTATGACCAATGCGGATAACGTAGTTGTGCCAAAGCCCGAAGCACAATGGACCGATGACGATGAGAAAAAATACAATTATGATTGGAAAGCCAAAAATATCTTAATCTCCTCATTAGGTGTAGATGAATACTATCGTGTATCCCATTGTCCTACTGCTAAGGCCATGTGGGATTCACTACAAATAGCCCATGAGGGGACAAACGATGTTAAGTTGGCTAGAATCAACACATTAACACAAGAGTTTGATCTCTTTTTCATGGAGCAAGGGGAAACCATTGCTGACATGCAAAAGAGATTTACTCATCTCATCAATCGTTTACATTCATTAGGTAGGCATGTTCCCAATGATGTTGCTACTAATAAGATCTTAAGATGTCTTAACAGGGAATGGCAGCCTAAAGTGACCGCCATCAAAGAAGCACATGATCTTACCTTATTAGACTTGACAACATTGTTCGGAAAATTACAAGAGCATGAACAGGTAATCTTGAGCCTAGACCAACGCGAAAACATGGAAAAGAAAGACAAAACGAAGGTGAGTGAAAAGAAATTGATAGCTCTCAAGAATTCCTCCTCGAAGTCTCAAGAAAAAGAGCAAAGTGATTATTCCTCAAGCGACGAAGAAGAAGAGGGTAAGAGCGAAGATATGGGGTTGTTTGTCAAACGGTATAACCGTTACGTGAGAAAGAACGGCATCCAACATTCCAAGAAGAACTGGGTAAACTTCCGGAAACAATCGAGGTACTCCAAGGATGATGAATCAAAAGGTAAAAAGACTAGAGGGACGTGCTACAAGTGTGGAAAGCCCGGCCACTACAAACCGGACTGCCCGATGAACAAAAAGGGAAAGGAAAAGGAATCATCAAAGTCACACAAGAAATCATCAAAGCCTAGGAGAGCGTACATAGCTTGGGAAAGCAACATCGACTCTTCCTCCTCTGATGAAAGCTCTAATGATGAAGAAGATTCTGTGAATCTATGCCTCTCCGCTCATCAGAAAAATAAGAAAAAACAGGCACGTCACTCTAAATATGATAAGTCCTCAAATATGTCGCATTCAGAATTATAAACTGCATTTAATGCCTTACACAATGAAGCAGTTGAAGCCTTCAAGAAACTTGCCTCTAATAAAAGAATTTTTACGTATTTAGAGCACAAAGTTAAAGAGTCCGAAAAGAAATTAGAGGACCTTAAGGCTTCCATTGTGAAAGGCAATGAATCGGATTGTAAGGACAATAGAAATCCTTTCGACTTTGGGTGTGATACTTGTCATATTTGGCAAGGTGAGGTTAGAAACCTCAAGGCCAAATTAAACAAGGCACTTGAGCCTAAAATTACATTTGCTATTGATAAAAAGGATTTTAGAAAAAGTATGATTAACCCATACCAAAAATATGCATATGTAATTAGGGATCAAGCAAGTAAAAGTGATTCTAAAGTCGATTTTGCATGCTTATATTGTTGCAAGAAAGGCCACTCCATTGGTAAATGTCGGTTTAGGAGATTTCTTGTTCCTAAAGGCATCTACCAATGGTTGCCCAAACGCAACCATTTTGTTGCTAACCTATTAGGACCCAATATGCCATTGGGTACCTCCCTGTGCTAATTATGTTTTGATAGGTGAAATGTGTCGATACCACCGAGAGAAGATGGGTTCTCGACAGTGGATTCTCAAGACACATGTCTGGAGACATATCCTTATTCATAGACTTTGTGGCTAAGAAGAAAGGGTATGTAACTTATGGTGATAACAACCGCGGAGCAATACTAGGTAAAGGTAGTGTAGGTAATCCCTCCTCTACTACGATTTCCGACGTGTTGCTTTTCGGAAACCTTAAACATAATCTGCTTAGTGTCGCTACTGCGAAAATCGGCGCCGGCAAAACAGAAGAGTCGCCACCGTGCGTTATTTATCCCAAAGGAGGGAAAGGAAAAGCTCAGAGAAAACCTAACGCAAAAGAGGGAAAAGGAATGGTCATCGCAACCAAGTCCTGGATTCGGGAGTCGGTTACGCAAGGGGAAGGTATTAGCACCGCTCACGTTCATCGTACTCGATGGGATCCACGCTTAATTGTTTATCTCGAAGGGTTGATTAATACTATCTAGCTAATGGCTTAAGGACAAAACAAAAGAAAAGTGACTCGGCAGAACACAGCAGTTCTATGCCTACGTATTCCCGTCTGAAACGAGAAATCAGAGTCAACGTAGTTCGCCTAACTACGACCTAAGAAAAGGGGAAAGTTTGCTCGCCAAGATATCGCATCTTGTGCCTACGTACTTTCATCTGGTATGAAAGATCAGAGCAGCCGTAGTTCGGGCTAACTAGACCACAGGTTTGGTTTAAGTTGTTTTTAACCCGAGTAGGATTAACAAACGGTTCTCGCAGTTTGGTGTATGCAGCTCGACCTTTGGAGACTTAGGCGTTACCGTTTGCGAGAGAACAGAGAGTTAACGAAACTCTCTTTACGAAAATGGGTTCTAATGATTAAAGGTCCAAGAGGACAAAAAGGAGTTGAATGTTTGTTTTTATGTCTTTTATGAAGAAGTGTTTTGAGTTTCATTTGTAACTCGTGTCGCACTAAAGACTTGGACTTAAGAGTGAATGCGTCGCACGTCACCCTAAGGGTACCATACTAAACATTCAAATTATGTGAGGGAAACCCTCCCATAATTCTTTCTCAAGTAGCTTAAGACTTGTAACGCATGACACATGTTAACCTTTATTAAGTATTTTAAGAATGTTTGAAGATGAGAAAGAGAAACAGACTCTCTAAAGGAAACTACACAGCCCTAAATGTTAGCATGCAATGTTCGTCTTATGGTTGAAGTTTGCAAAGGGGAAGACTACCCTAATGTTGTCATACATGGTTGAAAATCCTAATGTCTATCACATTCTATCTTCAACAAGAAAGAATGGAGATCCTAAGGGAAAGGCAAAGGAAGCAACAAAAAAACAGATGAAATAAACAGCATACAGGAAATGCGGATTCATAACAGTAAACATGGAATGCAAGTGAGGGAGCAAGTCATCTCAACCTCAAGCCCATAATTACTGGAAAATGGCCTATTTTAAACATACAATCTTGGCCACAAGTGATTATAAAGAGATGCGAGGCAATAAAACCTACGAATGACGTACGCATACCACAATTTGGAATCATAACACGCTATCATGGAAATATGGAACCTAATGGGCAATTATGTATGATAAAACCAGTCAATCAATGATCTACACATACTATATAATGTCTATAAGAAGCAATAAGAACCCTAGTGTTCATCTCACAAACAAATCGAGGCCGTTGGAGCCGAAAGAAAAGCAAAATCCGTTCGAATGTCCAAATTACAAGTCCGAATACAAAATACAAGAAAAATAGCAAAAGGTGCTAAAAAATTCAAATAAAAATCTCTCATGACCTACATCAATCCACAAACCAGGGGTGAGAGATACCACAAAAATATCCAAATAGAAATGGTCAAATAAGATGAAAACATTGCAAGATATCTCATGTATACCAAAGGGAAAAGTTAAAATGGAGCATATCAAAGAAAGTATCCAAAACCAATTAAAATGGTACAATAAAATTCCCACAAAAATATATCACAATATCTCAACATGTGTATGAGATCCCTGCAAAAGGATTTACATTTAAATTCTGTTTTGATAGGTCAAAGAAAATTCACAACATGATAGCACCAGCATTGCTATTTTTTGATAACTAAAATGTAAAAAAATCTAATAAAATGAATAAAAATGGAAAAAATAAGGTTCCAACTCTATAAAATTCTATACATCTTGAAGATTACGCAGAAAAAAATGGGGATCAAAAAGACTAATTTTCCTATTTTTTATGATTATTTGAAGTCAGCATATAAAACAGAAAAATAAAAGAACATGGAATAGCACATGAACACATGAGAAAAATGAGATAAATGGTGAGGATAAATAAAAGTGGCAGGGGCGGGATCGAACCCACGTTCTCCCAGCCCCATGTCTACATCAAAACGACGTAGTTTTGACCCCAGGGTGATGTGGCGCGCGCTCCACCCTTTGATGAGAGGACCAAGTCCATCTTTTTGCTTCGATCCGACGGTGACTGTGCGTCTTCTTCCATTGAACCAAAAAAAAGAGGGAAAATGCAGCAAGGTGACATGTGGCGGCCGGAATTAAGGAGGTCTCGTCGGAAAATTTCAAAGGTCTATATTTCCCTCGTTTCTCAACCAAATCCAATAACTTTTAGATGAAACTTGCGTGATTTTTCGAGAGGAATCCAAATATACCCTTAGTTTCCATTGAAATTGCATCTAACTCAAGAACCGTATACAAATCTCAAACTTTCAAGAACACCAAATTGTCATAAAAACCATCTTTTTTATACTAGAATCCATGTAGGAGGTGAGAGCAATGAAATGCAACAAAAATAATGCAAGAAAGACTCTTAGATCATGAGTTATGTTGAATTCTTTATACCTTTGAAAAATGAATTATGGAGGTTTAATGGAGCACGAATTTCCTTGGAAATTTATGTAGAAACCTTCAATAATTCTTGGTAGAGGTATTAGGATCAAAGAAAATGCTTGGATTGGCGAGGAAATGAAAATCACTTTTGCACTTGGAGCTCACTTTTTCATATTGATACAACCATGGAATTGCACTAAAAACTTCTCAAAAATTGATGGAATATTTCTATGGATTATATTGAATTAATTGGTAATGAGAAAGGATCAAAAAATGGAGAGAAAAAAAAAGGATTGAAAGAAAATGGAAATTCAAAGTATGTGAAAGTGTGGTAAAATGGAAAAAAATGATGGGAGAATGTGAGAAAAAATGATCATCGAAGAGGATTTTTGCCTTGGCTCCATTTGGTTTTATATCTTGCATCATAAGATACATCTAGGGTCCAAAATTATCCCTTGTTTCAATCTTAAGGGCCTAGATTCAAAGTGTTACTTAAGTGTGAAGAAATCTTGGAATAGGTCATGAGGAAAGCTTCAAATGAAAAATGTAAAAGTGTCATTGTTCTTAAAATGAGATTTCCACTCAAAATAAGTACAAACATGGACTTATTTGATTAAATTTTGAAGAAATACCAAACTATGCCTTTTCACATGTTTTCACCAAAGTGACTTTTATCAAACATCCACCGTGAGCTAACCCACTAAAACCTTGAGGTTTAGTTGACCCAATGACGCTATTCGGAGAAACTTTCATGTTGGAAAAAAAGTCCATTTGAGTTATGCAAAGTATTGAACTTGACCTGCAATTTTATGACTTGTAATCATAGTTTCCCAACTCATTGATAATCTTCAGTTGGCCTCTAAGTCAGGGGATGAACCCCACACAAGCATCTGAACTTCTCAAGGGCATGAACCACTTCCTGGTGACTTTAGTGACTCCTCAAGCTCGAATAAAACCTCTAGATAGGCCTCTCTTGATGTATATCACACTTGATCCCCTGCATAAATGCTAATGCAATGATATGATAATGCTATGATGATGTTATGCTAATGCAAAAACAAGAAGGAAAAGGTTGGGCAAATTTTGGGGTGCAACACTTAGCATTAGCCAATTATGCGACAAAGGATACAATGTATCTTTTTCAAAAGATTGTTGCAAAATTGTGCATGAAAATGATAAGAAGAATATGTTTAATGGTTTTAGAGTAAACAACGTATATATGCTTGACTTAAATGAAGTATCATTAACAAGCGACAAATGCCTCATAACTATGAGTGAAGACTCATGGCTATGGCATAGGCGTTTAGCGCATGTTAATTTTGACTTACTCAATGAAGTAGTCTCAAAAGACCTAGTTTTAGGACTTCCCAAAATAAAGTTCACCAAGGATCACCTTTGTGATGCTTGTCAAAAAGGGAAGCAAACGAGGATCTCATTTAAATCCAAAAAGATAATTTCAACAACGAGACTTCTTGAACTTCTTCATATGGACTTGTTTGGTCCGTCTAGGATCAAAAGTCTAGGAGGAAACTATTACGGGTTCGTAATAGTGGACAACTTTTCTAGGTTTTGTTGGACCATCTTTTTAGTAAGTAAAAGTGATACATTTGCCGCTTTTGAAAAGTTTGCTAAGCTTTCCCAAAATAAGTTAAATACAAACATAGTGTCAATTAGAAGCGACCATGGAGGTGAGTTTGAAAATCACTTATTTGAAGAATATTGCGGTAACCATGGTATAGATCATAACTTCTCCGCTCCATGCACCCCTCAACAAAACGGGGTTATGGAGCGTAAAAACCGTATTTTAGAAGAATTGGGAAGAACAATGATTAACGAAAGTGGTTTACCAAAATATTTTTGGGCCGACGCCATTAGTAAGGCGTGTTATGTTTTGAATAGGGTGCTTATTCGCCCCATTCTAAATAAAACACCGTATGAACTTTTAAAAGGGAGAAAGCCAAATGTTTCTCACTTGCATGTGTTTGGATGCAAATGTTTTGTATTAAACAATGGAAAGGAAAACTTGGGCAAATTTGATTCCAATGCCGATGAAGGTATCTTCCTCGGATCCTCTCAATCGAGTAAAGCATATAGAATATATAATAAACGACTACTTGCTGTAGAAGAGTATGTGCATGTTACTTTTGATGAGTCCTATCCGAGAAATGTCGAAAAGGATAGTGTTGTTCATGGTGCAGGTACATCCACAGAAGACATACTCAAGAGTGGCGAGACGGGGATTGATCAACCTGACAAAGTCAAAATTGAGGAGGATAAGGATGTACACCATGATGTAACAGAGGAAGTTCATCCACCTTCAAATGATGATCTCCCTCAAGCTTGGAAGTCATCTAAAGACCATCCAATTGAAAACATTCTTGGAGACATCACAAAGGGTGTAACAACTCGATCGAAGCTAAGTAATTTTTGTTATCACTTCGCATTCGTGTCACAGATGGAACCTAAAAACCCTAAGGAAGCCCTACTCGATGAACACTGGTTTTTGTCAATGCAGGAGGAACTGAATCAGTTAACTAGAAATGAGGTTTGGGACCTTGTCCCTCCTCCGCGAGGTCATCGAGTAATCAGCACCCGGTGGGTGTTTTGAAATAAACTGGACGAGAACGGAGTAATAACTCGCAACAAAGCGCGTTTAGTCGCGCAAGGGTATAACCAAGAGGAAGGCATCGACTATAAGGAAACTTATGCGCCGGTTGCCCGACTCGAGGTTATACGCCTTTTACTTGCTTTCGCTTGTGCGAAAGATTTTAAATTATTTCAAATGGACGTCAAAAGTGTGTTCCTTAACGGGTTCATAAATGAAGAAGTCTATGTTGCTCAACCACCTGGTTTTGAGTCTCATGAGTATCCTGATCATGTCTACAAACTGAAAAGAGCTTTGTACGGTCTCAAACAAGCTCCTAGAGCTTGGTATGAGAGACTAAGCAAATTCTTACTTGATCAAGGCTACTCAAGAGGAAAGGTTGATACTACTCTCTTCATTAAACGTTAAGGAAAGCACTTAATTCTTGTACAAATTTATGTTGACGATATCATATTTGGATCCACTAACATGAATCTCGTAAGAGAGTTTGCTAAGCTTATGCAGGGTGAATTCGAGATGAGTATGATGGGTGAACTCACATACTTTCTCGGTTTGCAAATCAAGCAACTGAAGGAAGGGACATTCGTGAGCCAAACAAAATATTGTTTGGATCTTCTCAAGATATTTGACATGGCAAATTCAAAGGCCAAAGACACCCCTATGCCAACATGTGTAAATATGAGTAAAGATGAAAGTGGTAAAAATGTTGAGGTAAAAAGGTACAGAGGTATGATTGGCTCGCTTCTCTATCTTACTGCTTCTCGTCCCGACATTATGTTTAGCGTGTGTATGTGCGCCAGATACCAATCATGTCCTAAGGAATCCCACCTAAAATATGTCAAACGCATACTTCGATACCTATCTGGTACTCCGAAATATGGACTGTGGTATTCCAAAAGTAATGATTGTTCATTGGTAGGCTTCTCCGATTCCGATTTTGCCGGTTGCAAATCGGATAGGAAAAGCACCAGTGGTATGTGTCACTTATTTTCAAATTCCTTGGTCAGTTGGCACAACAAGAAACAAGTGTATGTTGCTCTGTCAACCGCCGAAGCGGAATACGTAGCCGCCGGTAGTTGTTGTGCGCAAGTCCTATGGCTTAAACAACAACTATTGGACTTTAATTTGAAGCTAGAACATGTTCAAATATTTTGTGACAACACCAGTGCTATAAATCTTACCAAAAATCCGGTGTTACATTCGCGTACCAAACACATAGAAATTCGACACCATTTTCTGAGGGACCATGTAGAGAAGGGTGACGTTGTCTTTGAACACGTTGATACCAAAAACCAACTAGCGGACATTTTCACAAAGCCGCTAGCCACTGAGCCCTTCTTTCATATCCGTCGAGAACTTGGTATTCTCGACATTTCTGATCGGGTTTAACAATTACTACGTTCATAATTAATCTATTTACAACTATGCTTTTGTACTACTAACAAGTTTAGCTTTTGTTGCAAGTTCAAATATGTGTTTAACAAGTGTGGTCGGTATAGAGGTGATATTGCTCCTTTCTCTCTCTCTTTATATATCTCTCTCTCTCTAAACATTCATGACTTGAAACTAAGTGTATCGTTTGACAATCATGGTACTTATACATGTCTATGACCTTTGCTGCTGATACTATGTGTGTTGAATGCAAATTACAATGTGAAAGGGTGAATAGGCATGATAAATAGGCAAGTGTGGCATTCTGCATAATATGAAACTGAAAAATTGGGTTTTTTAAAGGTTATGAGTCGACCTAAACAGGACAACGGTCGACGCATGCTGTAGACTTTCAAAACTATCAAAAAACGCACAGTATGCGTCGACGCATGCAGGAGCTATGGTCGACGGCTCGCGCAAAAACCCAGAATTTTTTTTTGAAAACCGTTCTAAGTTTCTCTTCTTCTCCATTTAATGTACAGTCAACTTTTGTTATGATTTGATATTGCATTTGTCTTGTAAATTGCATCTAGGCATCTATTGTGTCCTCTTGTCTTCTCCCTCTTACAACAACTCTAAAACCTTTCTCTATTAAAGGGAATAGTCTTCATCTTCTCCAAAATCATCCTCAACTACTCTTTTCAAAGTTCATCTCTACAAAATCTCCAAAAATCATCATCAATGGCTTCTCTTCTTCGCAAAAATACAGGTAAGAGATCAAGGGCCTCATCATCATCTGCTTCAGTCCCCATTATCGCTGTCTCACTAGTTCATCCACCTGCTGTTGAAAACTTCAACAAGAGTCTCAGCAAAAGAGCAATAGTTCCACAGCATGCCTTCTACCAGGCAACGGGGGAGCGCTTGCATCTCACCCAAATTCTGTCTCTGCTGGAGGTTCAGGGGTTCTTCAATTTTCTGGAGTGCAACACAAAGTATAGTGAGGATTTGGTCCGGGTGTTCTATACAAATCTGCGGGGTAACTTTCAAGATCAATATTTTCACACTTCTGCCGGTAATAAACTGGGAAACATAAATTCTGAAGTATGGAACAAGTATTTTGATTTGACTGTCGATGCTGATGCACCACCTCTTCATGAGGTAACGGACACTCGTACGGTGCCAGGGTATGAGTTTAAGAGCGCTCTGAATGACATGATCAAAAGACCTTATCCAGATGCCATTGTCAACAGTGATGCCTTTCCTAGAACGGTCACAGCCGAGAAACTCAGTACAGGGGAGCGCATACTTCAGTGGATTGTCGCTCGCATCCTACGACCTAAAAAAGGTGGACTGTCCCGTGTCGAACAAGTTGAGGTACATCTCATCTATATATTGAAACATAGGATCAAAATAAACTAGCCATACTATATTGCAAGCAGGATTTTTGCTCTGAGAGACTCAAGTAGAGACACTGCTCTAGCCTATGGGTCGTTTATTTCGGAAATTCTTGCCGCAACAAATGTTGTATACCCAACATTTCCTTATGTTTCAGTCCCCTCTGACAAAGAATTTAGCACCAAAACCCTTGCCATGATGGGGTATTTTTGGTGTGCTGAACGACGATCATACAGATTTTTCCGTCGAGCCAATATTCCTTGGGTGACTCGTGACAGTTCCGATGACAGCTCTGAAGAAGAAAGTGAAGAACAAGGTGGAGAAGACGATGATGAAGAAGATACAACTGCAGAGGTACAAGAACCTGTATGTGAGCCGCAAGACTATCATCAATCTTTAGTTCAACATACGTCTCCAAATACCGATTGGCTCCAGCATTCAGCTCCATCAGAAGCACAAGAAGAAAGTTATACAAATCAGGGATGGGGTGAATGGCAATACACAGGCTGGACTACCCTGGGTAGATTCTACGACCCATATCACGGCTACCCTCAAGACTATCAACCTTCCCAGCACTCATCACCTCCTTCACCATTGGACAACTCTGAAGTCATTAATATGCTGCAGTCCATGCAGTTAAATCAATAAACCTTTATGAGGAGTCAAGATACGCAAATGGAGCAGATTAGAGCTGAGCTTCATACCCAAAATGAAAGGTTAAATTCATTTTCGACTCGGATGGACGCCCGTATTGAAGCTCTGGTTGAATCACATGAAAGGCAAGACTTGGAAATCACTGACTCTCTTCATCACCTCAACATGTCCGTAGAAGCATTTCTGGACTTCTCGGATCCTTACCGCAATCCCGATACTGCATACCGGGGGAGGGGCCGAGGTCGGGGTCGGGGATATTAGTTTCATAGTTGCATATGTGTTTCTTCTATGTACTTTTCATTTTTTCGTATTATGTTTGCCTGAATATTCACCTATTTTACATGTTTTCGTAATTATCTATTAATTCAAGTTACTTTTGTTCATTATCATTCTTATGTGTGAAGTTTGGTAATTAACTATCACCTATTGTATGTTTTCTGTTAATTGATGCGTTCTCCTTCTCATTTTGATGGTGTCAAAGGGGGAGAAGAACATGTAGCAAAAGAACATGTAGCAAGCCAACACCAAAGCCAAGTCAGGATATTAACAACAGTTGATGGTTGTTTGTTCTACGGCCTTATATTACAAAAGAAAGGGGGAGCTTGTGTATACATTGCATATTGGTTGTTTTGGGTGTATACAGGTTGTCATCATCGAAAAGGGGGAGATTGTGGAGGCAAATCGCCACACATCACACAAGTCTGCAAGACATTGGTCAATACAGGTTTCGATGATGACAAATTACAGCCTTGGATAGATTGGAAATTATAAACTCCAGGTCTACTAAACAGATGCAACGTATCACCTACCATATCCTTTTATACTTGTCTTAAAACTGCTGTAATAAATATACTATGTGTAGATAAAATGCAATCATGACCAGAGGCATGAAAGACCACAAACTGATAAATTTTTGCAGGTTTGCAGGGCATGAGTCGACCATAGGGTCGGCGCATGCATCAGAGCACTTCTCCACTGGTCAGCGCACAAGGCAATGAGTCGACCATAGGGTCGGTGCATGAGGGGAAAATTTTCCAACGGGTCAGCGCATAAAGGCATGAGTCGACCATAGGGTCGACGCATGAAGGAAATAGTTTTCAACGGGTCAACGCACGCCGACTGTATGGTCGACGCATACTGATGAATTTTCTAGATTTCCAAACAACATAGGTCATGCGTCGACGCACAGGCCTGCTGCGGTCGACCGTTCGCGCGGAAATTATGTTTTTAAATGATTCCCTCTTATATTTGAAATACTGTTATGTCTAAAATTGGGTTGGTACTATATATACTTGTTTAACCACTTGTGTCATTTTAACATTTGATAATCTTTGATTCATGTGTTCAAAAATAAGAAAGAGTGAAATAGGTGTCCAAGATTCATCATCTTCATCTTCAACATCTCACAACATTTCAATTACACACAATCATTTTTGAAGTGCATTTGTGAGTGATTCAAGGTGATAAGGTTCGAAGCTTAGATTGGAGAATCAAGTTCGGGTTGAAGCTTGTGACAGGTTCTTTCTTGAATAAAACCGTTGGGGTTTTACCCTCCAAGATTGGTTTGAATTTTGGGGATTTTTGGACGAGACTCTTCATCAAGGGTCAACTGAGCGAAGGTGATTGTGAAGAGGTGTTCTTCACAAGTCTAGTAGCGGATTCAGTGATATTGAAGGGAAGATCTCGGGTTCGATTTGTTGCTGTTGAGATCAGCCGAAGCCGAAGGTTTGAACAACAACGTGTTATTCAATAAGGTGGCTGGAATCGGAGGTCCATCAATAACAATCAGAGGACTTGATTCATCTTGAATCAAGGGGCAAGGAGTGAAAGCAACTTTCAACACATTAAGATTTCTATTGTATATTTGCTGCTCAATCCTTGTATAAACTGTTACATTCAATAGGTGATATCTATAAAATCTATCTCAATTCTAGTTTTAGAATTGAGGGCAGACGTACCCCGAAGCGAGGACGACGGGGGAACTGCCTCACCAAATACTTGTCTTCTTTATTTTTCAGCATTTACGTTATAGCTCAACATAAGTGATTTTTGTATAAGCACTATTGTCAAAATTGTGATATCAATTGAGTAAGAGGTTAAAACTCTGTTTTTGACTCCAAAGTACAATAAGACTTTGTACTAGGCTAGTTGGAATCACTTACTCAACATAAATATCACTTGGAGTGTTTTGCACACCAAGTGTTTGACAAATTGCTTGAACCAAAATTATCTTACTTGTGTATCTAGTTTTGGTTTGCTCTTTGAATCATTGGAACTAGGAATCCTAACAACTGAAGTAGATAATTGATAAGTGTGATTAGTGTCGTGATTCTATTTTCCAAATTGTCATTAATCCAAAGGCTTACGCATATCCGGTTTTCCAATAACCGTTCGTTTTAGACTATATTTTCCTCGGCCGCTTCCGCACTTAAAACAATTTTTAAAACCAATTTTTAATTGGTAGCGCCGACTCAAATTTTAATTGGGGATCTATTCAACCCCCCCTTCTAGATCCGTGCCATAGTCTAACAAAAGACATACATCAACTCTGAGGTCGAGAATAAAAGATAGGTGTCAACTCTAAGGTTGGAGATAGAAATGAGACACCAACTCTGAGGTTGGGAAAAGGTAGACGTCAACTCTGAGGTTGGATAAAAAAGGGATAGACATCAACTTTAAAGTTGGAAACAAGCAAGACAGACATAAACTTTGAGGTCGAAGCTTAAAAGGAAAGACATCAACTCTGAGGTTGGGAAAAAAGGAATATTGGTCATTAACTCTGAGGCTGGGAATGAAAGATAGACATCAACTCTGAGGTTGGGAAAAATGTAGACATCAACTCTGAGGTTGGAGATAAGTAAAACAGACATCAACTTTGAGGTTGGAGTTTGAAAGGGAAGACATCAACTCTGAGGTTGGAGTTTGTAGAATTCACTGGGGAATATCAGCTTGGAATTTGTGCAGGTAACATTCTCTTCAGAGGAATGGAACCATTGTTTTGCTTGATGGTTGATCTGGGTTTTCGTGTAAGGTACCAAATCTGGCTTATGCTTCGTATGCCTGTTTGAATTTTTTTATGGCGTAATGCTCCATTTCAAATGGAAATGCTACGCGTTTTAGTAGATGCAATGTAATGATGATTACTATATGCAAGAATGAGAAGACACTCCGTCGGGGGATGCGCAAAACGAAACAAGCAACTTCACTGAGGAAGGGATCACCAATATTTGATCTCCTGTGGGGAAATAACCAACAGTACCACCAATAACCATTGGCGCTACAAACTCTGTCGGGGAACCGCAAGCTAAATCGTGAACTCTGCTCGAGAGATGTCAATGAAGATTGGACTTTGAAATGCTAAGAATGCCAATGACCATTGGACTTTGATTGCAAGGAATTATCATATCTGACCTTTGAGTAAGAGAACACTCTGACTTCTCACTATCTTCAAACCGATTGGGAATATTCCATCATCTCACGCTGCTGGGAATGAGGAGTCCTCCTACGCTGCTGGGGATAAGAAAATCCTCATGAAGAAACCTTATCGGATGGAGAATGATTCTTTGCTTGGGGAATAATAGAACTTCCAATACCTCACTAGGAAAAGATACCTTCTGGCACTTTGCTGAGGAAGAGAAAACCCCATACTGGGAACAACCTTGGCGCTTCACGCTTCTGCTGTTCAACTGCATACTGATTATCATAGGCGAACAATGGTTCCTTTAATACTCAACATGCCCCAGACTGCATAGAATTTGCCTCAAGAGGATTCGTAATGACTTGAGATATCTGCCCCAACATTATGAACCTTGAAGAGGTGCTTCTGATTAACCGTCTTCAGGAGAGGATAACTTCTCGTGCTCTTGAGGTAGCCTGCCTCGATACGAGCCTTGAAGTGACTTTGCGTCTGACTGACTGATATTTGAGGGAACGCTCCAGACTAACTACTCCTGGAGAGATTTTTCGAATCTCGACGTGATTTCCCCAGTTTAGATAAAATTTGGAGAGATTTCTTGACTTACTAGAAAAACCCCCCACTCAACAGAGTCTCTTAGCAACATGCCCTTCTTGACATGACTGTCCTTTGGAATTTTCAGGCATTTCATTTGGCATGATCAAGCTTCTTGATTGATGTCCAATATGTAAGCTTTCTTGATGTTTAAGCACGTGTATGCAAGTAGAAAATGTTTATTCTGAGAATGATAATTTTAATGCAACACACATGTTAATTCTGAAGTTTTTACTAAAAAGATGTCGCCAAACTCTACGAATGAATCACTAGTTACGACATTAATGTTTTTGAATGAATGATAGCATGCACATACAATACCAACAAATATCTTATTAGCATAACTCATGGAAGTCAGAAACGCTATCTCATTGAAGTACGCCTTCAGAATAAACCTTACTTCAATTAGGACTTTTGAGCGTTGTAACGTGGCCTGGTTCACGGTTTCATAAAAAAGGATTTAAGGCCCAAATTTTATTAGTGCACGCCCCTTCTTCGTGATGTTCTTCAGTCCTATATACAGTTAATTTGGCATAAGTGCTCATACCTCAAAAGGATTTTATGATGAGTGATAGTTAAGGGACCCACGAGGTTTTCAGAGCGACAGTCACCCCTTTTGTCTTCGGCGTCTGTAATCACACAACTTTGTTCTTTATCAAGGATTTTTCTTTTGATCCTTTTTTCTTTTTGCATTATTTTGTTTTTCCCTGATTTTTTCCTGGATTAATTTTTTGAATTTTTTCGATTTTGAAGTCTAGCGGGATGCCCTAACTTTTTCCTAAGTCACTTGTTTTCAATTTTTCAACTTAGCGGGTTTTCTTTCTTTTTTTTCTTTTTTCCTTTTAATTCTTCTATTTTTTTATTTTGAACAAATCGTGTGACATTGGTTGTCTTGATTTCTTCGAAAGGGTTGTGACTGCCTCATGCCTTGGTTGGTGAGAGATAACCATTTTGGTTTCATGTCCTTTGACCTCCTGATGAGTGAGGAAATAAAGGTGATTGATCTTCGAAGGGGACACTCCTTTTGAAATTTGAATGCCCGATCAAATTAGTTGACGACTAGCCTGCCCCTAGGTTAAAAATTGAGCGTTTTTTCATATGAAAAGAAAATCCTACTTCAAGGCTCGACAGGTTGACAAGGGATTATATTCCTTATGTCTCCGGTGTTTGAGAAGTTGAAATAATGCATGTAAATCATCAGCATAATTTTATTCCAACAACATACAACTAGAAAGTTTGCGTTTTCACTTCATCATCCTCCCTCAAAGAGTTTGAGCAAGAAGTTGGTATTGCAATGGACATAAATATTTATATGAGTGAACACTAATAGATTACTTAAATAAAAGCATACTTATTGTATTAAGATTATTATTCAAAAAATAAATAAGTTTTTACATGCAAACAGAGCATTAATAAACAATGAAAAGTACAAACGAAAATGCAGTAAAGAAGTTGATGATTGCCATTGTTGAGGAGGCCTGACTCTGTCTGGACTTATTGCTTCTGACGACATCCTTGTAGTCTAAGTTCTTAGTTAAGAAAGGAGGCTTCAATTTATATGCAGACCGTCTGCAGTGAATGTGATGACCTATGAGTTGATCAGGTCTTACACCTTGTGCTTGAACACGTTGTAATCTTCAATTGAATGCTTGAGTGTTCCTGAGTGATACTCACATCTAACATTCATGTCATAACCAGAAGGAATCCGGTCTAGAACCGGCTTGGCCTCTCTTAGTTGAACCAGAGAACCTTGGATCGGACGAGCAAGCAGCTGACTGTGAGGGATAGGAATTGGGTCGAACCTTCTCCCAGGCCTTATTGATCTTTGTTGTCTCTGTTACTCATAATTCTGTTGCTGAGGAGCATAGAGTTATTGGTATTGAACAGGCTGTTGAGCAGCAACTGGAATAGTCACAGCACTAATTTCACCCTCCTTCCTTTTGGGGAATCCAGCATAAGGTTTATTTACATCTTCAGGGGAACTAGCAGTAGCTTGAATCTTTCCCATTTTGATACCGCTTTCAAACCTTTCTCCAGCCCTTACTAGATCTGAGAAACCGACGGAAGTACTACCAACCAACCTGTCGTAGTAGGGACCTTGCAAAGTGCTTATGAACATGCCCACAAACTCTCTTCCCAACATAAGAGGTTGAACTCGGGAAGCTAATTTGCACCATCTTTGGGCATATTCTTTGAAGCTTTCATTTTGTCCTTGTGTAAGACTCTGTAGCTCAGTCCTGTTAGGATCCATGTATGTGTTATACTGATAGTGCTTGACAAATGCCTTAACAAGTTCTCGCCAACTGCAGATATGAGTCCTCCCTAGTTGCATATACCACTCTAAGGATACCCCTGCTAGGCTATCCTGATGTGAGTCTTAAGACAGGTGGTTTCCTTTTACTTGTCAAAAACAGACACTTTGAACTTTGAAGGGATTTTCACACCTGGCACCAAACCCAAGTCAGCCATGTCCATACCCAAAGTCTTTAGGTTCTCTATAACCTTCATTCTCTCTTCTAGCGTACGGAACTTTTTTTCTGCCCTGGTAGGAAGAGTCATCTCAGCATCTAAAAACTTTTATTCCAGATTGTCCACCTCCAAGCGAGGAATGGGAATCTCAGAAGCCCTTCTCCTTGGTTGACCCATAGGAGGGGTGGAGGAAGATCAGTAAGTGAAGGATTCACATCTCCACCTAGATGATTACCACTAACAACATTCCCATTGCCAGCCTCTGGGATACCAATAGTAGGTCTGTGGATAAGCGCCCTTAATTCCTCTTGGTCCCGAGCCATACCTTGCATTACCTCCAGGAACTGTCCCATACGAGTTCTGAATTCCGAAAAATCTGCTTGTACTTGATCCATGATTTGTCTCTGGTTGTTGCAAGTTGCATAGTGGTAAGAAATCAGATTTGTAGTTTTGAAGAGAAGACCAAGTCATAATAAGAATCATCATCCTTGAATACCTATTATGAATGCATGTATGCATGAACATACACAAATGCCATGTTCAATTATTTCTAAGGAATCTGTCTGCTTTGATTCAAGTTTTATACAGAAGAACCACAAGAAATAGATTTAATGCTTAATAGCAAGTCTCAAAGCTAAGATCCTTGGAAATACAAGAACATGTATGTCAGATTGCAAACATTTTATGATGATATGGATGCAGAGACATGGGATCAAGGCTTCCAAATATTCTGAATAATTGTTGTGCTGCTGATGAAACAAGTTCAAGAGTCTGCTCTAACGAGAATACCTGGTTCAAAAGTTCACACTGAAAAAAAACCAAAATACCGGGTAGGTTGAAGGTTAAAGTTTCCTACAAAAAACCATCCCTTGTCCCATGTGGATTCTAGTCTTGGACAAATCATCCTAGTAGGTCCTTAGTCTCATGGGCTCTCAGGTTGAGAAATGATAATACGTTTACCATTTCTGGTTTAGCATTATCACTCCTCAAGGATACCTCAACTGATTTCCCATGAACTGTCTCCAGAGTCATAAGCTCTCTATGGGAACACCCTATCATATGCATCAGACACGCATGATAGAATATCTCTAAAGAAAACCTCGTCTGAATGTGGGTCTCATGTCAAATAATCATTACCAGATGCCATGCAAGCCACGCGACTATCCACTCTAATCCTATGTATGTACTCAAGCCTAGGTAGTGGGTTTATCTCTCACAAAACAATCCCACCCAACAACACATCAGCCAGCCAAAACAAAATGACAGTGATAAACAAATGCAATAAAATACAAATAAATGCAATAATATACAACAAATAATGCAAATAAAATCATAAAGATAAAAAAAACCAAGACAAGAAACAGACAAGCGCTAGGATTGACTCACATAAGGAACCAGAGTCGCCAGCTGTCGCAACATAAAAAACAACCAGCGGAAAACATAGTCGCCACCGAAAGTTATTTATCCCAGCGAGGGAAAGGAAACGATTGAAGAAACCTCAAAAAGGGAAAGGAACATGGTCTCGCAACCAAATCTTAGGTTCGCGTTTGTTCTACTCAATGGGATCCACTCTTGTTGTTCTAATCAAATGGTGTGTTTATCTAAAGCATACTTGCTAACGAAAAATGAAAAGGGTAAAACAAAAAGGAGACTCGATAGAACTTCATTATCCTATGCCTATGTATTCCCTCATGCAATGGGAAAGTCGGAGTCACATAGTTCGGAGGACTACGGGTTAAAAAGGGGGAAGGGTGCTCGCCAAGACTTTGTCGTTTTTTGCCTACGTATCCTTATTCAGACGAGAATGAGGAAATTAGAGCGTTTATAGTTCAGCCTACCATGGGTGGTTAAGTGTGTTTTATGAGCGATGCTAAGTTCGCGTTCCAGCAGTTAGGTGTATTGCTGCTCGTTGTCTGGAGCCTTACACGTTACCTGTTTGCGGTAGAATGGAAGTAGCATGCCCCTTCTGAAAATGTTTGACAGACAATTCTGAAGGACAAAATGATTTTCATTTGTTCAAGGATTTTTAAATAAGTGGATTGACTTTATTTGAGATGTGTATTGCACTAATTTCTATGACACAAGAGCGAGTCTTTTGCAAGATCGCCTCCAAATAGGACGTATGCTAAGCACTCTAGAAGAAGTAAGGAGAGGCTTCTCACTCATCATTTACCATGTACTTAAGGCTCGTGGCGCACAATACTTATCATGTTTATTACGTGTTTTTGGTTTTTTTTTAAGAGAGAGAAGAGAAGACTCAAAGGGAAAAGAAAAAGACTAAGGGAAACTGAATCCTAGATGTTATCATGCAATGTGGCTCTAAGGTTAGGATTAGAAGATGATTCTATCTTAATTTTTTCATGCTTGGATTAAGAGCCTAATATCTATCTTACTTCAAGCTTAATCAGAAATTAAATTGAACTAAGAAGTCCTGAGGGGACATGTAAGCATAAAGCACAACAAGTAAACATGAAGCGTCTCAATCACAAAGAAAAAATCAAATATGAAATAAGGCTCAAGCACATGCAACACTCATGACAAAGTATCAATCACAAGGCATGTATCAAGATTAACCAAGTATCAAGGAAATATTCACGAGTATCATCAAGAATTAGTCCATATCCAAGATCACTCACAATTGAATATCAAGAGTTGATCCTAATTTATCAATACCTAATCAAAGTATAATCAAAACTAAGATAAAAAAATTAATCACAATCAAGATCAAAAATTAATATCAAAACTAAGATTAAAATTTAATCCAAAATTGGCATCAAAATTAACATCAAAGTTACGAACAAAATTTAGTCAAAGAAAAATTAAGCTCAAAACAACGATTAAAAGCTAGATCAAAATTATCAAAAATAAAATAAAATAAAATAAAAAATTTAACAAAACCTAAATCAAAATCAAGATCTAATTAAAACAAAAAAAAACTAGGAGGTGTAATAGTGGTTTCAGTGGTGCAGAATACTAATTCCATGGGGAGCCCGATCCACTTGGTTATAATATTAACCAAAGACTACATTAAGAATAAGAGAGGAAAAACTACACCGTTATCATTCTCTGTCGTTCCTCTCTTTCTCTCAATGTTATATTCCTCTTTCTCCAAATGGTTTTGCCAAATGATTTTGTCATCACGAAATTAGCTCTGTCATTCTCCTAACACCTCTGCTCATGTCTCTTACAGATTCGCCTTGAACCTACCACACAACTAACTCCAAATGCAACGTGATCGAAACAACATAACAACCTGTAAATCTCAACCACGGCAAAGAATACGATAGGAACCACCAAATTAGAATCCAAACATCAAGTTTGGATCCAAGGCGACATACTACATCATAAATGCAAGCTCTGAATCAAAATGCTTGTAGATGTGCAACGATGAAGACGATGATAACACACTGCAACACTTTATGTATGAGACTCATTTCGTTTTCACTTACGCTCTATGTTCTGCTTCATTCTTCTTCTTTCTCGGTTCTGCTATGTGCATATTGCAAACTTTGGTAGATGCATTCTCGCTGCAATTGTTCTTTACTTGGTGAGGATCGAATATTGTTGCTGCAGTTTCAATGATTTGCAGGTCCAAATCTTATGAAATTCTGAATTGACGTGAATTTGAGCAATTGTTATGGTTGTTGAACACTAGTTTTGCATGTTATTGTGAAGATGGATTGGGATTTGCAATGAAGAATGAGGTGAAAAAGATGGAGGAATTCAGAAGTTTGTTATGATTTAAAGATGAAGATGATTTCAAGAATGAAGAGAGAATGAAGATTGTAAAGAAATGGTTATATATAGAGTGATAGAAGAATCCAGAAGAAAAGTTTGTTAGGAGTAAAAAAAATTATGATGTAAATTTTGAGGATTGAAGAGTTAGGCTCAAATCAAATTTGGTTATGGATTTGTGAACCTTGCTATGTAAGTTTCTTCTGCGTTTTTGTACTGACTGCTATGTAACCTTTTCTTTTGTTAAGAACTTTTTCAAAATGAAATTTTGTTATAAACTTTCTGTTAGTTGAGCTGTTGTCGCTACTCGAAAAAGGCAACGACGGAGAGGCGAAAACGAAAAGACAGAAGAGTCACCATCGAACTTTATTTATCCCCTAATGGGAAAGGAAAACATTGAGAAAACCTCGAGAAAGAACTGGATAAGATGGTCTCGAAACCAAGAGAAAGGGTTCGGAAGTCGGTTATGCGAAGGGAAGGTATTAACACCCCTCGCATCCATCGTACTCGATGGTAACCATTTATTAGTCTATGCGTGAAGGTATCTACTAACGGGATTGTTGTAAAAAAAGTGTTCCAAGGGATAAAGAGAAGGGCTAGAAATGGGGAAAAGAGAGATAAAGGGGAAGATGAGACTCGGTAGGACTTCGTGGTCCTATGCCTACGTATTCTCAACGGGTATGAGAAAGTCTGAGTCAACGTACTTCGGAGAACTACAGATAAAAGACGAGAAAGTGTGTTTGGTAAGGATTGGGGCCCTTGTGCCTACGTATCTTCACTTAAAAGAAGTGAAGAATCCGAGCAACCGTAGTCCAAACTACAGTTGACTGGGAAGTTCTGGTAAATGATGCTAACATATGCATTCTAGCAGTTAGGTGTATTGCAGCTCGCTTGTGGAGTCTTAGGAGTTACCTGTTTGCGGTAGAACAAACGTAATATGTCCTTCTCTAAGGGAGATCGGGGGACTAAAGGTGGAAAATAATGAAGAGTGCTCGCTAGGATCATCGCAATCATATGCCTACGTATTCTCAACAAGCATGAGAAATCAGAGCAGTCGTAGTTCGGCCTACAGTTAACTTGGGAAGTTCTGGTAGACGATGCTAACATACGCATTCTAGCAGTTAGAAGTATTACAACTCGCTTGTGGAGTCTTAGGCATTACCTGTTTGGGATAGAACGGACGTAACATATCCTTTTTGAAAAGAGATTTTTCGCCGTCGAGGCAAGATGTCACGTTTGATTTGTGGAAGTTATTTTTAGGGATGAAATAGGTCCTCGGATAGTAACCCCTTGCGGGTAGTACCCAATTCATTATCTCAAAAGATTTATTATGAAAAGGTGTGGCGAATATAGTCACGTCTTTGTATTGAAAGACGAGTATTGAGACCACACACTCTACAGTGAGTATCCTGATACTTGGAGAGGAAAAATTCTGCACTCAATCCTCTCTCTTTAGTTCAATACAAAGAGAACTTCATTCTCTTTATTAAAGATGTTTTGATCTTGAACGGTAAGTGCTTTACGATAGTGAACCCTAAAAGTAATGTCAAGCACTCGGGATAGGAGAAGGCCTACACCTAACCACTCTACAACCGTTCAAGTTTTATTGGGAAAAGAGTTCTGAAAATGCACTTGGTATGAGACGAAGGTTTTTAGAGAAAAGAAATGGAGAAAAGCTTTGAAAAGAAAAGGTGGTGAACTGGTTTAACAGTTTGTTGAGAAAATCCGTTTGACGTTGGATCAAGGGTTTGACTTGTATTTGCATGCAAAAACGTGGTGGATTGGAAGTGGGTTTGAAAATGGCTCGACGACGAGTCGATGGTTTTGATTGAAAACAGGACCAGCTTGATGACGAGTCAAGGGTTAAGGTGTGAGAAACGATACTAGTCCCTGGCGGTGCTCCTAATATCAAAACCATAATGAAGTGTGACAGTATGTGTGATAGGTTGATGGCGAATATGGCCGAGCACTCGACTTGCAGAGGGTGTTTGAAAATGGCTTGATAAAGAATCGAGAATTAGTTTAAAAACAGTTATGCTAGTCCCTGGGGTGCACTTAGAAGATAAACCACAGTCAAAGAAATACGAAAGCGTACATCAGAATAGGAGAGGGGTACATGCAAATTACACGGGATTGCACGAAATAAAAGGTCTCATTGTCAGGTAGCCCAAGAGGAAGCCGTGTGTGTACAATGTGTCCTAAACTACACCTTGAGCGAAAGTTGAACACAACTTCAAGCTAGGGTTTCTGATAAAGTCCAAAGATCTGTCACTCAGAAAAACCAACTACAGTCCACCAATTTAGGATTTTATGGTTTCGATAGTTATTAGGTGTTTTGAAAGAATGTGAATAAGATGAGGAACTGAATATGAATATGTGCAGGATATGAATGATATACAGGATATATAACAATATATACAAGAATATTCATAATAATATATCAAGAGAAATATTAACAAGTATAATCAGGATAACATTGACTGAAAAATAAAGCAGTGGTATATTTGACTGGAAATAAAGCAGTGTATATCTGACTGGAAAGTAAAGTTAGTGGTTAGTTTGTTATTAAATTGAATCGGGGTGAAATGTAACGTTAAACCGTCGTAGCTCGACTTATGATGAAAGTCGAACTATAAGAGGTCAAGTAAAATGATATTCGTGCTAAAAACAAGATAGAGAAATGATATTGAGGATCATTCTCTGATTAAATCGTGTCGCACGGATAAAAGTAGGGTGGGATCTCGTCTTAATCACAAACTCGTGTGAATTAATCGAGGGAAACCTCTCACGATCCCAAAGTATAGAAAAATGATCCAAATGATCATTTTCTACAGATTTGAAACAATGAAGGTTATCAACCTCGAGAACTAACATTCGTGAATCGAAAGACCTCATAGACTCGAAAAATAAAATAAAATCGAAAATGAAGAAGAAATGAGGAGAGATAAAGTGGGTGGTCTCAGATAAATTGTTATCTATCAACAATTTGATCAATAATAATTTATTGAGGTCTCATCATCGACCCAAATAAATGAAGAAAAATGGAAGTGAAATTAATTGAGAAAACATATTCAAAGCTAACGATTTAAGAGTTAAAAAAGAAAATATTGAAAGATTTTAAAACAAATATTATAATTAAATGACAAAGACATGAACATAAAAAGAACAAAAGATTATAATTTGAAGAATTATTTTTTTTTGAAAGAACTTCTTTAGAACAAATTAAAGCCTAAGAAAACAAAACTTTTAAAAGAAAAATAAAAGGGAGGGGGTTAAAAAATGGGAAAATGACCATGGGATTACCAAATCCCATCTCACTAAAACAAGCAACTGCCGAAAAAAGAGAGGGTGGTGTAAAATCAGATGGTTGGTGTTGGATCAATAAAAATCAGACGTGGTCCTTCCTAACCCATTTACCCATTAAAAAAACATAAATTGGATGAAAAAAACAAAAAAATAAACAAGTAACATTGTCAGCACCAACACAAAACCCTGCGCATAATCCCAACGAGTGAAAGACCACCATCGACACATTTTCACAAGGTCAAGCAAATGGGTTGAAACATCTTCAACTCAAGCCAGAAATGCCTAACGTCATTTTTTGAAATCATCAACACCACGGAGTGTGACTTACATAATGAAGTTTGTCCCCAAATTGCTTCGCCTTTCTCTCTCGCTCAGCTTGTGTCAATTTTCTTCTCGATCTTGATTGATCTGCTTTCGTTCGAGTCTCAACTCGTTTTAGGTTAGCTTGTTTTTATTTCTTTTCTATCTTTCCCTTTTCATCTCCAATCCTCTGTTTTTGTTCTGGTTTTGGGGTTTTTGATTGGGTTGTGAGTTTGAAGAAAGAAAAGAGTGAGAATTTTTCTTGAGCAGAATGGTTATGCCCTTTTTGGTGTGCGACATTGAAAAAGTGAGATGGAGGGTTCAAGGTTGAAGAAAGTTGCAGTTTTTTTTTTGTGTTTTTTCGTAGAGATGTGTAGCTATTTTGTGTAGGTTCATTGCTTTTCTATTCCATCTCTACGCTCTGTTCTATGGGTTTTAGTTTGTGGCTGAGTTGTGATGGAGATTTAAAAGAGAATATTTGGACGGTTGAATGAGGGAAAAAGATGAAGGAAAACCCATGTTTGTGCGAGTACCCTCATATCCTCCTCCCCTACTATTCTCTTGTAATTTTTCTTTTCTTATATAAAATGTGAGCTATTTTTTTTAATTAATTTCTGTCTGAAGTCGTACAGGTTGTGTGTGGGTTGTTGCTTTGTAAAATGGTTGACTTTGCAGGTTTTTCTTGCGCAGTAGTACCAAGCTGGTGGCATTTGTTGGCTAAAGTGGGGTGTGGTTCACCATCGCAGGTACTGTACAATTTGGAGGCTTGTTGTCCGATGGTTACGTAAGCCACGGTTTGGAGAAGAAATAAGGCCTATGGGACGTACCACCAATAAGTGTTGAACAAGTTTTGTTTTTATTGCAAATGTAGCTTGTATAGGAATTTTCTTTTTGGATTGGGTTTGCAAAGAAAACAAAATGTGTAATGGGCTTATTGAATGTCTTTTGTAATCAATTAGGCCTTATTCTTTTTTGTAATGACAAATACAAATGGTCTTTGTAGAATGATATGGCTTGGATTTTACTTTGCAATTCTTTGACTAATTCAACTCACGATTTAATAATAATTAAAAATATGAATTTTTAAATTAAATATAATCTTGAATCTTTCCTTGAAATGGACAGCATTTTGAATTGGTTTGAAACGCAAAATAAATCTTGATCTTTCCACTAGAATTAATAAATCCAAAGCCTTCAACCTGGAATTCTTTTGGGCGAGAAAATGTTCTGAAATAAAAGGACTATGACTTAAGATGTGTACTGCACTACACCAAAAAAATCCCTGAGGTCAATCACACTCACCTTGATATGGGCTAAGAACTCAATTCCTATACCATTGGCTTGAATCAGCTCATAACTCTGACTGAAGCTCCACCTCACTTGAATCATTACAAGCCCTGACTTTCTCTTGAAGCAATCTCTTGTCTGGCTTACCAATTAAATCAGAATCCATGAAACTCAACCTATGTTGCAATCCTCCCTCAAATGAAACTTGACTCAGGCAATGAGAAAGCAACATATGTTTTTTTCGATTTTTTTTTCTAAATAAAGGTTAATAACTGGATACCCCAAATGAAAGCTATACACAAGTAGGACAAATTTGGGGTATGACAGATGCCCCTATCTAATTGACTTAAACCGAATAAGATGAACTGTTGCAGCGTTTGTTCTTTCGAGGTATAAGATAATTAGATATAAAGAAGACTTCAAATTTGTCCAAAAAGAAGAAGAAGTGTTTGGGAAGTGAAATAACGAATCAATGTCAACCCTTGAGTAAACACTGAGTATCTTGTAAAGATTGTTATCACCAAAAGGATGATAATAGAGACAATCTAACACCAAAAGGATGACAAACCTATCACCAAAAGGATGATAGTAAAATACACGCGCACAGCTCTGACACCAAAAGGATGCAGGGGTCCATTAACAAAAGGATAATGGAGAATATTCACACCACCTAGCACCAAAAGGATGATAGAGCAAACTCACAACGACATCTATCACCAAAAGGATGATAGAGCAAAACTTGCACAATCTGGCACCAAAAGGATGACAGACCCATCACTAAAAGGATGATAGAGTGAACTCAAGAGTTATTACCACCAAAAGGATGAAAATAACTTCCCAATCTTGAAGGTAACCAGCATCAAAAGGATGCAGGTTATGTTTAACTGACGAAGTTCGGCTATCACCAAAAGGATGATAGTAAGGCAATTGACAAAAGGTCAAGTTTGCTGGAGACAACTCACTAGGGGGCGCCCAAGAGGAAGATTGGATTGAGATAAATCAATGGGGAATGCCCACTGACTTGTTCGGGGATCATAGCTTCGATAACAAAAGGTTGAAATAACTTTCATGAGGAACGCCCATGAACCTTGAAGAAGGTTCCCCTGACCGGGTTGAGTTTTGCTTTAAAACTCTTAATCTTGGTCAACAAAAGGTTGAATAACTTTGTGGGCAACGCTCACGGCTTCAAAGAAGATGCCCCTGACTAGGCTAAACGTCTCTTTGAAAATCTTGAATGTGCCCAACAAAAGGTTGAACAGCTTCATGGGGAACACCCACGGTCTTGCAAGGATGCCCCTGACTGGGCTGATGGTTGCTTGGAAGCTCTCGAGTTTGCTCAACAAAAGGTTGAATAACTTTGTAGGGAACGCCCACGGTTTTACGGAGGATGCCCCTGACTGGACTGAATCTTATCTTGAAAACTGTTCAACCCCAAGGTGTAAATAGCGTCATGGGAAATGCCCATGGTCTTAAAAAAAGAATGCCCCTGACTGGGTTGAATATGGTCTTGACAACTGATCAACCCTAAGGTTGAAATATCGTCATGGAAATGCCCATGGTCTTGAAGAAAGATGCCCTTGGCTGGGTTGGAACTTGTTTTGGGAAACTGAACAACCTACAAGGTCAACATAACTTTGCGGAGAATGTCCATGTTCTTGAAGAATATGCCCCTGACTGGGCTGAAAAATGCTATTGAAAATCTCGAGATTGATCCTGGGCCTTGACTCGCCCAAGAAAATGCTTGATGATAATGACATTCCATAACGAATGGAAATGCAAATGCAAATGTCGGCGTGGGAGATGCAAGAGTTGGGGAAGTATGATAGGTTAGTATGCATATGATGCAAGATGCTTATGATATCGAATGCAATGCGTATGATGCATATGATTGCAGATGGGTAACTGGAAATGCAGGTGGAGGATGCCAGCATGGTGGACTTTTGGTAGTTGCCAATGCATATTGGACTTTGGGTGGTGGGAGGGGTTGACTTCCTCGACACGCAGTTCGCTGAAGGTGGTATGATCTGAAGTAGACGAAGATACTTTGGATGCCCAAAGTCTGGGTACTTGGTTATTTATTGTGAACCTGCTTTAGAGAGGATCACAACTTTGCTTGATAGTCAGGATGACTTCGTGTCGTCCCAATTTGAGCATGATAATGGCCTGCCCATGATTAACCAGTTCTAACATGTGGAAACTAAGATTTGATGCTTTGAGATGACTTGCCTCTGATTGAGCTGTTGAAGGATTTGCCCCAGCCTATGGGTTTTGAAACAACCTTGCTTCGTGTCAGCCATTGGAAGTCAAGTTCCTTCTTTGCTTGCCTCTTATCGGAGTTTTTTTGATGTCTAGCACTGATTTGCTATTAAAATTGTACATTCACAAATGATAATCTTAATGCAAAGTTCATGCAAGTTTTGAGAAATATTTGTTTATTAAAGTGTTGTGATAGTGAGACGAATAGACCGTTAATCTAGACGTTGTGCTAATTTGATTAGTGTAGAAGATAAAGCAAGGAAAGTGACACCAGTGCTGATGATTAGCATATATGTGAGGAGTCAGTTTACGCAACCTTGCAATAGTATAATTTTAGAATGAACCTCGCCTCAATTAGGTCTTTCGAGGATTGTAACATGGTCGGGTTCACGGTTTATTAAAACAAAGGATATTAGGCTCAAAGTATGATTTATACCCCACCCCTTCTTCGTAATGATCTCCAATCCTACGTTCAATTAATTTTGCACACGTTTACCTTAACGGTGTAAGCTTGGTGATTCAAGGTATGCTAGATATGGAAGTCCCCTATTTTATTTTTGATGGATGTCAGTGACCCTTTTGTTTTGATTTGGTGGTCACTGAATTTTATTTTGTTTTTGTTGAGGGTTTGAGGACCTCTTTCGATTTTTTTTTGGATCCCTAACTTTTGTATGGACTGATTTCGCTTGTCAAATCCATCGGGATTTCCTTTATTTTTCCTAAGTCCCCTTTGAGGTGCTTAACTTAGCAGGATTTTGATTTTTTTTGTTGGAAGATTGTGACTGCCATGTCATGGGTCATTGATGAATAACCATCATGTCTTTGGATTTTTTGTCGATTTGAGTGTGGAATTGGATTAACTGAACACTACCTTACCCCCAGGTTGAGTGTAAGGGTTTGAATATCCGAAAGAAACTTCTACTTCTAGGCTCGAAGTGGTTAACTAGGGATTAACTCCTTATATCTCCAGTGTTTAGGGAATTGAAACAATGCTTGTACATCATTGACGAGATTCTCTCTGAAAGCATACAGTTTGCAATTATGGGTATTTCGTTTTCGTCATCCTCCCTCCAATCACGCTAAATAACAGTTGAAGAGTGAAGTGAATAAAATACGTGTCATTGATTTTGATAAGTGAAAATAATGAGTGAATACGACATAATTAGTTCAAAACATGCATAAAAAATGCATTAATGAAAACCAAATACAAATAACAATGTTCAAAGCATGCAACACTTGAACGAACAAAGGCAAAAATACAATAATGCAAAAGATGAAATGGCAACAAGACTTCCTTCTTCGGGGGATGAACTTGACTTGACTGGATTTGATATGATACTGGCACTAGCTGGCTGGTGGCATAGAATTGTTGATGACACTTGGAAACTTCCCATTGAAGTTGATAGCATCTCTGTCAATCATGTCGTGAATTTCGGGCTTGAAAGCTCTGTAATTCTCAACATTGTGACCTGGAGCACCCTTATGAAACTCTCAATGAGCATTTGTATCATAGTCGGCAAGAATGACAGTTGGGGAAGTCAAATCTCTCGAAATGATAGCCTTCTTCTCCAGAAACTGAGCAAAGATATTAGCATATGGCATTGGTAGGCGATCAAAGACTCTACCTGGCCTCCATGTTCTCTATTGATTAGGTTGACGTTGCTGACGAGCAACTTGCTGTTGTTGAGCCACTTGCAATAGTTGATGCTGAGGAGGGTACTAATATCCCTGCTGGTTATAGGATTGTTATTGAGGAGCCTGTTACCGAGGCATTGAAGCTTGAACATCTGGATGATAAGGCATTGGGGCGTATTGTGCAGCAGTAATATACGGATACTGGTAATAGGGAATTTGATATGGCATAGGAGCGGGAGCTTGTTGAGGAGCTTGCTCTTTCTGCACAGAGACAGAATTTGTTTCACCCTCTTGTATCTGTTGAAAGGCTTCTTGGCATTGGCCTGGTTGCTAGAACTTCCTCTAATCTTTCCACTCTTCAGACCTTCCTCAATTCTTTTATCGACAATCACCAAGTCAGAGAATCCAGCAGAGACACTACCGATCAGCTTCTCGCAGTACTGGCCTTGCAAGGTACCCATGAAGATGTCAATCAATTCACGGTCAACCTACGGTGGGTGCACCCTTGCAGCTATCTCTCTCCATCGTTGCACATACTCCCTGAAAGATTCGCTGTTTTTCTGAACCATACTCTGAAGTTGGGTACGATTCAGAGCAAGGTCGGTGTTGTATTTATACTGTTTGACAAATGCATCAACTAGCTATGCCCAAGTGTGCATGCTATTATACTCCAACTGCATATACCATTCGAGTGATGCCCCAGATAGGCTGTCTTGGAAGCAATGAGTCATTAATTTCTCATCTCTGGCATATGCAGCCATTTTGTGACAATACATCTTCAAATGAGTGTTTGGGAAGCTGAGGCCTTTGTACTTTAGAAATTATGGCGCTTTGAAATTGGGAGGAATGACAACATCAGGCACAATTCAAAACCACTAAAAGAATTTGAGTTGTGCCCCTCCATGACTCGGAGTTTCTCAACTAGATCACGGTACAATTTGATGGCTTCAGAATCCTGAGCAACGACCGGGCTAGCAATGGGGATAGCGGCATGATAGTTTTGAACATCATCGTATTGATCCAACAAATTCTCTTCGGTATGAGGAACAGGGATCTGAACAACAATAGGTTGGGTTTACAAGGTGGCTCCAATAGTAACTCCAGGTACCAGGATTGATTGAGAAGTGATTCCTTCAACTGCGGTAGCAAAGTTCATTGGCAACCCATAGGGATTGGGAACAGGAAATGAAAGTCTGGAGGTAGACCCTTGCACCTGACCATTGTTGTTGACGATAGCAACAACTTCGCGCTATCCTTATGGAAAGGATATGTAACTTTTGTCAATCAGATGTTGCACTTTAGCTTTGGAAGGCTTTGCAATCTTTAGTCGAATGTCCCATGATACCCATAATGCCTATCGGGATTATATCCAAGAGGGTACGGCTCTAGCAATGGCTTAAGAGTCTTGGGCTCCAACAACGAGCTTTGAACCGGATGTGGCAAAAGATGATTGTATGACATAGGATCTGGATGAAGAGGAGCATTCCTCCTTTCTAAATTATTGTGAGGCCTATGTTGATTTTAACTAATATCCTTGGCCACGGGCTCGTTGATTCAAATGAGAAGCAATCCATGGTTTCTGGGACGAAGCTTTAGGCACGGCTGGTTACCCATAAGGATAACATGGCGCTGCAAATGATGAACACTGAGAAGATGAGGGACCACAAGGTTTTAATGGTGTACCCCGGGAATACTCAATATTTGTTATGACTGCACTGGTTTCATTCTTCTCTTCTTCTTAAAAATTGTTGAGAGATTCAGTCTCACTAGCCTGGCTGCTTGAGGCGTCCTGGATTTGTCCACTCTTGAGGTAGCTTTCGATGCGTTCTCCTTGTTGTACCCCAAAATTTGACCAACCTTTTTCTTTACTTGGCTTATGTTTCGTTTCTTTCTTTAGCATTTGCATTGCATAGCATTGTCCTTTTTAGGGGATCAAGAGAGGTGTGCCATTCAAGAGAAGACTTTTAAGGGTTGCAGGCTCAAGCAAGAGTGCTTACAAACATCAGGGGTTCACAAAATGATGGCAATGGATAGGAGATGTTTGAGAAGCTCATGAAGTACTTTGGAAGTCACCATGGAGCTCATCTAGACATTTATTCCATCTGCAAGAGATCAAATTGTGGAACCATATTGTGATCAAGATATTGTTGTCCTCTCAGTTACTTATTACTTGTTGCTTGTAGTACAAGTTAATATGGATTTAATATTGGAGTTGGGAGTTCGTTAAGAATGCAAGTTAATATGGATTTAAGATTGGAAGTTGGTGTGGATTCATGGAAGAGAAGTTTTATTTAAGAGATTCCATAAATTCAATTGGATAAAAGTTGTCAAGGTTTGGTTGCATGTCTTAAGGGGTTTCTTGGTATTCAAAGCTCATCATTTTAATTCAATATTCAAGTGAAAGTCCATTTGCAAAATCTATATCCACTTTTAAAACCATTTTTTATTCATTTCAAGTCATTAACCAAAAACCACTTCTCCAATCCAATTAACTTTTTTTTAAACCATTTTAATCATGTTTGATATCCATTTGTTAAATCCAAAAATCCATATCCATTTTTCTCAGTCCATAACCATATTCTAAAATCCACATATATAGCGTTTTTCAATTGATTCAATACATAAGTCATTCAAGTTTTCTTTACAAATTAAGCATTAGAATTGAATCCAAATCATGATATCTTAGATGACAATTTCTATCACAAATGAAAATTAGAAATTCTAGTACAGATGGGTCTTATTTAACAGCTGAAAATCATTGTAGTGTTTCTGAGTTACATCAGTCAGGTCCTGACTCTTCACATTGACAGCATGACATATTACAGACCGATTCTTCTCAAAGATCAATTCCCTAGATTTCAGAAAGAGGTAAATGGCTAGATTGCAGCCTTCAGCATAAACCAGGGGCAGAAGGAAGTCAAATCTTTTGGAAATATTGTGCCAGAACAACCACGGCATGTTGAGGCCAATGAATCACAATCTAATCATGTTGTTAATGGACCCAGTTCTGTAAAGAAAGAATCCTTTTCAAGATATGAGAAATTTGCTCTGCCACCAGTTCATATTCAAGCTGTTGTGTCGAATGTATCAAAAGAATCAACTTCAACATCATCTGCTGGAAAGGAAGAGCAGAAACCAATTGGATCTTCTATTAAGCCGATGCAGGCAATGAATCATGGCCAAGGATCAACTTTTAGGAATTCATCTGAACATTTTTCTCATGGTGAAAAAAGGATAGAGCAGGGACCTCAGCTAGCTCCTGATAAGAAGAATGGAGAAAAACTTTCAGCTCATGGACCAGCCATTGGACATTTGATGCCTGGGAATATTATAAGGCTTGTGCATGCACTATCAACTCAGCAGAGCAGGCCAAATGCTATGAACAACCAGATTGTTATGTCTGCTCAAGTCCGAGCTATGGGGGCATGGGCACATGAACGGAATATTGATCTATCACAACCTGCAAATGTTAGAACACATATTGGTTCTTAATAATATCTCTATGTTTTGATGATAACTATTATGAAATTTTGTAATTAAGAATTATATACTCTAAAATCTGCTTAAGAATGTTTGCTGCAGATATTAAAGTAAATATCACTCCAGAAGCAAATCAGATCTGAACATAAGAAATATGCAAGGCTCTGAAGCATCAGAAGCATTCCTCAGAAGATTCTGAACGCTGCCATCAGAAGATTCTGAGTGTTGCCTCCAGAAGAATCTGAAGCAGGCCAGAAGCATCTGAACCAATGAAGAATTTTGTATGAAGAGTTTTCAAGCATAGTTAATTCAGAAGACTCTGAGAGTACTAACGCTGCCAGTACTGAGGATCTGACCCAAAACTCTGCTCTGAACTTATACACGCTAAAAGCACACTTGCTGCAAAAACTCTGATTCAGCAAAACTCTGATCAACATCAGAAGGTTCTGATCAAATTAGACTCTGATGATTCCTGCTGAAAATTGTTGAAGAAGAATTCAAAGATTATGTCCGTTGGAATATCCAAACGACTCTTTCCTTATTTATGCTAGACACAAGAACACAGACAAAAAGGATTTCTCTGTGCTTTCTTCTTCTAGGAAAGGTCACTTGATGTGAAGACAAAAAGGGCTCAGACCTTTTGGTACACTCTTATCAACATGAAAAACTCTTGGATCATTGTGCCTATAAAAACAAGTCTCCACTCATCTTCTTCAGTTGACGAATCACTTGAAAAGAATTCATTATCAAAGCTCTCATACAACTCATATATTCTTGCTAGAATTAATTCTTTGTTCTTAATCTTAAGTGAAAAATCACAGTAGTGATAAAGCTTTATTAGAAGCATCTTAACACTTGTATTTAGTATTACATTTGATTGTAAGAAAACCTTAAGAAGATCCAGTTAGGATCAGTAGTTCTTGAGAAGACTTTGAACAATTGTTCTTAGTGCTTACTATTGTAATCAGTTGATTAAATAGTGGATTAAGTCCTTGATTGAGAAAGGCAAATCACTCTAGAAAGGGTGGACTGGAGTAGTTGAGTTCAACGAACCAGGATAAAAATACTTGAGTTTTTACTTCTAAGTTTTTATCTTCATACTTATTCAACCCCCCTTCTAATTATTTTCTCACCTTCAGCAAATACTAACTTAGTGGCTTAGCTCATTCCCTTGTTACAATCAAGGATGATTCAGCAACCAAAGGAAAACATTACTAGCATTGGTGCTCAGTCATCCTCTGTCCCCGTTTCAAACTAGCAGGTTACTTCTCCGAAAGTTGTAAGCGAGGGATCTGCTCGTGCTAATTCATCTAGTGATGTTTCTAAACAGGTAGTTTCTGCAAAAGCTAGGCTGACAACTCCACCCAGCCATTTGGGCCTACCCATCAATGCTGGTGTAGCTGGAAACTTCAGTGACATGGCAGTGCAGCAGTTCAGTCTTCATAGTAGAGATGCTCAAGGATCTTCAAAGAAATCTGTTGTAGCTGGTAATGGAATATCTTCTATGCATCCACATCAATCTTCAGCAAACATGAGCTTAGGTGCTGATAGTTCTTTGAATGCAAAAGCTTCATCATCTGGATCTGGTTCGGAAGCTGCAAAAATGCAGTACAACCAACAATTAACCCAACATGCTGCCCAGGCTGGAGGGTTGACAAAGGAAGGAGGCTCCGAAAATCATACCAAACCTCAAGGGGGACCGTCTCATACAGCTCGAAAACGAGTTAGTTTTACCAAACATCAGCTCCATGGTCTTAAAGCACAGATACTAGAATTTAGGCGGCTGAAGAAAGGTGAAAGTACACTTCCCCAAGAACTTCTTCAGGCCATTACTCCACCACCTCTTCATTTGTAAGTGAAGCAGCCAATTCACTCTGCAGGAGGCCAGAATCAGGATAAATCTGCGGGAAATACAGTGGTAGAACAAAATAGAGAAAATCAGTTACAAAAGTTCATAGCAAGGAAAATTTAACAAGAAAAAATTTAGAAGGGCATTCCATCATTGACTCTCATAACTAACTTTCACAACAGAATTTACAATAAACTTCATAACTAACTTTTGATTCCATAACTAACTTGCAATGCAAATTCCTATCCTAACCTCAAAGATCCAATGTTATAAATCAAACTCTCCTCACCAATTCATGAAACGACGTCCATTCTTCATTTTTCCCAATTTATTCTCTCTGATTTCACTCTTCTTCTCTCTCACTCTCTCACATTCTCCCTGAACCCACACTCACAAAGCTTTCCCTCTAACTCCATTGGAGCTTTACATTGAAGCTCCTATTGGAGTGAGCTAAGACTCCATCGATCCTTCCACTATCTGCATCAATTTCAAGCACTTAGAACGACCAACTCATACCACAAAAGAAGGCACACCGAAGAAGAATAAGAGAAGAAGAAGGTAGCGGAAGTAGATAAAGCGGCTTCAAGAACAAAGATTACACTACCTGAGGTTGAATTCCCGCACCGTCAGCGACAGAGCTACTCCGGTAAGTCCAATTTTGTTCCATTTTCTTCAAATTGAAGTTTTTGTCATGTAGATTTTGGATCGAGGAGTAGAAGCCCCCAGGTGAGAGGCTTCAATTCCCCATGAACTGCGTTTAATTTCTACTGGTGTAGTTAGGGTTCTTGTAGTTGTATACTTTGGTTTGAGATGTAGAGTGAGAATCCAGATGAATTGATAATAGATTTGAATAGAGTAGATGGAGACAAATAGAATAAGATATGTTTGGGGTAATCTCATGCTCCGCCGCCGCAGACAGTGAGCTCCGGCGCGGCGGATCCATTGTGGTTTCGACGTTGAAATGTAAAGGCATGATAGAGAAGATACACGTGAGCAATTAATAACATGTGATACTTTTTTTTCTTTCATTGTATAGTTAAACTCTATTTCTTTCATGAGAATTGGGCTCTAAGGTCATTTGTAACTGTTTGCACCCCTACATCATGTTCAAACCCCCTGTAGAAGCACACTTCAATCTCAAGGTTTTGATGATGTCAACAAAGAACTAAGCTTATTCCATGATTGCAAAAAGTCAAAGCTTTCAAAATTGATCAATATCAAGGCTATGGAATGTTGTCAAGCAAATCAAGCATCATGTGCAAATGATCATACAACTTTCAAGATTTGGACTCAAAGCTTCGGTATATCAATATTCACTCCTTTAATTGATATACAAGTGTTTAAATAATTTTTCATATCAACATTTTTCATATGCATGGTTCTAAAATCATTTGAATTGGTATAACACTTTTTAACTTAGTATTTTTCTTAGTTTTAACAGTGTTAACCGATTAACCATATGGGTTAATCGGTTAACGGCCTTAAATTTTGAATTCTCTGGGCCAACGTTCAAGTGTTAACCGATTAACCTATATGGTTAACCGATTAACACTGAACGAATTTTGAAAAATTGTTTCTTTTTAAATTCAAATTTTGTTTGAATGTTATACCTTTTCATTATTTGATTCATACTCAATTATACCTTTTTGAAATGGTGTTTTGCTCATATAAATTCTGAAAATTTCAAATTAAAAAACAACCTCCAATAATTTTCAAAATATGCATTAAATCAAATTCACCTTTTTAAATATTTTCAAATATTTTCAAAAAGTGTTCATATTGTTCATACCATTTCATATCCAGAATTACTGAACACTTGTATTAATATTGAAAGGTGAATTTTGATCAAAAGGATAAGATCAATCATTGTATTGATATTATTATATCACTCTCAAATCAAAGAATTACAGAATTATTTCTATTGTGACTTGTGATTCAGGATTGTTGAACACAAGGGTTAGTGCTTGCAAGAGGATTGTTCTTGCTCACTAAGTTGTTGAAATAGTTGTTAGATAGTAGGCCTCACCGGTTGATGGAGAATATCTCGATTTTTGGAAAATCAGAATGAAGGCACATCTTGAAGCCCAAGGCGAAGGTATGTGGGAAGCAATCGAAGAAGGACCACACAATCCAGTAAATGTGGTCAATGGCGTTGGAACCGCAAAGTTGAAAAGCACGTATGATGAAGACGATAATAAAAAGATTCTTAATGAAAAGAAAGCAATCAACATACTCCAAAGCGCTCTTAGTATGGACAAGTTCTTCCGTGTATCACAGTGTAAATCGGCAAAGGAGATTTGGGACACCTTGGTGGAAACACATGAAGGAACCGCCGAAGTAAAAAGATCAAGGCTCAACACGTTAAGTCAAGAATATGAGATGTTCCGTATGCAGCCCGGTGAATCCATTGTTGACTTACAAAAGAGATTCGTTCATCTAACAAATCACTTGATTGCTCTCGGGAAGACCTTCACCAATGATGATCTCAACCTGAAAGTCCTAAGATCCTTAACAAGAGAATGGCAACCAAAAGTGACCGCTATTTCGAAAAAGAAGAGTCTCTCAACGATGACATCCGCATCCTTATTTGGAAAACTTCAAGAGCATGAATTGGAACTTGGAAGACTCGAGAAGTACGAAAGTCAAGAAAAGAAGTCCAAAGGAATTGCCTTGAAGATTGACACAAAGGATGACAAAGACGACGAGACTTCCGAAAGATGAAAATTGCATGCTTCTTGTAAAGAAGCTTGGTAAGTTTTTTAATAATAATAAAAATTCCTCTTTTCCTAAAAAGAATAGACATTTCAGGAAAAAGGATGCATCCACATCAAATCAAGAAGTCACATGTTACGAATGTGGGAAGCAAGGTCACATAAAGCCGGATTGCCCGAAACTTGCAAAGAAAGGAGGATTCAAAGGCAAGAAGGATTTCAAAAATAAAAAGGCTTATGTTGCTTGGGACGATAACGAGATAAGTTCATCATCAGAATCAGAAAGCGATGAATGTGCAAATGTGGCTCTTATGGTGTCACATCATTCCGATGAAGAAATTGATGAGGTTAGTAACGATTTTTCTATTTATGACAGTGATGCACAAGAAGTTATAGATGAATTTCTAAAAGAATGAAAGACTTTGTATAAAAGCATCACATCCCAAAACAAAAGAATTTCATTTTTAGAAGAACAAAATACTGCTTTTATAAAAAATATTGAAAATGAAAAACAAAAACTGGTGGATGAAAAACAAAGTCTTGTATGCAAAAATTGTGAATCCTTATCTTTTCAAATTGTTCAACTTAAAAGAGTTTTAGAAAGATACGAAAAAGGTCAAATTGGCTTGGAGGAAATTCTTAGGCACCAAAGATATTCTAATGATAAAAGTGGATTAGGATATTCTAAGTTTTCCAAACCAAGCACAAATGAAACCATTTTTGTGAAAGCAAGTGAACAAGTTATTAAAGAAAAGGCAAACAATTCTAAAACTATGAATCAAAGTCATAAAAAGAAAAGAATTGTGAAGAAAAAGAATTATGTTCCTAGATATAGAAGTCATTTTCAACCTACTTGTTTTTATTGTGGAATTAAAGGCCATACACCTAATGCTTGTTATGTGCGCAACATTGGTGTTGCTAAAGGGAATTATGTGTGGGTTGAAAAGGGTACTAACTATCAAGGACCCAAATAAATTTGGGTACCTAACACTACTTGATTTTGTGTTGTAGGTATGTGTAGCGGTAAAAATTGTGAGCGTAAGCTATTGATTAGCTTAACTCAAAAAACAAGAGTCGCCACCGCACTTTTATTTTATCCAAATAAAGGAAAGGAAAAAGAGCGAACAAAACCAAAGAGTTCTAAAATAAGAACACGAGACAGAGATCGGGGTAAGGGGGTTGGTTACGCAATGGGAAGGTGTTAGCACCCAAAACGTCTATAGTACTCTATAGGAGCCCTTTGAAATATTTACGCTTTTTGGTTTGAAAATGGTTTGTTTGAAAAGAGATTGGGGAGATGAGAAGAGAATTATTTTTTAGATTTTTGTGTTTGGAGAGACTTATCGCCTCATGCCTACGTACCCACAAAGTGCAATATGGGATCAAAACCCCGTAGTTCGTGGTACAAAATGACAAAAATTTGTTGGTTTTGATTGATTTTAGATGTAAAGACAAGTCGTCATTTCAAGGAGAAAACTGCGACTATCCACCCACGAGTATTAAGACAACATATGTGTCACATAAAGATGGAGGATTTGCTTGGATTATCAACAAGACTATCACTCAACATCAACGTGGAAAATGTCAAAGTCTTAATAATATGGGGAATAGGAGATTTACATCTCAACTATAGAAATGAATCATGTCTAAACTTTATGAAAAGTTTTAAAGTGAAAAAGTGCATAAAGGCACAAAAAGAGTTGATGAGTTTTTGTATTTTTTATGTCTTTTGAAATTGGTCAAAGCATGATTAACATTGATTGACTTTTATTAAAAAAAACAAAGTTTAAAAATCACTTGACGAAAGTCAAGGTTTTATTGCGAAAGCGGTTTTTAAGTTTGAAACCAAGAAGGTTTTGAAAGAGGGAGAAAGTTTTGAAAATTTAAGAAGGGGAGGAGATGAAGTGACTATCCTAGAAACCAAAATAAGAGCCAGAGGTAAGAAAGATCTAACCAACTTGTAGCACACTCCATAGCAAGCAAAAGGAATTCCATCTGATTTAAAGCATAAGCTAATGAGCGAGCCAAATAAAGGCTAAGATCCACAATACACCAAGCATAGGAATAAGAGCCCTAATTCTAAGTCCAAAGGTCCATGAAGTCCAAGGTCTAAGATTAGTCCAAGAGCATAACCACAAAGTTAACAACACCAAGTTTTTTAGAGATTTTTTTATCCTTTATTAATGTTTTGAACAAGATATGGTCCAAGTGGACAAAAGAGAAATGACATAAACATAAACAAAGATATGATATGAAATGATAAAATGGAAACATAAAAGTAAGAAATAAGGAGTAAGAAGAGAATATAAACAAAATTAAATAAGGATAATGTTAGTGAATTAGTGGTTAGTGGTTAGAACATATGATCAATGATGATTAATTCTTGCACTTTAGACCAAGGTTAATGAAAACTCATTAGAGGATTGATATAATCAAAGCCTCCTAACAATGATTTTCATAGGTATTGGACTTAAGACAAGCAACTAAACATACTTGGACTTTTAAACGTAAGTTTGAGCCACGAATGATCATTTTCCGATTAAGGGACACTTTAGCGCTATGTTAAGCAATCGTAATCGGGTTTATGTAGAAACCACGACTATCTGAGGCCGGTCAATAATAATGTTAGTGTTAACACATGTTAGAGAAGTGATATGTAAATCACTCTCCTAAAACATGCCACACAAAAAGAAAAGAGGTAGTAATCTCATCATAATCAAGATTTTTAATCAATTAATCAAAGGTAATCTATCACTATTCCAAAGTACGGAGAATTATCTCAATGATTATTCATCCATAGATTTGAAATAATGAAGATTAAACAACCTTGATAATCAACAATCTATGATCCATAGATTTCATCGATCAAAAATAAAAAGAAGAAGAATAAGAACTAAAATGAAAAGAAACCTCAATTTGAATCTTAAATCGATTAGATCATCATCAATATCAATCACCTCTCTTGGTGGATAAAATCGACACCCAAAGTCCATTGATATTGATGAGATCTTATCAAAATTCAAGGTCCAAATCTATTTTAAGAAACTATTTTAAAAAAAAATATTAGAGAAAAAGAAAATTTGAAAAAAATTAAAGAAAAAGGGAGGTTTAAAAAAACAAAATAAGGGGATGATGATAGTAAAAGGCCACACGGCCCAAATTCTTAAAAAAAGAAATAATAAAAAAAATGAAATAATTGAAAAGGAAAAAGAGAAAGAAAAACAAATCAGAATATCATCTTCTTCATTTGCAACGTGCCACTATTCACGGCCATGGATGTTTCAGAGCTTTCCAGAAATTGGAGCGACGAGATGCGAAACCAACACGGTTAGATTCGAAATCAACAGCAGATTCTAAATACGCCAACAATTTCGAACGAAGCTCAACTTCAGAATCAAATTTAGAACACAAGACCTCGACGAAACCGGTAACTACCTTCGAATTTTCGTGAGTAACAGTTGGATTTCTCTTCTCCTTCACATTTCTGAAGATTTGTTGTATTGATGAAGATTTTCTGCGATTTGTGAGATGCGAAAATGAGATGTGGTTTTGATGGTAATGGTTAAAGAAAAATTGAAGGGCAATGTTGATGAATTTTCAAGGATAGTGAAGTTTAATTGAATGAAGCTTGAAGGTGATTGAAGGTTGGGGTGATATTTCTGCAGAATTTTCTCGGCTGTTCAAGCTTGATGAATAGAGTGAGGTAGGTGTTCTATTTATAGATGAGAATGAGTGAAAATGATTTGCCGTTTGGGTCTTTTTTCTGCGTTTTGGGATGCAAGTTATGTGTGACTTGTGGAGAAGCTTTTTCATGTCGTTTTTGCAATTTCCCTCTTTGTAACTCAAGACGTCGTTTTGCCTTTATTACTTTGCAGTTCATTTAAACATGACGTGGATGGTCACTTTTTGCAATTAGCTCATGGCTTAGAAACAACTTTAAAAGCTTGTGGGGTCAGCTTGAAGTGTAACATGGCTGAGATTATATTCACATGGCTTGTAATGGCTTGGATAAATGATAAATTTATGTTCACCCTGTTGCAAGTGGCTTGGCTAAAAAATTGTACAGCAGTCTGGTAAAACTTTTAATATGGCTTACTTCCACTTTTTCTTGGATTTGTCTGCAACTTCAGAATCTTCCTTGGTTTCCGATTTCTTTTAATTCGTGTTTTCCACAGTATCATTTTCTACTGGACTTGAGGCATGATTCATCATATGTCTATTTGTAACAGCCTCCTCTGAAAATGTGGATCCAGAGTTATTGTTGTCCACCAGCTTTGAAGAACTTTCGAATTTATCTTGCTGTTCAGGAACATCGGGAATGGGAGATACTGGCAGGAACAATAATTCTTCTTGGGACATATCAGAGTCGCTGAAAGCAGGATCCTTTTCCACTGTCATCATATGTATATTCGTCAATGCCTACATAATCCGCAACTAACTGTTTAGATGGGGAGAGGTGCACCACATCTTCTTTCTGCCTGTAAACTGTTTCCATCAGCACTATGCTACTGTTTCTGCTAATGGGATCATTCTTTGAATCCATTGTTTCCTCTCTTCCAGTGAGTGCTTCAAGATAAGGCACAAAAAACTCTGCCACTGCAAGAAGAAAATCTGGCACAACAAGCACTCGAGGTTGCTGCATACGAATTACAACTAATTTTGATGACATACGCCACCTATAGTCTATCAAGAACATTGTTGAAATGGGTGTATCATCAATTCCAGCTTCACCGCTTGTTCATCATCAACATTATCATTACCGCCAGCGTTATCACGTTACGGTTGGAGGCGACAGTCCATGTGCGATGTTCAAGAAGCTTTTGTAGTAACAATTTATGGACAATTTTTGCAATATTAGAGTGACTATGAATCAAAGGAGGTTGAACCATGTTCCTACCTAGAAAAATACATCTTTATTTTCAAATTTTCTTCTTGTAACTGCAACTCATTTTTGAAACCAACAGTATAGGAGCGATCATCAGTATCTGCATTTTTTCTCTCAAGTCCTGCTTTCTCAAGACTCTTAATTTCATTTGTTGGATGATTTTTTATATCTCCAAACTTAGAATCGTGGATTTTATCTTTGTTGCTACTACTGACGGATTTTTCAATTATCGGAGCAGAAACCTGTTCTATTTCTTCTTTCAGCTAGTGTCTTGCAGGTGCAACATAATCAGAAGGGCAACTAGATACAGTTTCATCACTCTTGACATCAATTGGCACCTGGAGACTAGAATGGGAAGCTTCACCATACATGTCTTCCAAAGCAGGTTGCTCCCTTCTCTCATAACTTGCTTTCCTAATGGATTGTTCCTCCATTTTTTATGATTTTCCATGTCAAGAAATTCAGATCCATGGCCCCTACTAAAAGGTTCTGCTTCCAATTGTAACGACTGACTTTCTAGTGCAACAGAGTCAGAAAAACTAGAGACAGCTTTCTCAGTCTTAACATCATTTGGCATCTGGGGACTCGAGAAGTCCTTAAAATGTTTTTCTGAAATATTGCTGTCAGATGTGGTGCAATGATCATCTGGTGTGGAGATGACTTCAACTTCATTACACAACCTTGCCTCCCAAGAGGAAATCTGTGGCCCTCCCTTTCCTTCAAGAAACTCACGCGCAAGGGTAACATGTGTAAGTATCGGTTGAACATGATTTTGGATTGGACCATCTTTGACAGTCTTAATATCACCAGATGAGACACTAACAGATTCAGCGGTTTTAAGCTTACTTTCATCAAATAGCTTTGCCACTGGTATCTCACCAATGTTGTTTAAAGGCTTCTTTTTGGATTTGTATTCTAGTTCCTGAATGATTTCCCGAATAACATAATAACTGCCACTAACTTCTTTCTGGGTATGTTTTATTGCTGGGAGTTTTCCAGCATTCTCTGATTGATACTTATTCATAAAAGACTCCACCATAGCTGCCTTCACAACAGGTCTGACTGCTACTTCATACACTTCATCAGTATTTGTATGCGGTCCAAACACTCTGTCATATGCATAAGCAGTAGCTGGATTATACTCATTTCTCACAATCTTATCGCCATCAGCATACCACGCGATCTCGTCTCCTCTCTGATACTCTCTTTCACTCAACGGTCTAAACCGAATCGTCACAGAAATGCTATCACCAGGCGTGGAAGAATCATGAGGCTCCGTGATTACCTCCTCCATTGCAGAAGAAAAACCTTGAGCGTCGTAATGAGTTAATTCATTTTGACCACGACTCTGAGTCATGGACCGGCCACTGAGTTCCGAAATCGTCATGTGATATTATGAGCTCGAGGCATTGAGCAATATATGATGAAAACTTAGTCCTAGTGATGGGAACTGCTACCAAAACTTGAATAAATAGGAGTTGATCCAGGCATCTGTTGTGGGGACTAGGAGAATGTTCTATCATGACATCACTAAGTTTCACAAGATCCTCAATGTTCACGGCACTGTCATATGGTAATGAATCAATAGATGGATCCAAGTTGACAATAACAACCTTCCTTCCAATTAGACTGAGGAACTGAAACATGCCATTACAGTAAGTTGTTTTCCTTGGCCAAAGAAGTTGCCTTTGTAAGATCTGAGGATGTACCAGAAGTAACTTCATTTTCTCCAAAAATTAGTTCTTCAGCAACCCGACCTCCCATGCAGACATCAAGGCTGGCAAGCATCTGTTTACGGTTGTAACTCGTCTCATCCTTGTCAGGCCGTTGAGAAACCATGCCGAGAGTCATCCCACGAGGAACAATAATTGCCTTGTGAACAGGAAATGCACCATCAGTATGAATTGCCACTTAAGGCATGACCATCCTCATGGAAAGCAGTATTCTTTCTTGACTCCTCATATATAACATCCAATTTGCATTCACTTCCCACTAGAATCTTATCCCATGCAAACTCTAAATGACTCATGCTTAAGCAAGTAAGTTGGTTTTTAGGGGTACCCTAGAATGATTTCGGTAAGCAAAATTAAGAGTCGCCCTTTGTGCTTTGTTGACAACTTCAAATTGTTTCTTTCCTCCTCCAAGAGAAATGTTATGCACTTTCATGTATCTATCCTTCAATCATGCTTTAAGTTCACTTGGAAATGGCACACTTGAATGAACACTTTGTACTTGCATCTTAATTAAGACATCTTGATTGAACATCCTCTAAACTTGACTTGTACAGACAAAACTATGAATCTTTGATTAAAATTGAATCACTTTCAATATGTCTGAGTTAATATATGGGAAAATAAATCCACAGATGAACACAACCTGGACTGATGAACCTTGACCATGATAATTCGGACCAAACTTCTCATAGGACATTGCTTGATAAACTGATGATTCCTCACAAGACCACTTGACCTTGAATAATCATCTCTTGAGAAAATGGACCATTGATACAGATACTTGCAAATGAAGTAATCCCCTGATAGTTTGACCTTAATTACACATGAATAGCTATACTCGATTCTAAGCCGTTCCTTTGCCATGAATCTCCCTACAAAAATTGAAAAATATTTTTGGTATTCTGGTTAGAGGTTAGTAAACATGAACAACAAAAATCAAGTAAGAAACACACAAGGGTGCCTGGAGAACCATAAAGTATGATCTTGTTTGTGGAATGATATGCAAATAAAATGTGGGATCTTAGGGGTAAAAATTAGGGTATTACAGCTGCCCCTATTTAAGATTCTTCTATCCGGAGATATGAAGATTGACATCTTTGTCTCGACTAGATAGAAGAGACTTAAATATAACAATAAACCTGATTTTTAGCCCTAAGAGACCACAAAATGATATGATTATGCTAATGGTATGCAAACACAAGACCTTTGTGGGGAGAAAGTGCCACAGGAGACAAACAAAAAACTCGGGAGAAAAATAAGAAAAGAGACTCCACAAGGGAAAACAAAAGAGCAAGATCCTATTCCGATAAAGGAAAGTAAACGACTCAACGGGAAAAGAGATACCAATTTCCAGTTACTGGGCGAAGATAGTTGATCCAAAGAGAACAGGTAAAATGCTTCTACTGGTTACTGAGTAGAAAATAAGCGTAATAAACCAAAGGGGGTGAGAATATTACCAACTACCAATTAATAGATAGCACAATAAAGGCAATATACTCAAAAGGGTGAAGAAACATTACCGGATACCCAGTACTAGGTATAAAAATTTGGGTAACGAACTCACAAGGAAAGATTACCGACTACCGATTACTGGGTAGAAAAATATGTCGATAACTGACCAAAAAGGATGAGCAAAATACTCAAAAGGGTGAAGAAACATTACCGGATACCCAGTACTAGGTAGAAAATTTTGGGTAATGAACTCACAAGGAAAGATTACCGACTACCGATTACTGGGTAGAAATATATGTCGATAACTGACCAAAAGGAGGAGACAAATGCTACCTACTACCTATCACTAGGTAGAAAATAAAGGCAATAAGCTCGGGAGGAAAGATTATCTTTTACCGGACAAATGGGTAAAGCATAACCAACCAAAAGGGGTGAGAAATATTACCAGTCAATAGAGGTAATATACTCGAAAGGTGAAGAAACATTATCGGATACCCAGTACTAGGTAGAAAAATTTAGGTAATGAACTCACAAGGAATACCTGCTACCAATCAATGGGTAACTTAAATCCCACAACAAACTTCTCAAATAAAGAGACAACCATTTGTTGGGGTGAGTTTTATCTTGTTGGAGACATACAAGTTGCTTAAATAAAGAGACTGTCACATGAAGTTGCACAAGCAATCACCAAGAGAGTGTTATCAAAACACCGCTGGGGAAATCAAATCTTCATCTTCTGATGGGAATCAATAACAGATTCCTTCCGAGGAAAGTAAATCCTCAAAAATACCTTCTCGACATCCAGGTTTCACAGCCCAGGGAAATCCAAAATAACCGCTGCAAGAGACCAAAGTTCAATCCAGGAACAAACTGGAGAGAAACGGTCAAACAAGACTCGACCCCATGAGGAAATAACTCAAATGGGGAACATTTCCATCTAGATAAAAGCTGGGGAGGAAAGCTAAACAAACATCTTCCATGAGGCATAAACTCAGTGGGGAATTAAAAAGGATAGATATTTTCTGCTTAAGGGTGGACACTCTAATGGAGAGAGGACACACGCACTCCGCGGGGATAACAACACCGGCAAAAGGGAAACACCAAAAAATGCAAGATGCACAATGTAATAAAAACATGTTATGCTCAACCAAAATGAATGCGCATGCAATGTGTTGCGGTGGAAATAGGATATCAAACTATTAATGAGTTTGAATCGCGATTCAATTCACAACCGCTCTTTGATTTATCCGAAGGAAAAGGTCAAAAGAGGGAAAACCTATTTTGCATCGTAAACACAATGCGGGGAAAGATCTAGGGTTCGGGGGTTGGTTAAATTTAGGGAAGGTATTAGCACCCTAAACTTCTGTAGTACTCTACAGGAACCTTTTGTTCAAATGTTTACTATTTGCTTTACTTATTTGCTTAAGGTATATATACAAAGGGATTAAAAGTGAGAAAAGAGACCTAAGGGGTTAATTCTAAGTTTACTCGGCAAGACATCGCATCTTGTGCCTACGTATCCTTACGGGAGTGGAATCAGAGTAATCGTAGTTCCCCTCAAAAGGGAGGTTAGAGACTTCTTGACTGTGGTCAAGGTCTCAAGGGGAATAAACGCATCTTAAGGACACGCTTACGTGGAGTGTAGAAACTCCAAATTTCTACGTTGAAATGTTAAGTTGTAATTAGGGTTAAATTAGGTTAGGGATTCCGCGGCGGGAAACCCTAAAACGAGCGCGGCGGCTCTTTGACCTAATGCTAGGGGTAAAATGGTAGTTTTGCCTACGGCGAGGCATTTGTGAAAAGTTAGGGTTTGTAAGGTTGTAAGGGTTTGAAGTTGAGGACTATTGGTGCGGCGACCAAAAGCTAGACCTAACCTTCGGATGTGTTAATGTGACAGGATAACGGTAAAGGCGTGAGATAATCAAGTCATGCAAGCGGGAATAAAATGCGAAAAAGTAAACGCGATTATTGGTTCGCGAGGTTACATATAGGAAACAGATACAACAGTAATAAAACACACAAAACGAATGAAAGCGACGTAACAAGCTGCAAAATGAACAAACAAGGTTAATAGGCGAAAACGAACAATAGTCAGAAAGATTGTGAAACGAAAGCGCGAACCTTTGAGATTTTTATTGCTTATTTTTGACATAAGGAAAAGTTTTAAATTTAAAGAAAAGAATTTTAATATATAAAAGTTAAATTTAATTTTTTTCAAAAAAAACAGCTTAGTTTAATTATCTAAAAAAAAATTTATCTTAAAAAGGGTTTTAACTTAGATATTTTAAAAAAAGGTTTTTTTAAGTTATTTATTAAAAAAGTTTTTTATTATTATTAAGTGAAAAGAGGTTTTTTTTTAATTTTAAAAAAAGTTTTTAAAGTTATTTGTTTTATTTATTTTTTTAAAAAAACAGTTTTTTTAATTATAAAATAAAATGGTTAAAAAAAAGCAACTTAAAAACAAATAAAAAGGGTAAAAAAAACAAATTTTAAAAGCAAACAAAAAATGAAGGGGTTGGGCCGGTCATCACCTCCGGACCCAACCCGGTTGGTGAATCATAAGAACCAAAACGTAAGTTTAGGGTTTCAGAACCCTAATGTCATTCGCGACGCCGTTTGCATCTTCTTCTTCTCTCTCGATTCTTTCCATCTTCGCTTCCGTCTTTCTCTCTCGCGGCCATGTCTCACCCCTTGTTCGTATCACCTTCTCCACACTAAAAACAAAAAAAAACAGTTAATATGTTGATATGGGAATGGAGAGTTTACGGTGGGTTTTCGGTGATCGTTAACGATGATGAAGGCGATGATGATGTTATGATCTGAGCCTCGAAGTTGATTGCCCGTCGTTTTGATGAACGGCGGTGGTGGTATCCTTCGGTTTGTTCGCTCGTGGTTTTACGATGAGCTTCGTTTGTTCGTCGATGAACGGACCCTTGTGGCTTGGGTTTTCTGCTTGCGCCGTTGATTATCCCTCTTAGCTAGGGTTTCACCATGGTGAGATTGTCCCTTTTATAACTCTCTTCTGACTCGCTTTTGGGTCTTTTGGATGTTGGATTTGCGTTACTCTTTCACTGAGATATAATTTCGTATGATTTTGTCTGATTTGATTTTATCTGGATTTGTTTGGTTTTTCAGATACTGATTGGGTTCCAATTGGACGCTTTCTGATACGGATTGGATTTATCTGATACTGATTGAATCCTGTTTCCTCTTTTAGGATTTGATTGGGGTTTTTTGATTTCCAGCTGATATGATTTTTCTGATTTGATTCGAAGCTTTCCATTTTTGGGGTTTCTTGATTGAATATTACTTGACCCTATTTCGGATATGGATTCCCTCGGATTTCTTCTGATTTGTTTTGATTTTCGAACTGATTTGTTTTGATTCTTGATGCAGTTCGGGTTTTCGTTGGATATCTGCTTCTGATTTCTGGATTTCGGTTTTGAAACCTACATTAAATTTTCCTCTTCTTCTTTCAGGATAGGTATTACGGCTTCGGTCGCGTCAAACGATGCCGAGGAAGGTATACGACAATGATGACAATGTTCTGAGCCTTCGAGGGATATTCTTCGATGATGTCGCGGTTCAGAACAGGAGTTCTGGGCTTGTTGCGATTTCCTGCTTTTTCTGCTATGGTTTTGTGAACTCATCGAACTGATATGTTTGATCTGAACCTTTTTTCACTATTTCTGATATGGTTTTGTGAACTTGTTTCACTTTCTGATATGAGGGTTCTGCTTTGTGGTTTATCAGATGTGCATTTGTTACGCTTCCATGTGAGTTGCCTTGTGATAATCTAATTTGTCTCTTTTCTGATATAGGTCCAATCTACGGTTTGATCATCTTCTTTAACACCAGGCCCGCTGCTTGTACCCAACTGCGAAGTTTGAACTCTATTTCTTGATTCTTAGGGCAATGATGCTCTGACTGAGCCCTTGTCCTTTTCAAACACTTGACTGGTATGATTTATGCTGTGATTTGTGTTGTTGTCTGATGCTACTTCGGTGAGGTTATTCACTTTTTTGTGACTCCTTTAACTGATGCTTTCTGAACTTTTGGTACACTGTTTGATGCAGTTTGGTTTCATTTCATTTTTCTTGTTCTGTTTGAACTTGCTTTTTGGTAGCAGTTTGTGATCCAGCAGCAGCCTTTACTTTCCGTTCATGTTTGGGACTTGGTTTTCATGAACTCGGAATTGATGCAGTTTTTGGCACTTTCAGTTTGAATTTTCACTTACCTATGGCTGTTTTGTTTAGGCAGCTTATGAACTGTCTTGCTTTGAGTTCTGAATTCTGAACCTGGTACTGATGCTGTTGTGGATTTTCAGGTGTTGGAAATTTCGGAAATAAAACGACTCAGACCTGCCGGCATCCGGGTTTGAGTCCAAATTTGCCTTTGTATCAGTTTGGAAATCCAATTGCGGCAAAAGCGAATCAGTCCCGCTTCTTTTATCACTTCTATCTCTCGGATGTCCCGTAATGATAAGAACAGGTGTTACCTGATCTGACGCCAACGGCGCGGATTGGTAACGGGGGTAGGACGCAGCTTCGGTTGTGCCACTCCCGACACTCGATGATGACACTGTTCTGAGAGTATCAAAAACAATTTCTAACCTTTCTTCTATTCTGTTTGTGCTGTTTTGATGTGCAGGTGAATCGGGGATTCGTGGAGAAGCTCAAGGGACACCGCGAAGGACACTTAGAAATTTTTAGGACTTAGGACCTTTTTAGAGTGAATGTAACATTTGTAACAGCAATTCAGAATGTGAAACAATTTCCTCCTTTTTGTATAATGATATCTTTATGAAATAAAAATTCCCGAAAGTTTTCATTTATCCATGATCGTTCAACTTGAATCCATTTATATTTATTTCTAGTTATAAATTGCAAACATTTGTGAATAAGTCCACAAATATTTAAATTCATTATTCTAGTCATAAATCATAACTATTCGCGAATGATATTCTTGTTCATGCACTTGTCTCATTTGTAGTCTTAATCTCAGCACTTGATTAAATTCAATTGCATTCCAACTTAAATGCTAACCAACAAATTTATAACCAAACACGGATGTGCGCCGTAATCACAACAGATTCAGTATCAATGATAACCTTGCCCGTAATTGAATTCCACTGACCAAATACTGTGAGCAACATTTCAATAATACCCAATTAAAACTGCGTCTTATTAACAGAAACGGAAGTGCTCTGGAAGTAAACCATGAGCGATGAAATGGATCTTAAATCCAGTTGTGCCCGACGAATTTCGATACCGAACACATGGAATTGGCGCCTTGATATAATCAAACCAGGTGATAATTAAATGCCTCAGAAAATAGTGTCTCAAGTGTCTCAAAGCTCAGTAAAAGCCCTTTTCAAGGAAAATGACCAAAATACCCCTGGAACCAATCCTGCAAAACAAATACCTCCATGACTTGATAGTGGTTAGCAGATGCACAGATGAGATGCTATGCGAAATGACTGACTAAATATAAGGGTAAAATTTGGGGTATTACAGTTGCCCCTATTTAAATAGCTACACCGGACGATTTGAGTGACAGAGACTCGAGGAATCGTGGTGGAGAGATTTAAATATAAATAACCGAAAATTTTACCCTTATATGCGACGATATGCAATGCTATGGACAAAACGAGAACAGCTTAATGCAGATGATACCATGAATATGATATGATGCGTATGCTGGAATGATGAATATGACGACACAGGGACAGACGCTACGAGAAGAAACACACTGGGGAAAACGACGCGCTGGGACACAGCACGACCTGGGGAATTCTAAAAATGATGGTCAACTGGCGCGACCACGACCAATTGTCCCCTTTTTAGAAAGAACTGGAATGAGATTCTCAAATGGAGATGGCACCTGTGGGACGGCCTCCACCGGGGAATCTAAAGGTAAAACTGGATCACGCACGATTGCAAGATCGATCGCAGAAGGCTGGAGCATTGAGCAAAGAATAACATCCAAGCTTCTGTAAACTATCCCTCGTGACAGGATCAAACGGTCCTTTCGGAACTCCGTAGCAAATATACAGGGTAAAAAAAACCGGCTGTATGCCAAAATAAATGGACTTAAAATGGTAATGACAAGATCCTAAATGGAGATGGCACCTATGAGACGGCCTCCACTTGGGAATGTCTAATAATAAGACTGGATCTACACGATTGCAAGATCGATTACAGAATGCTGGAGCATTGAGCAAAGAATAACATCCAAGCTTCTATAAACTATCCTTCGTGATGGGATCGAATGGACTTTTCGGAAATCCGTAGAAAATACAGGGTAAAAAGAACCGGCTGTATGCCAAAATAAATGGACTTTGATGGGAAATGCCCTGATAAGCTTCTCGAGGGAGAACTGTCACTTATCGTTGGAAGGGACTTATGTGCCAAAATGAATAAGCACTCAAATAAAGAGGTTGCTGCTTATCTGATATATCAATTTTCTCATATTTAAGGTCGGCGCCTGGAATACGATTCTGATAAATGAACTTCTTCATACTTCAAGATCGTGCTCTCCTGAATATGATTCCGCTCCTTCTTTTACTAAAGGGTAAATGAACTTCTTCATACTTCAAGATCGTGCTCTCCTGAATATGATTCCGCTCCTTCTTTTACTAAAGGGTAAATGAACTTCCTCATACTTCAAGATCGTGCTCTCCTGAATATGATTCCGCTCCTTCTTTTACTAAAGGGTAAATGAACTTCTTCATACTTCAAGATCGTGCTCTCCTGAATATGATTCCGCTCAAACCTCCCCGTACTTCAAGATCGTGCTCTCCTGAATACGATTTGGTTCACACCTCCCCATACTTCAAGACGACAAGGAAAATGGAAGCCCAACTGCTCAATGGAGATGGCCATTTGTTGCGCGTCATAACGAAGATAGGATTGGCTTCTCAATGCGAGAAATGTCGCTTACCGATGTTGTAAGATGTAAGGTTGTAAAGTGTTGTACTGATAGATTTTCCAGGCGTGAACTGGCGTGTATCTGTAAAGACTTGTGATTGATTTTCTTGAAAGATAGTGCAAAATAAATGCACATCCGGGTATAATGATAAGCTTCTCAGGCGAGAACAGTCGCGTATCTGGCATGGTATGGTGAAAATCTTCAGATGGTGCAAAATAAATGCACGCCCGGTTGGGCTCGACGACCGACAATACTGAGATTCAATCTAGGATCGAGCTAGAAAGAAGACTGGTAATCAAGACTCCGTCGAGGGAATGATCTCGAAGGGTAGATATCTTATCCTAGTGAGGAAAGATAGCTGAAGTAACCGTCATCCACGAGGATCGAGCTCTGTGGGGAAACTGGACACACTTACGTATTTTATGCTTAGGGCTGACAATCTATTTGGAGAGAATGGACGAACCCAGTTACTCGGCGGTAACAACCAATGATGGTGAAACATAATGAACCTGTGAATGCTAACGCATATGTTAATGCATATGTTAATATGAATGTATGTTAATGTCTATGTAGTTGAATATGCGAGATGTTATGAAATGAGTATGTAATGAGTATGTAATGAATATGTAATGAATATGTAATGAATATATAATGAATATGTAATGAATATGTAATGAATATGTAATGAATATGTAATGAAATAGGCATGTGATGCTTATGCCCTTGCGTATACTGACGAAACAGACTAGAGACAGGACGAGAGATGAAATAAACATCTCGACGGAGATACCCTGCGTTCTCTGCAACCAATACGTCAATCATGGGAAGGAATGGTAGGACCAAATCTGGTTTTAAAGTTCTGAATTCTCTGGGGAGAAGGTAATCTGCTTGGGTGTACAGTATCATGTCTTCACATGGGGAGAAGAAAACCTGAGGGACACTTTTGAGTTACCCAAGAAAAAGTTGTCAGCTTATAGTCTCTCTGGGGACTATGATGAGGCAATAGCTTAGGAGCCTGTTGCAACACTGAGATTTACTGGGGAACGAAGGCCGCCGTGAGTAAAATCCGTCGGGTGCATGAAGAAAAGTTGTGAAACCACATGGCCTTGATCTTGAAGGACCTTATAGTAGTCGCCATTTGTTTCCTTTAAAAACATGGTGCCCCAGGATACTTGCGTTGCGAGGTAGGGTCATCTCAAGAGGATTTTATAGAGAACACCGAGTCCGGTTGCCCCATTGTTCTCAAACTCTTTGAGAGATTTGTCAGGTCTCGACATAACTGGCACAAATTAATCGTGTTACAACGAAATCTTTGAGAAATAGCTCTTAAGAACGTCAGACTCGCGTTGGTAAGCGAATTGGGAAACCGCCTGCCCCTGTTTAGCAGGATCTTCAAGTTCCATGGGTTATGTCCATATATAAATCTCTAAGATATCAAGCAAAGTCATCATGCCAGAAATGCCTATCCTGGGCTTGTCAATGTACACATATATTTGTCTTAAATTTTTTGTTTTGAAAAAGATATCGCAATAACTAGTGACCAAAATCATTAGTCAGGATATAAGTTTTAATTATAATGCCAACATGAATTTTTCTGAGCATAGCTCGTAGGAGTCAGGAAACGTGGTCTTGTCGAGTATGCTTTCAACCGAAGTCCTACTTCAATTAGGTCTTTTAAAGGTTGTATCGTGGCTCGGTTCACGGTTTAAGAAACAAAAGGATAAAGGCTCAAAGTTATATTTGTACCCACCCCTTCTTCGTGATGTTCTCCAATCCTATGTCAGTTAACCGGATACGAACGCTCATATCTCAAGCGGATTTGCTATGGTCGAGAACTTATCAAGGCTTTGGACATGGCAGTCACTCACCTATTTCTAATGGCAATTCGATCACACGACCTTGTTCTTTATAGGGATCCTAAAAACTAATGGTTGGTTGCTCTTATTCCCTAACTTTTTCCTGGACAACGTCTTTTAATCTGACTTTGGAGTCCAGCGGGATGCCCCAGTTTTGCCTAAGTCTCCTTCATAGGTTTTGACTTAGCGGGCTCTTATTTTTTTTGCGCAAGTCGTGTAAATCTTTTGAAAGGCTCGCGACTGCCCCACTCCTTAGGTAACCGAGGGATAGTCATCGTATTGGACTCCTTAAGATGCTAAGGATAAATTCTCGAAGGTTTGCTCTTCCTTTTTGAGGATCTAAGCGCTCGATCGGTTTAACTGAAACCTACCCAGCCCCAGGTTAGGATGAAGGTTCTTAAAAGGAAAGAAAACTCCTACTTCAAGGCTCAAAGGGTTGACTAGGGATTAACATCCTTATATCTCCAGTGTTTGGAATTTGAAACAATGCCTTACATCATCAGCAGGTTTTAATTGAAAGCATACGACAAGAAATCTGACGTTTTGGGTTCGTCATCCTCCCCCCAATTCTCCATCAGAACAAGAGATCGGGTAAAGTTGGCATTATGATTTATGAAAACTTTTTTTTTTGAATGAGTGAAACGAATGGATTTATTCAAGACAAACATATGCGTTGCATTAATTAATCGAAGATAAACAAGTTCGTACATGCTAAATATGCTTAATCAAAGAGAAATACATATAAATGAACTGTCGGAAAAATCCTTCTAAATGGTTTATGAAATCCAAAAGCAACAGTTTCCTTTGGCGGAGCCTTAATGGAAAGGTTGTCTGGCTTATGATCGCTGTGAGTAGTCATGGCTTGCCCCAGTTATGCTGGTCACATCTTCGACAGTTTTCAGTCGTTGCTTCAAAATAACTTTCCCCGATTCTTTGTTGATCCCGGTCATATCATCTTGAGGGTTACTGAAATGAAGCGAGCTAGGCCTTTGAATAATTACTGGATTCGGATGATTTGCCACAGGAGTAGCATGCTTTGCAGAATTCGAACTTGACAAGTAAGGGACCCCGAGAGGAGTCTCGATCTTCATCTGAGCATCGCTAAAAGACAACTTCTTCGTTTCTAGCAAATTCCTGACAACTTTCTTAAGAGCATAGCAATTCTCTAGATCATGGCCGGGCGCACCCTCATGAAATAAACAATGAGCGGCAGCGTTGTAACTTGCAGGTAACGGATTAGGCGGAGGACCCAAAGCACGGGTGGTAATCAGACCCTGTTGTACCAAATGGGGGTACAACTCAGTGAAAGTCATCGGAATTGGAGGACAAGGCTTATACTGACTTTTACGGAGGTAAGGAACCTGATCCTATGATTGTTGGTGAACAGGAGCGTTGGGCACTCGTTGACTGTTGACAGGAACTTGCATGGGCGGATAACCGGAAGGCTGTTGATAAACCGGTGCTTGATATACCGGAGCTGACTGCACAGGCTGGTATGTAGGAAACTGCTGATTGAAAGGAGATGCAACAGTAGCTACATAGGGTTGTTGGCCATATTGAATCGGATAACCTTGAACATAACTCTGCTGAGGTTTCCAAGGTTGAGGAGTAGCCATTTTGCGGTTCCTCGAACGTGCAGGTCCTTTACCATGGTCGGAGTTAGGAGTTTTGCACTTCGGAGGGGTAGCTCGTCGAACTGTTTGAGCACTAGGAGGCACCAAACTGAATTGAAGACCGTGAGGAGGTACATTCTCGACAGTAACAGCTGGTTGAGGTTCCATAGCGGTATTAGTAATCTCAGAAACAACAGTAGACTGAGCATCCACCTTCACACTAAGAGCTCGTAACATCTCCAAAATCTGCCCTACACTTCCTCGAAGATCTTCGAGTTCATGGCTGACATGGTTGATCTCTTGGTTTTGATCTTCCATCCTTTTGAAGGGTCGTATTGATGCAGAGAACTCAGGGTGACAAAACTGGAGGGTGAGAAAACCGCGTATGAGAAAACGGGAGACACATGCAATGCAAAAGTATGATGCTAAAATGTGAATGTAAATGAAGATTTCATGGAATTCAAATATTTACGAATATTGCGGAATACCCATGAAACTTTTAATTTATTGAAGACAGATTACAAATAACATTCTTGCAACCAAGATAGCTAAATAAAAGCCTAAAAAGTCCTAGAGAAAGCATCTTCCACAACTTCAGTGAGCAGACGGAGAGTCGGAGGAAAATAAATATTCGTAGAGCCTCCTCTTCTTGTAGGATTGTATCTCATCATTCTTTGACTGAATCTGCTTTTGAAGTTTTTCGTACTCGCTGACCATCACATGGTATTTGTTCTTCCATGATTCTGCTTCGCATTGTGATTTCTTCAAAGCGATCTTCAAAGTCTCAGCTTCAGTCATGAAACACTGGACAGGCTCTTCCCTTTGAGGTAAAGGATCTTGGCGAGAGTAGGGCATCTTCAACTCAATAGCTCTTCCTCGGACCCATTGAAGGTATGGTTCCATGGACACACAATTAGGTCTTCCCAAACATTCTTTGTCCTTCCTATGCAGATGATTCCAAGAGGATAGAATCTGATCTTGAAGCTTTTTGTCGTCTTTGAAAAAGATTTTCTCCACATGAATACCTTTAGGCGGTTCCTTCAAGGGGTATCCCAACTGTCGGCGAGCTAGGACTGGATTGTAGCTGATTCCTCCATTGAAACTGAGCAAAGGCACATTGTTGAAGTTTCCACAACTATCAATGATCGATATCCCATCGTACATGCGATTATACCAATCAATATCAGAGTGAGTTAAAGCCATAACTTTTTGCGACCAACGTTCTTGATTAAGTCTCCAGAATGGACCGGACTTGGGTAAGTGAGAAATAAACCACTTGTATAGTAATGGCACATAACATGTAATCATTCCTCCACCATGAAAGTTTCGGAGATGTACTGAATGATAAGTATTACCCAATAGCGTTGGAACTGGATTTCTCCTCATGAAGGTCTTAATTGCATTAAGGTCCACAAACCCCTCAAAACTAGGAAAAAGCAGCAACCCATAAATAAGCAAAGCAAATATTGTTTCAAAGGCAAACATGTCTTTATGATCGGCATAAAATTGGGCCTTCTTAATTAGGAAGTCCCTGAGAAAACCGGAGGTCCCCCCTTTGGTGATCATATTGTTCTTGACATCGGATATCCTTAGACAAATGGCTTTAGCAATATCTCGTTCTTTAGGGTCTTCCTCCAAGAAAGGGAATGGAGACTTATCCAAGATAGGCAATCCCATCAACTGAGAGTACTCTTCTAAGGTAGGTAAAAGCTGATAATCTGGAAAGGTGAAGCAGTGATAATCTGGATCATAAAACTGTAGCAAAGTCACAAGAAGTCCTTCGTTTGCTTGAACCTTCAACAAAGACAATAGCCTTCCATATCTGTTTTGGAACTTTTCTGGATCTTGAACCAAATCTCTTAGCTTCTCTAGGACTTCCAAATTAAAACCCTTAAAAGTAAATTTCAAAGTATGCTTCCTAGAGTGATCCATGGTATCCTGCAATATTTATAAATAGAGTTTGAATTCCATGAAATCTTAATGCGATGTTTTATGAACGCAACGCATGAAAACACACAAAGTCCTAGGTTAAAGGTATGTGAGCGGAGTCAAGGTCTACCCATCCAGAAAGGAGTGTACTATAGGTTAGTTGTACCTGCAGAACAAGGTTCTAAAAAGTGCCCAAAGTCATCAGCCCATCTTTCGGATATTATCAACCTTTCGATTGACTCGGGGGTTAATAATATTCTCAAGAGAACCTCTTTTGAGTGTAGTATCGCGTAGCAACCGTTGTAGGATTACTCCCACATAGCTCCCGCACTACGTCCTAAATAAGGCCAAGGTGGTGTTAAGGTACTACGGTCCCCAATATCACAGACTCCAATCGACCATGGAAAAAGTTTTTACGATTACTCGTTCAACCGAACCATTTTCGAAAAGGTCTCAACTGAGCGGTGATTCTCGAATCAGCTTGGTCGGGATTCAACTCCCTATAAGCCTCATCGAATACATCCCCATCCTATAATAATGTCACTAGTCCGGGCGTAGGACTTATCTCACAACACAAGGAACAGTCCCCCAGTCAAAGTACAATATATACATGCAAATGAATAGCAAAGCAAATGGTAATAAATATGAACAAATTAGGGATAACCCTCAAAAGTTGAGACATCCCCAGTGAAGTCGCCATTTTCTGTTGCGGTGGAAATAGGATATCAAACTATTAATGAGTTTGAATCGCGATTCAATTTACAACCGCTCTTTGATTTATCCGAAGGAAAAGGTCAAAAGAGGGAAAACCTATTTTGCATCGTAAACACAATGCGGGGAAAGATCTAGGGTTCGGGGGTTGGTTAAATTTAGGGAAGGTATTAGCACCCTAAACTTCTGTAGTACTCTACAGGAACCTTTTGTTCAAATGTTTACTATTTGCTTTACTTATTTGCTTAAGGTATATATACAAAGGGATTAAAAGTGAGAAAAGAGACCTAAGGGGTTAATTCTAAGTTTACTCGGCAAGACATCGCATCTTGTGCCTACGTATCCTTACGGGAGTGGAATCAGAGTAATCGTAGTTCCCCTCAAAAGGGAGGTTAGAGACTTCTTGACTGTGGTCAAGGTCTCAAGGGGAATAAACGCATCTTAAGGACACGCTTACGTGGAGTGTAGAAACTCCAAATTTCTACGTTGAAATGTTAAGTTGTAATTAGGGTTAAATTAGGTTAGGGATTCCGCGGCGGGAAACCATAAAACGAGCGCGGCGGCTCTTTGACCTAATGCTAGGGGTAAAATGGTAGTTTTGCCTGCGGCGAGGCATTTGTGAAAAGTTAGGGTTTGTAAGGTTGTAAGGGTTTGAAATTGAGGACTATTGGTGCGGCGACCAAAAGCTAGACCTAACCTTCGGATGTGTTAATGTGACAGGATAACGGTAAAGGCGTGAGATAATCAAGTCATGCAAGCGGGAATAAAATGCGAAAAAGTAAACGCGATTATTGGTTCGCGAGGTTACATATAGGAAACAGATACAATAGTAATAAAACACACAAAACGAATGAAAGCGACGTAACAAGCTGCAAAATGAACAAACAAGGTTAATAGGCGAAAACGAACAATAGTCAGAAAGATTGTGAAACGAAAGCGCGGACCTTTGAGATTTTTATTGCTTATTTTTGACATAAGGAAAAGTTTTAAATTTAAAGAAAAGAATTTTAATATATAAAAGTTAAATTTAATTTTTTTCAAAAAAAACAGCTTAGTTTAATTATCTAAAAAAAAATTTATCTTAAAAAGGGTTTTAACTTAGATATTTTAAAAAAAGGTTTTTTTAAGTTATTTATTAAAAAAGTTTTTTATTATTATTAAGTGAAAAGAGGTTTTTTTTTTAATTTTAAAAAAAGTTTTTAAAGTTATTTGTTTTATTTATTTTTTTAAAAAAACAGTTTTTTTAATTATAAAATAAAATGGTTAAAAAAAAGCAACTTAAAAACAAATAAAAAGGGTAAAAAAAACAAATTTTAAAAGCAAACAAAAAATGAAGGGGTTGGGCCGGTCATCACCTCCGGACCCAACCCGGTTGGTGAATCATAAGAACCAAAACGTAAGTTTAGGGTTTCAGAACCCTAATGTCATTCGCGGTGCCGTTTGCATCTTCTTCTTCTCTCTCGATTCTTTCCATCTTCGCTTCCGTCTTTCTCTCTCGCGGCCATGTCTCACCCCTTGTTCGTATCACCTTCTCCACACTAAAAACAAAAAAAACAGTTAATATGTTGATATGGGAATGGAGAGTTTACGGTGGGTTTTCGGTGATCGTTAACGATGATGAAGGCGATGATGATGTTATGATCTGAGCCTCGAAGTTGATTGCCCGTCGTTTTGATGAACGGCGGTGGCGGTCTCCTTCGGTTTGTTCGCTCGTGGTTTTACGATGAGCTTCGTTTGTTCGTCGATGAACGGACCCTTGTGGCTTGGGTTTTCTGCTTGCGCCGTTGATTGTCCCTCTTAGCTAGGGTTTCACCATGGTGAGATTGTCCCTTTTATAACTCTCTTCTGACTCGCTTTTGGGCCTTTTGGATGTTGGATTTGCGTTACTCTTTCACTGAGATATAATTTCGTATGATTTTGTCTGATTTGATTTTATCTGGATTTGTTTGGTTTTTCAGATACTGATTGGGTTCCAATTGGACGCTTTCTGATACGGATTGGATTTATCTAATACTGATTGAATCTTGTTTCCTCTTTTAGGATTTGATTGGGGTTTTTTGATTTCCGGCTGATATGATTTTTCTGATTTGATTCGAAGCTTTCCATTTTTGGGGTTTCTTGATTGAATATTACTTGACCCTATTTCGGATATGGATTCGCTCGGATTTCATCTGATTTGTTTTGATTTTCGAACTGATTTGTTTTGATTCTTGATGCAGTTCGGGTTTTCGTTGGATATCTGCTTCTGATTTCTGGATTTCGGTTTTGAACCTACATTAACTTTTCCTCTTCTTCTTTCAGGATAGGTATTACGGCTTCGGTCACGTCAAACGATGCCGAGGAAGGTATACGGCAATGATGACAATGTTCTGAGCCTTCGAGGGATATTCTTCGATGATGTCGCGGTTCAGAACAGGAGTTCTGGGCTTGTTGCGATTTCCTGCTTTTTTTGCTATGGTTTTGTGAACTCATCGAACTGATATGTTTGATCTGAACCTTTTTTCACTATTTCTGATATGGTTTTGTGAACTTGTTTCACTTTCTGATATGAGGGTTCTGCTTTGTGGTTTATCAGATGTGCATTTGTTACGCTTCCATGTGAGTTGCCTTGTGATAATCTAATTTGTCTCTTTTCTGATATAGGTCCAATCTACGGTTTGATCATCTTCTTTAACACCAGGCCCGCTGCTTGTACCCAACTGCGAAGTTTGAACTCTATTTCTTGATTCTTAGGGCAATGATGCTCTGACTGAGCCCTTGTCCTTTTCAAACACTTGACTGGTATGATTTATGCTGTGATTTGTGTTGTTGTCTGATGCTACTTCGGTGAGGTTATTCACTTTTTTGTGACTCCTTTAACTGATGCTTTCTGAACTTTTGGTACACTGTTTGATGCAGTTTGGTTTCATTTCATTTTTCTTGTTCTGTTTGAACTTGCTTTTTGGTAGCAGTTTGTGATCCAGCAGCAGCCTTTACTTTCCGTTCATGTTTGGGACTTGGTTTTCATGAACTCGGAATTGATGCAGTTTTTGGCACTTTCAGTTTGAATTTTCACTTACCTATGGCTGTTTTGTTTAGGCAGCTTATGAACTGTCTTGCTTTGAGATCTGAATTCTGAACCTGGTACTGATGCTGTTGTGGATTTTCAAGTGTTGGAAATTTCGGAAACAAAACGACTCAGACCTGCCGGCATCCGGGTTTGAGTCCAAATTTGCCTTTGTATCAGTTTGGAAATCCAATTGCGGCAAAAGCGAATCAGTCCCGCTTCTTTTATCACTTCTATCTCTCGGATGTCCCGTAATGATAAGAACAGGTGTTACCTGATCTGACGCCAACGGCGCGGATTGGTAACGGGGGTAGGACGCAGCTTCGGTTGTGCCACTCCCGGCACTCGATGATGACACTGTTCTGAGAGTGTCAAAAACAATTTCTAACATTTCTTCTATTCTGTTTGTGCTGTTTTGATGTGCAAGTGAATCGGGGATTCGTGGAGAAGCTCAAGGGACACCGCGAAGGACACTTAGAAATTTTTAGGACTTAGGACCTTTTTAGAGTGAATGTAACATTTGTAACAGCAATTCAGAATGTGAAACAATTTCCTCCTTTTTGTATAATGATATCTTTATGAAATAAAAATTCCCGAAAGTTTTCATTTATCCATGATCGTTCAACTTGAATCCATTTATATTTATTTCTAGTTATAAATTGCAAACATTTGTGAATAAGTCCACAAATATTTAAATTCATTATTCTAGTCATAAATCATAACTATTCGCGAATGATATTCTTGTTCATGCACTTGTCTCATTTGTAGTCTTAATCTCAGCACTTGATTAAATTCAATTGCATTCCAACTTAAATGCTAACCAACAAATTTATAACCAAACACGGATGTGCGCCGTAATCACAACAGATTCAGTATCAATGATAACCTTGCCCGTAATTGAACTCCACTGACCAAATACTGTGAGCAACAATTCAATAATACCCAATTAAAACTGCGTCTTATTAACAGAAACGGAAGTGCTCTGGAAGTAAACCATGAGCGATGAAATGGATCTTAAATCCAGTTGTGCCCGACGAATTTCGATACCGAACACATGGAATTGGCGCCTTGATATAATCAAACCAGGTGATAAATAAATGCCTCAGAAAATAGTGTCTCAAGTGTCTCAAAGCTCAGTAAAAGCCCTTTTCAAGGAAAATGACCAAAATACCCCTGGAACCAATCCTGCAAAACAAATACCTCCATGACTTGATAGTGGTTAGCAGATGCACAGATGAGATGCTATGCGAAATGACTGACTAAATATAAGGGTAAAATTTGGGGTATTACACAATGCTTATGAGTATGAATATGCTGACAAAACAGACAAAAAAAGGCAAACAGAGGATGAACAAAACATCACAACACCACTGAAATACTCGGCTTATCTCAGCAAATTAGAGATATCATTGGAGATCGTGCTGGGGATCAGCAACAGAAACCCTGCAAGAGATACACAAGAGCCATCAAAGGAAAATAAATCCTACTACAAGGCTCAAACCTCGTTGAGGAAATGGAGATACCGCTTGGGGAGGAGACCCCAAAGATCAATCTTCAACCATCAATAATTCAACAATATGAACTCCGCTTCGAGAAAAAAAAACTGTTGGAGAAAACAAAGCAACACAAATTTTCCAACTCTACCTGGGAAATAAGAAGTTAACATCATAGCAAAAAGTCAAACTGTGGGGGATTTTAAATCAACACCCAATCACAAGGTGAGAGAAAACCCGACAGGTGACTGCTATGTCAACACTTCTTAGAAGTAAGCAACATTGTTCTCTACTTGTGGAATAATCCAAAGTAAATATGCATAACCTCTGCTAGGAATCATTAAAGACAAGTCTACGCATGGGCAATAACATCAAGGAGAGGTGGTCCTCAAACTACTCAACTGTCTGATCATAACCTGGCTGGATGAAGGAGACATACTCATCTGGAGAAGATTTTGAATCAAGACTTAGCTGGGAAAACCGAATAATATCCATCTGGTTATCCATAGGAACAAAACTCTGCTAAGGGAATATCAGCAAACCCTATTGGAGAAACCTTAACACAACTCTACTGCGGAACTGCCAATAAATTCTACCAGAGGAGCAAGAAATAACTCTGCTGAGGAAAACATCAACAAACTCTACTGAGGAGAATAAGAATCTGATGAAGGTCATATCCTATCTTTCACAACCAGTAGTGATAAATGTGTATCCTCTGCACATGATCAACAAGGATGATACTCTGGGTACTAACAACCTTGAGAGAAAAACTTGGAATTGCGGGGATGATTAAGAAGTTAACATCATAGCAAAAAGTCAACCTGCAGGGGATTTTAAAGCTCAACACAGGGTGAGAGAAAACCCAACAGTTGACTACTATATCAATACTTCTTAGAAAGGAAATATGGTTCAAATTGGCCATAAGAGCAAAGAATTATAACGGAGGAGGTAGGAACCTGCCAGGGATTCCTCTTCAAGTTTTATCACAGAACATGATGGGATCCAACAATCACATTCACACTTAAATATGCTTGATCATAAACAGGTTAGGGAAGGAGAACCATGCTCAAATTGAAGAAATCTGAATCAAGACTTTGCAGGGGGAATCCAAGTTAAAAATGCTTGAACTAGTGCCCAACTGAGAAATGCATCAATAAGACCAAACTCTGCTTGAGAGATTGTCAACAGACTGTATCGAGGAGAACATCAACAAGGACAAACTCTAATTGGGAGAATATCGAGTTCATAATACCTTGAAATAATTTGCCCCAATATCTTCAAACTCTGAGAGATTCGTCGAATCTCGACGTAACTGCCCCAGATTAACTGTAATCGGCATATTCTTTTACTAATGGAGTATTCAAGCTTTGCCCCTGTGAAAGCATCAACTGGGAAAATGGACTTGCTTAAGCTCAACGAAGTCTTCAAGAAACATGCCCCCGGAAGTGATCATTCCTTGAAATATTTTGCCAATTACTCATCAGATTTTCAGGCTTCAAAATATTGAGTTCATCATTAATGCTCATATGTAAGCTTCCATGATGTCAACAAATGTATGTAAGTAGAAAATGCTTAATTTTGAGAATGATAATTCTAATGCAATTACATATGTTTGTCTTGAAGTTTTTACTAAAAAAATGTCGAAAACCTTATGAATGAATTACTAGTTAAAATGTGAGATTAATTTTTGAATGCACATGCAATACCAACAAAAGTCTTTTAGCAAAACTCATGGGAGTCAGGAACGCTATCTCGTTAAAGTATGCTTTCAAAATAAACCCTGCTTCAATTAGGTCTTTCAAGGGTTATAGTGTGGTCTGGTTCACGGTTTTCAGAAAAAAAGGATATTTAGGCTCAAAGTTTATTTGTACCCACCCAGTCTCCGTGAGGTTCTTCAGTCCTATATTCAGCTAATTTGACACAGCTGTTCATCCCTCAAAGGATTTTGTGATGGTTGAGGAACTGATGAAAAATGATGGTTTAAGAGCCAATAAGGCTTTTCAGGGAATAACAGTCACCCCCCCTTTTTTTTCTTTTGTAGTCACATAGATTTGTTCAAGATTTTTCATTGTAATCCCTTCTTTTCGCTTTTCGCGTTTTTTTTTCTAATTTTTGCCTGGACCAATTCTTTTGAATTTTTGATGTCCAGCGGGATGCCCTAACTTTTGCCTAAGTCACTTGTTTTCAAGTTGTACGACTTAGCGGGCTTTTTATTTTTCTTTTGAACAAATCATGTGACATTGGCTTATCTGACTTGTTAAAAGGGTTATGGCCGTCTCTTTCCTTTGGAATGAGGATAACCATCGTGGTTGGTTCTTAGATACACATTCCTTTTGGAAATTTGAACACTTGGTCAAATTAACTGAAGAATACCCTGCCCCAGGTTAAAATGTAAGGGTTTTTTCATTTAGAAAGGAAACTCCTACTTCGAGGCTCAAAAGGGTTAACAAGAGATTATCTTCCTTATATCTCCGGTGTTTGGGAATTTGAAACAATGCCTTACATCATCAGCAGGGTCTTACTCAAAAGCATATAACCAGAAATTTTGAGTTTTCACCTCATCATCCTCCCTCCAAGAGTTTAAACAAGAAGTTGGTATTGCAAATGCAGGAAAAAATTTATGAGCGAACGCGAATGGATTTCTTCAAGACAAACATACTCATTGTATTATGATTAATATTCAAAATCAAACAAGTTTCTACAAGCAAACAAATCATTAACAAACATGAGAGATTACAAATAAAATTTCAGTAAATGAACTAATGATCTGAGGAGACTTGAAAGAACATCCTCAACTTTCTTTGGAGAAACAGAAGCAAATGCACGACCGCTACAGGTCACTCCACTAACACTGGCAATATGAATTTCCTCGAGTTTTAGATTTATCAACATAAAGGCGTTCCATTCAAAAATGGGCTTCCTCCTTCAAAGTCAACACCCCATCGTCAATCATCTCTTGAACCATTTCTTGGAAAACCTTGCACTCCTCAATCGGATGCCACATTACCCCATCATGAAACACGCAACTGATATTTGGATTGTACCAACGAGGACGAGATTCCATGACTCTAGTTTTTCTGGGTGTCACTACCGAGTTTCGGGAAAAATAAGACCATAATTGACTGTAAGTCATTGGGATTGGATCAAACGGGTGAGTCTCTCCTTTTGGCTTATTCAGGACTGGATTTTGCAGAATCTGAGGAGAACTCTGAATTGCATGGACCTCAACATTTTCTCCTACTTGGGAATCACTAACAAAATTTTCTCCACTATTTTGGCCATTCGAACCATCTTGGATTTTGGAAAGTTCTTTCTCAAAGAGTGGCGGATGTACTTGAGCTTCTTTGAAATGATTCGGAGTTGCAGCATGCATCTCAACTACAGCGACATTACCATGTTCGGGCAGCAGATTGACTTGGAAGTTTGTGCCTTTGAGAAATAAAATTCCTTTTTGCACTAGTCTTTGCACTTCATGTTTCAAAGGAAAACAATCTTCAAGACCATGCCCCGGTGCACCCTGATGGAAAGCACAACGAGCCTCTGGTTTATACCACCATGGAATATCTTTTGGAACAGCAGGAGGAAACCTGGTCTTCACAAGATTCTTCTGTATCAAGACAGGAAATAATTCTGCATACGACATCGGAATCGGATTAAATTGCATTTGCTTTTGAACACAACTTTGTTGATCAATCTTTTGTTGTGTCTGTTGTTGCTTACTTTTGTTACGAGATCTTCTACGCCTTTCTTGTGAAATAGTGCTAGCAGCTTGTTCTTTCTTCTTGGAAAAAGCATTTCCATACTTCTTAGAACTGTTAGAAGAACCACTTTCTTTGTTCAACCATCCTTTCCGGACACCTTCTTCGAGACGCATCTCGGTAACATGACTGGAAGCGCTAATGGGAGCCACAGAAATGAGTGTTGAAATGATTTCAGAAATCACAGTCTTTTGTAGTGGAGTCTGAGAAACATGAGGAGAAAGTTGATTCTGAGCAACAACCAGAGTTTCAACCAAAGTAGAGATCCTTTCCATACCATCCCTCAAAGTAGCCAATTCCTCGCGAAGCTCGCGGTTCTCTCGTTGCAACTGATCCATCTTTAGCTCGAGTATTGTAGTGATGCGACAACTTGTCAGAACAAAGACCAAGAACAGGAAGTAAATAAGATACCCAGGAAAGGCAAGATACAATGCAGAATGATGCTTGATGTGCAAATGCAAATGCAAGTTTTCAAGGAACTATAAAGCAGTTTGCAAACATTACATTAAGATAACACACTAGATATACCAAAAGAATCTCTTTTCATTAATATTGAAAGAATTACAGCTTTGAAGTACAGTTTCATCAATCTTACAACACAAGAGAGAATGAAATCTATTTCTAAGGAATCGTGTCTGCAAACGACCCAACTCTGAGCTGATACTTCTTGTGAAGCCTCTTGATTTATCTTACATAATTGATCTTCATGGTGTCTTTCTCTTTCACGAGTTGATCCACAATACCCTTCCAAGAACCGGAGGTAGGAAGATGAGCAGATGATGATATTCTAGAGGAAAATAAATCCTCTGGATCCCTTGATCTCCTCATGACACGTCGCTCAAGAAACTCAATGAAGATTTTGCATACCCATAAGATACGCATACTCCTCAAAGGTTGGCAATAACTGATAATTTGGAAAACTAAATCAATGATGCAACAGATCATAGAACTGGACTAAGGTATTAAGAATCCCCTCTTCAACATCAGTCCTCAGAATAATCAACAGTTTCCTAAACAGCATTTAAAATCCATAGGACTAGATACCAATGATCCAAGCTTTCTCAACTCTTGTAAGTCAAAACTCGTGAAAATGTACTTCTTAGTGTTACTTATTTCAATATCCATGATTCTAAAAAAAATTGTGATATTTGCAAAAAGAAATCTCTGAGTTCCTTAAAAACCAACTGAAACACAATGATCATGAATGCATGAGTGCAAGATGCAACACCCACAAACAAGACATACAAATCACACAGGTTCAAAGGTTCGGCACGAGCATGGAGCCAAAGGTAAGAACCACCCACAATGGTATGTACTAAGGTTATATCATCACCTGTAGAACAAGGTTCTAAAAAGTTCCCAGAGTCATAATTCCATCTTTTGGATATTATCGGCTTAAACGACTACTCGTCGGCCAACAATATTCTCAAGAGAAACTCATCTGAGTGTGGTATCGCGTAACGACTAATTCAAGTCTACACCTGAACAGCCACCGCACCACGTCCTAATAAGGCCAAGATGGGTTAAAGGGTTCTAAGGTCCTCAGCTTCTCAGGCTCCCAGTCGGAAAAAGTAATATCAATTACGACTACTCGTAAGACATCAGTAATTTCCAAAGGGGCCTCCACCGAGCGGGGGATCTCAAGTCAGCTTAGTAAGGACTACTCCACGTAAGCCAACAAGACTATACCACCCTCCTATCATAAGTGTACTCAAGTCCGGGTTAGGACTTATCTCACCACACAAATTACCAGGCACCAAAACAGAACAATCAATAACAAACAAGTCAAACAGAAAGCGACAAATAAATCAAAGTAGGTGAAACCCACTAGGAACCGTTGGAGTCCCCAGCAGAGTCTCCACTTTTCTGTAGCGGTAAAAATCGTGAGCGTAAGCTATTGATTAGCTTAACTCAAAAAAACAAGAGTCGCCACCGCACTTTTATTTTATCCAAATAAAGGAAAGAAAAAAGAGCGAACAAAACCAAAGAGTTATAAAATAAGAACACGAGACAGAGATCGGGGTAAGGGGGTTGGTTACGCAATGGGAAGGTGTTAGCACCCAAAACGTCTATAGTACTCTATAGGAGCCCTTTGAAATATTTACGCTTTTTGGTTTGAAAATGGTTTGTTTGAAAAGAGATTGGGGAGATGAGAAGAGAATTATTTTTTAGATTTTTGTGTTTGGAGAGACTTATCGCCTCATGCCTACGTACCCACAAAGTGCAATATGGGATCAAAACCCCGTAGTTCGTGGTACAAAATGACAAAAATTTGTTGGTTTTGATTGATTTTAGATGTAAAGACAAGTCGTCATTTCAAGGAGAAAACTGCGACTATCCACCCACGAGTATTAAGACAACATCTGCGTCACATAAAGATGGAGGATTTGCTTGGATTATCAACAAGACTATCACTCAACATCAACGTAGAAAATGTCAAAGTCTTAATAATATGGGGAATAGGAGATTTACATCTCAACTATAGAAATGAATCATGTCTAAACTTTATGAAAAGTTTTAAAGTGAAAAAGTGCATAAAGGCACAAAAAGAGTTGATGAGTTTTTGTATTTTTTATGTCTTTTGAAATTGGTCAAAGCATGATTAACATTGATTGACTTTTATTAAAAAAAATAAAGTTTAAAAATCACTTGACGAAACTCAAGGTTTTATTGCGAAAGCGGTTTTGAAGTTTGAAACCAAGAAGGTTTTGAAAGAGGGAGAAAGTTTTGAAAATTTAAGAAGGGGAGGAGATGAAGTGACTATCCTAGAAACCAAAATAAGAGCCAGAGGTAAGAAAGATCTAACCGACTTGTAGCACACTCCATAGCAAGCAAAAAGAATTCCATCTGATTTAAAGCATAAGCTAATGAGCGAGCCAAATAAAGGCTAAGATCCACAATACTCCAAGCATAGGAATAAGAGCCCTAATTCTAAGTCCAAAGGTCCATGAAGTCCAAGGTCTAAGAGTAGTCCAAGAGCATAACCACAAAGTTAACAACACCAAGTTTTTTAGAGATTTTTTTATCCTTTATTAATGTTTTGAACAAGATATGGTTCAAGTGGACAAAAGAGAAATGACATAAACATAAACAAAGATATGATATGAAATGATAAAATGGAAACATAAAAGTAAGAAATAAGGAGTAAGAAGAGAATATAAACAAAATTAAACAAGGATAATGTTAGTGAATTAGTGGTTAGTGGTTAGAACATATGATCAATGATGATTAATTCTTGCACTTTAGACCAAGGTTAATGAAAACTCATTAGAGGATTGATAGAATCAAAGCCTCCTAACAATGATTTTCATAGGTATTGGACTTAAGACAAGCAACTAAACATACTTGGACTTTTAAACGTAAGTTTGAGCCACGAATGATCATTTTCCGATTAAGGGACACTTTAGCGCTATGTTAAGCAATCGTAATCGGGTTTATGTAGAAACCACGACTATCTGAGGCCGGTCAATAATAATGTTAGTGTTAACACATGTTAGAGAAGTGATATGTAAATCACTCTCCTAAAACATGCCACACAAAAAGAAAAGAGGTAGTGATCTCATCATAATCAAGATTTTTAATCAATTAATCAAAGGTAATCTATCATTATTCCAAAGTACGGAGAATTATCTCAATGATTATTCATCCATAGATTTGAAATAATGAAGATTAAATAACCTTGATAATCAACAATCTATGATCCATAGATTTCATCGATCAAAAATAAAAAGAAGAAGAATAAGAACTAAAATGAAAAGAAACCTCAATTTGAATCTTAAATCGATTAGATCATCATCAATATCAATCACCTCTCTTGGTGGATAAAATCGACACCCAAAGTCCATTGATATTGATGAGATCTTATCAAAATTCAAGGTCCAAATCTATTTTAAGAAACTATTTTAAAAAAAAATATTAGAGAAAAAGAAAATTTGAAAAAAATTAAAGAAAAAGGGAGGTTTAAAAAAACAAAATAAGGGGATGATGATAGTAAAAGGCCACACGGCCCAAATTCTTAAAAAAAGAAATAATAAAAAAAATGAAATAATTGAAAAGGAAAAAGAGAAAGAAAAACAAATCAGAATATCATCTTCTTCATTTGCAACGTGCCACTATTCACGACCATGGATGTTTCAGAGCTTTCCAGAAATTGGAGCGACGAGATGCGAAACCAACACGGTTAGATTCGAAATCAACAACAGATTCTAAATACGCCAACAATTTCGAACGAAGCTCAACTTCAGAATCAAATTTAGAACACAAGACCTCGACGAAACCGGTAACTACCTTCGAATTTTCGTGAGTAACAGTTGGATTTCTCTTCTCCTTCACGTTTCTGAAGATTTGTTGTATTGATGAAGATTTTCTGCGATTTGTGAGATGCGAAAATGAGATGTGGTTTTGATGGTAATGGTTAAAGAAAAATTGAAGGGCAATGTTGATGAATTTTCAAGGATAGTGAAGTTTAATTGAATGAAGCTTGAAGGTGATTGAAGGTTGGGGTGATATTTCTGCAGAATTTTCTCGGCTGTTCAAGCTTGAAGAATAGAGTGAGGTAGGTGTTCTATTTATAGATGAGAATGAGTGAAAATGATTTGCCGTTTGGGTCTTTTTTCTGCGTTTTGGGATGCAAGTTATGTGTGACTTGTGGAGAAGCTTTTTCATGTCGTTTTTGCAATTTCCCTCTTTGTAGCTCAAGACGTCGTTTTGCCTTTATTACTTTGCAGATCATTTAAACATGACGTGGATGGTCACTTTTTGCAATTAGCTCATGGCTTAGAAACAACTTTAAAAGCTTGTGGGGTCAGCTTGGAGTGTAACATGGCTAAGATTATATTCACATGGCTTGTAATGGCTTGGATAAATGATAAATTTCTGTTCATCCTGTTGCAAGTGGCTTGGCTGAAAAATTGTACAGCAGTCTGGTAAAACTTTTAATATGGCTTACTTCCACTTTTTCTTGGATTTGTCTGCAACTTCAGAATCTTCCTTGGTTTCCGATTTCTTTTAATTCGTGTTTTCCACAGTATCATTTTCTACTGGACTTGAGGCATGATTCATCATATGTCTATTTGTAACAGCCTCCTCTGAAAATGTGGATCCAGAGCTATTGCTGTCCACCAACTTTGAAGAACTTTCGAATTTATCTTGCTGTTCAGGAACATCGGGAATGGGAGATACTGGCAGGAACAATAATTCTTCTTGGGACATATCAGAGTCGCTGAAAGCAGGATCCTTTTCCACTGTCATCATATGTATATTCGTCAATGCCTACATAATCCGCAACTAACTGTTTAGATGGGGAGAGGTGCACCACATCTTCTTTCTGCCTGTAAACTGTTTCCATCAGCACTATGCTACTGTTTCTGCTAATGGGATCATTCTTTGAATCCATTGTTTCCTCTCTTCCAGTGAGTTCTTCAAGAGAAGGCACAAAAAACTCTGCCACTGCAAGAAGAAAATCTGGCACAACAAGGACTCGAGGTTGCTGCATACGAATTACAACTAATTTTGATGACATACGCCACCTATAGTCTATCAAGAACATTGTTGAAATGGGTGTATCATCAATTCCAGCTTCACTGCTTGTTCATCATCAACATTATCATTACCGCCAGCGTCATCACGCTACGGTTGGAGGCGACAGTCCATGTGCGATGTTCAAGAAGCTTTTGTAGTAACAATTTATGGACAATTTTTGCAATATTAGAGTGACTATGAATCAAAGGAGGTTGAACCATGTTCCTACCTAGAAAAAGACATCTTTATTTTCAAATTTTCTTCTTGTAACTGCAACTCATTTTTTAAACCAACAGTATAGGAGCGATCATCAGTATCTGCACTTTTTTTCTCAAGTCCTGCTTCCAATTGTAACGACTGACTTTCTAGTGCAACAGAGTCAGAAAAACTAGAGACAGCTTTCTCAGTCTTAACATCATTTGGCATCTGGGGACTCGAGAAGTCCTTAAAATGTTTTTCTGAAATATTGTTGTCAGATGTGGTGCAATGATCATCTGGTGTGGAGATGACTTCGACTTCATTACACAACCTTGCCTCCCAAGAGGAAATCTGTGGCCCTCCCTTTCCTTCAAGAAACTCACGCGCAAGGGTAACATGTGTAAGTATCGGTTGAACATGATTTTGGATTGGACCATCTTTGACAGTCTTAATATCACCAGATGAAACACTAACAGATTCAGCGGTTTTAAGCTTACTTTCATCAAATAGCTTTGCCACTGGTATCTCACCAATGTTGTTTAAAGGCTTCTTTTTGGATTTGTATTCTAGTTCCTGAATGATTTCCCGAATAACATAATAACTGCCACTAACTTCTTTCTGGGTATGTTTTATTGCTGGGAGTTTTCCAGCATTCTCTGATTGATACTTATTCACAAAAGACTCCACCATAGCTGCCTTCACAACAGGTCTGACTGCTACTTCATACACTTCATCAGTATTTGTATGCGGTCCAAACATTCTGTCATATGCATAAGCAGTAGCTGGATTATACTCATTTCTCACAATCTTATCGCCATCAGCATACCACGCGATCTCGTCTCCTCTCTGATACTCTCTTTCACTCAACGGTCTAAACCGAATCGTCACAGAAATGCTATCACCAGGCGTGGAAGAATCATGAGGCTCCGCGATTACCTCCTCCATTGCAGAAGAAAAACCTTGAGCGTCGTAATGAGTTAATTCATTTTGACCACGACTCTGAGTCATGGATCAGACTCTGAGTTCCGAAATCGTCATGTGATATTATGAGCTCGAGGCATTGAGCAATATATGATGAAAACTTAGTCCTAGTGATGGGAACTGCTACCAAAACTTGAAGAAATAGGAGTTGATCCAGGCATCTGTTGTGGGGACTAGGAGAATGTTCTATCATGACATCACTAAGTTTCACAAGATCCTCAATGTTCACGACACAGTCATATGGTAATGAATCAATAGATGGATCCAAGTTGACAATAACAACCTTCCTTCCAATTAGACTGAGGAACTGAAACATGCCATTACAGTAAGTTGTTTTCCTTGGCCAAAGAAGTTGCCTTTGTAAGATCTGAGGATGTACCAGAAGTAACTTCATTTTCTCCAAAAATTAGTTCTTCAGCAACCCGACCTCCCATGCAGACATCAAGGCTGGCAAGCATCTGTTTACGGTTGTAACTCGTCTCATCCTTGTCAGGCCGTTGAGAAACCATGCCGAGAGTCATCCCACGAGGAACAATAATTGCCTTGTGAACAGGAAATGCACCATCAGTATGAATTGCCACTTAAGGCATGACCATCCTCACGGAAAGCAGTATTCTTTCTCGACTCCTCATATATAACATCCAATTTGCATTCACTTCCCACTAGAATCTTATCCCATGCAAACTCTAAATGACTCATGCTTAAGCAAGTAAGTTGGTTTTTAGGGGTACCCTAGAATGATTTCGGTAAGCAAAATTAAGAGCCGCCCTTTGTGCTTTGTTGACAACTTCAAATTGTTTCTTTCCTCCTCTAAGAGAAATGTTATGCACTTTCATGTATCTATCCTTCAATCATGCTTTAAGTTCACTTGGAAATGGCACACTTGAATGAACACTTTGTACTTGCATCTTAATTAAGACATCTTGATTGAACATCCTCTAAACTTGACTTGTACAGACAAAACTATGAATCTTTGATTAAAACTGAATCACTTTCAATATGTATGAGTTAATATCTGGGAAAATAAATCCACAGATGAACACAACCTGGACTGATGAACCTTGACCATGATAATTCGGACCAAACTTCTCATAGGACATTGCTTGATAAACTGATGATTCCTCACAAGACCACTTGACCTTGAATAATCATCTCTTGAGAAAATGGACCATCGATACAGATACTTGCAAATGAAGTAATCCCCTGATAGTTTGACCTTAATTACACATGAATACCTATACTCGATTCTAAGTCGTTCCTTTGCCATGAATCTCCCTACAAAAATTGAAAAATATTTTTGGTATTTTGGTTAGAGGTTAGTAAACATGAACAACAAAAATCAAGTAAGAAACACACAAGGGTGCCTGGAGAACCATAAAGTATGATCTTGTTTGTGGAATGATATGCAAATAAAATGTGGGATCTTAGGGGTAAAAATTAGGGTATTACAGCTGCCCCTATTTAAGATTCTTCTATCCGGAGATATGAAGATTGACATCTTTGTCTCGACTAGATAGAAGAGACTTAAATATAACAATAAACCCGATTTTTAGCCCTAAGAGACCACAAAATGATATGATTATGCTAATGGTATGCAAACACAAGACCTTTGTGGGGAGAAAGTGCCACAGGAGACAAACAAAAAACTCGGGAGAAAAAGAAGAAAAGAGACTCCACAAGGGAAAACAAAAGAGCAAGATCCTATTCCGATAAAGGAAAGGAAACGACTCAACAGGAAAAGAGATACCAATTTCCAGTTACTGGGCGAAGATAGTTGATCCAAAGAGAACAGGTAAAATGCTTCTACTGGTTACTGAGTAGAAAATAAGCGTAATAAACCAAAGGGGGTGAGAATATTACCAACTACCAATCAATAGATAGCACAATAAAGGCAATATACTCAAAAGGGTGAAGAAACATTACCGGATACCCAGTACTAGGTATAAAAATTTGGGTAACAAACTCACAAGGAAAGATTACCGACTACCGATTACTGGGTAGAAAAATATGTCGATAACTGACCAAAAAGGATGAGCAAAATACTCAAAAGGGTGAAGAAACATTACCGGATACCCAGTACTAGGTAGAATATTTTGGGTAATGAACTCACAAGGAAAGATTGTCGACTACCGATTACTGGGTAGAAATATATGTCGATAACTGACCAAAAGGAGGAGACAAATGCTACCTACTACCTATCACTAGGCAGAAAATAAAGGCAACAAGCTCGGGAGGAAAGATTATCTTTTACCGGTCAAATGGGTAAAGCATAACCAACCAAAAGGGGTGAGAAATATTACCAGTCAATTGAGGTAATATACTCGAAAGGTGAAGAAACATTACCGGCTGGGGACACGAGAAACTTAACCAAGCAACTCTGAGAGGACAATTCTGACAACGGTCGTCAAATACCTATTCTGGCAATAGGTATCCTGAAAAACACTCCGCTGGGGAAATTGGGAACTTAACCAAGCCACTTGACGGGGATAACTTTGTTGGAAAATACGAGGAACTTAACCAAGCAACTCATTGAAGTAACACCCTGCTGGGGAATATAACTCTGTTGGGGAAACTACGGGTAACCACCCAAAAATCTGCATTACCATCTTCCAACGCTGACACCACAGCATCCTGAGAAAGACTCAGCTGGGGGGAAAAAGGTGCTTGACCAAGCAAACTCTGCTAGGGTACATACTCGAAAGCCATGAGGTAACCAACCTGGTCCATGTTTCGAAATGCATATGTCTGAGAATGATGCAATGTCCCATACGGCATGGAAATGCTATGCGTTCTGTTTGAAAATGCGAGGCCCAGACGGCATGGAAATGCTATATGTTTGTATAAATTCTATGACGATATATGCAAATGTAAATGCAGGCTCGAGCTGCTAGAGAACACCAGGTCTGCCACCACTTGGAAAAATAGATGCCGAAGGCAACGTCAACTCCACTGAGGGTAACCTGATATCACAGAATCATCTCAGCAAAATAAATGTTGGAAAAGGGAAGGACGGCCCTGCACCGAGGATACTCTTTCTAAACCCCTGACAACCCGTACTCTGTGGTGATTAACCAAATCGGGATTGATTGTGCGCAGCACACTGTTGGGAATGCCCCTTTCATCAAGGATATCAATCTTAATCTGCTGAGGATACTCCTGATCCCACTCTGATACAGGGTAAAATGTAATCTCAACTCTTGCGGGGATAATACGTAGCTTCTATCTGTTGAAGAAGAGTAATCTTGATTTATCAATACACACATTAATCGGGGAATTAGTATCAACCGAGCTTCGTATCGGGGAACATGACAACATGCGAGTCATTGGGAATTACTGTGTCAGATACTTCTGGTTTTTTTTTGCCTTTTCTTGGCTTAGGATGGACATGGATTATGTACAGAATGGACGATATGGAAAATACTAGACGGGAACTAGCATTCAAAGATAAGCTACCAGACGAGAACTGATAGCAAAATGGATTAAGTCGAGAATTGATTTGTAGTTTGGACATCAGACGGGGCTGACTGGATAATAGACAACCAGACGAGAACTGGTTGAAAGCTGATGTACACCAGACGAGAACTGGTATAACTCATAGGTTAAAAAAACAGCGACCAGACGAGAACTGGTTATGCGGTGACATGTACCAGATGGGAACTGATACAACAGATAGGGTAAAGCAACGATGACCAGACGAGAACTGATTACGCGATGCCATGTACCAGACGAGAACTGATACAACAATTGAAGAAACGGAGACCAGACGAGAACTGGTTACAATAAACTGCACCAGACGGGAACTGATGCTTACAATAACCTACACCAGACGGGAACTGATGTTTACAGAGAGATTGAAGCAACGATGACCAGACGAGAACTGGTTACGCGATGGCATGTACCAGACGAGAACTGATACAACAATTGGTTAAACGGCGACCAGACGAGAACTGGTTACAATAAACTGCACCAGACGGGAACTGATGCTTACAATAAAATACACCAGACCAGAACTGATGCTTACGGAGATGCGGGCCAGACGAGAACTGGTTACCGGTTTGCCAGGCGAGAACTGGACTTGGGAAACGACCATTTACGAAATTCTGACACGTAACAGGTTTGGGCTGTAGGATAACGATCCAACGACAGCAAGGCCTTCTTCGGAATGTTAAGGTTTTCCGATAAGAGTAATGGCACGATTCCCCGATACTCCACTCCGGCTGGGGATAAACAGACTGGCTTGAATAACTTGTCCCAGTGCACTCAACTTGCTCCAATCTAACTCTTGGGAGTATTGCTCTGAACAGCTTGCCACGAGACGACCTCGAGATTCGTTGCCCCAGTGTCTGTACACAAAAGGGATTCAACTTCAATTAAACACCTATCGACCCAGTTGGTTTCAACACTCTCTGCGGTGACTTGCCCCTGAATGAGCGTTCTAGCGACTTAACCTGATCTGATTATCCACTTGAAGTATCTTCTTTCAAATCTCCATGTTCTGTATAATTGCCCCTGATTGGCTCTCGAGAAGACTCACTTCTGATCAACTGCTTCTCAAGTATACTGCCCCTGATCAACTGAAACTTCGGGACTTGTCCTCAGACTAACTGATTCCGAACTCACTGGAAGTCAATGCCCCGGATTTACAGGGCTTCACAACATACACCATCCTGGTTCAGACTGCTGAATTACTCAGTCCTGCTTGACGATTCCCTGTTGGAATTTCTTTCATGTCAACTACTAACCTGCAATTAAAACCGTCTATTCACGAATGGTAATCTTAATGCAGTGTTTATGCAGATTTTTGAAAAAATTTGTGTTGTCACTCATTTATATGTCATGATTGAGTGACGAATGAACCAAAGTTCAAACGTAGTGCTGATGTGATCAGTGAAAAATACAACAAGGATATGATTAGCAAATCAAGAAGGAGTCAGGTTACTCAACCTTGTCGTAATGCGCTTTCAGAATAAACCCTACCTCAATTAGGTCTTTTAAGGGTTGTATCGTGGTCGGGTTCACGGTTCGTGAAACAAATGATATTTGGCTCAAATTTTGATTTGTACCCACCCCTTCTACATGATGATCTCCGATCCTAAAGGTTCAGTTAACTTGGCACAAGCGCTCGCCTCTTCGAGAGGTATGTTTAATGGTAAGAACCATAACTAAAGAATTCACAAGGTTTTTCGGAGTGACAGTTACTCCTTCTTCGTTTTCGATGTCTGCATACACGACTTTGTGACTTCACGGGATTTTTCTATTGGTATCCTTTCTTTTTCATTCTTTTGATTCCCTAATTTTTGCCTGGACTAACTCCCTTTTGAGTTCTTTTCAATTTTCTTCGAAGTCCAGCGGGATGCCCTGATTTTTGCCTAAGTATTAGCTTTCCAGATTTTTCTTTCTTTTTACTTAGCGGACTTTCTTTTTCTTTCTTTTGGAACAAAGTCGTGTGACACTGGTTGTCTTGATTGCTCCGAAAGGATTGTAACTGTCTCACTCCTGATTGGTGAGGTTTAACCACTGTGGTTGACGAGGTACGACCTCTTAAGAGGCATAAACTGTAATTGATCCTCGAAAGACAACACTCCTCTGTAAGACTTGAATGCTCGGTCAAGCTAACTAACAACTACCCTGCCCCAGGTTAAGATGTGAGGGTTTAAAAGTCCGAAAAAACTTCTACTTCATGGCACGAAGTGGTTAACAAGGGACTAACTCCTTATATCTCCAGTGTTTGGGGGATTTGAAACAATGCCTTGTACGTCATCGGCAAGGTTTTATCTGAAAGCATACGATCATCGGTTATGAGTTTAGTTTCGTCATCCTCCCTCCAGTCTTTGCTAATCACAGTGATAAAGTGGAGTGAATAAAATGCAAGTGCCAGTGCAATGCAGTAAATGAGCGGCAGCGACATGATTAATTCAGAAAAATGCATAGTCACCTTATTAATATCACCATTTGAAACATACAATGTTTAAAAACAAGTAGTAACTAAAGAAAAGAAACTACAAATGCAAATGATATAAAGTCTGAGGACTGCCAATGCTGAGGGTGCCTGCCTGTCTGGACCACTGGCTTTTGCTGGGGAATACTTTCCGAGTCTACGAGCTTAGACAGCTGAGAAGTTAGTATGAACAAACAGAAATCCTTCTTGAAAGGAAATGCAATCTTGGTCGATAAACTGTTGTACCTTCGCCTGAAACGCTTTACAATCTTCAGTTGCATGTCCTGGGGATCCGCCATGGTAACCACACTGAACTTGGGGATTGTACCCAGGAGGATAAGGTTCTGGCACAGGCTTGAGAGCTTTCGGCTCCACCAAAGCATTCTGAACCAACTGTGGCAAAAGCTTACTGTACGGCACAGGAACTGGGTGGGAAGGACCATTCCTTCGTTCCAAGTTGTTACGAGGTCAATTCTGATTCTGACGCTGATTCTGATAACCTCGACCACGAGTTCGTTTCTTTACAAAGGAAGCGACATAAGGTTCCTGATATGGTGCTCTAGGCACAGCTGTCTGTCCAGCATAACAAGGCACAGGAGATACTGATCCAACCGATTTCACCGATTCATCTCGAGGATACCCAACATCTGGCATGACTGCATTGATCCGTTTCAACCCCTTGGTCGTCTTCTAACAATCCACACTTGCCTCGAACAATCCCCCGAGAATCACCCTCTGAATCAAAACAAAGGCTGGATAAGAGCTCTGGCCAGCTAGAGAAATGCTATGCAATATGATGGAAAGATGCTTATGCAAATGCAATGCAATGCAGCAAACACGGGATCACAGCCCCCACAACACGCTCTGAATACTACTGTACTGCTGACGGAGATAATCACTCTGAAGCGAAAACCAAAAAACCGGGTCGTCTGGAGGTTAAGTTTCCTGCAAAAACCCTCCCACTCACAGGTATGGACCTAATCTGACAAGGTACGGCATCCTATGCGGTCATCAGCGTCACAGACTTTCATGAGGAATGATGCGATACCCAGAAGGTGTGGCATCGTCATCTCATGAAGCGACCTCACTTAGCTGACTTCCAATTGATCGGTCCCCAGAGTCGACAATCCTCACGTCTGGACTCCCCTCAGATCCTCAGGATCGGAAAGAAGCACCTCGGAGAGAACCTCGTCTGAGCGCGGATTTCGTAGGGAACTTGTGTCTACTCAACAAACAGGTTCGTCCACTAATCTCCACAACTATGTCTAAAATGCATACTCAAGCCCAGGTCCGGCTTATCACTCAAAGTATCACCCTCCCCAGCACAACAGCAACAGATAATAATTATACAAAAATAAACACCTAATAGACAAGCAAACAAGTGTAACACCCCCCTTTCTATACCCCAAATAAATTAGATAAATCAATTAGGCACATAGAAAATTTATTTCATCAGAGTTTGATTAAAACATGGTATAAAAGAGGCGCATCACATTATCATGAAATTACACTCATACGATACCTGCTCAAAATAGATATGCAACAATGGGTAACCCACATCTCAATATTTAGAATAAAGCGGAAACATCCAAATATTGAATCGATCTCATTCATAAAAGTATATGCAACCATTAGTTAATTCATGCTTTACAACATAACCACAGCAGATACATACACATATGTATCACAAAAGAATCAAAACAAATGTAACTCCAAAAGAGTCAAAGACTTCCTAACTACCCAGATGTTACATATCAGAGCCATTGACCAAAAAGAGTGAAGACATCGCTTCACAAAAAGAACCTCCAGCTTCCTACTCTGCAATGCCTCATAGAGCATTAGAAAACAGCAGAAGGGTGAGAAACAACATCATAACAGTTAATGCATAAAATTGTATATATACATATACTCATATTGGTACAAGTTATACTCAAATTATGTTCTCACCACATTAAGCATATACAAATAATCATGTCTCTACACATACACATGAACATTCACTATATTTCCTCCAAACAATCACATATAACATACACAGTTATATTCACACAACCAATGCATCATACACAGATGACTCATGCAACTCATAGAGACCGACACACGACCCTATGCAGATGCAAATGCGGTACCGACTCATTCAACAAATTCCCTAAGGAATCGAGTATTCAGCAGATCCTCCACGGGATCAAGTACTCAGCAGATTCTCCACGGAATCAAATATTCATCAGATTCTCCACGGAATCGAATATTCAGCAGATCCTCCACGGGATCAAGTACTCAGCAGATTCTCCACGGAATCAAATACTCTAACCAATCCTCCACGGGATTACATGTTATGACCGATTCTCCGAGGAATCACACAATGCAACCGATTCTCCAAGGAATCAAATATAACCATCGTATCATACGAGGTTCTGCAAATCCTCCGAGGGATCAATCGACACAAAAATGCATACTATGCTCACAAACATATTCATTGCATTTATCATATACATAGCATATATCTATCATGCATTCACATTATACACCATTCCACACATGGTTTACACACATATCAGCCTATCAATGCATTTCTATTCAATTCGAGCAAATACACAAGATTATCAAATATTCAAGATTTATCATTTACTCTACAATCTAGGATTCACGCCTTTCGGCCACCCACAGCACCACATGTTGAAACAGTTCACACATCAATCATTCATATAGGCATTAATCATAATTGAATCAATCAAACATCATGTCATGAACAAACAGTAAAACAAATAACACTGCCAGGTTCGCCAACCTTCGCCTGGCGAAGCCACGCAGCGAATGCTCGCTGGCCTTCGCCTGGAGAACTCCCCAGCGAAGTCCACTGGGAGTAATTCTGGAATTACTCGCTGAGGCTCGCTACCCACTCGCCTGGCGAACCTTCGCCAACTCACCTCGCCTGGCGAACTTGCCAGCGAATACAGGGTATTAGCTTCTGACTTGCTTCGCTACAGCTCGCTGGGCTTCGCCTGGCGAAGCTTCGCTGCCTTTCGCCTGGCGAACTTGCGAAGACAGAACTTCCATGGCTGTCTCAAAGCCCAAACTCCACACAACCAACTGATTAAATCCAAACCAGTCACAGTAGCACAACCCAACCATCACCCGACTAAACTACATCGTCTAATCCGATTTCTAACCGATTAAAACCTCATTCTACTCACAAAACCAACTTCTAACCTAAGTGGAAAAAGAGTAGAACTCTACAAAATCCACACACATACACATACAATCATATACATTAAAGAGATGATGGAGTTTCACACCCTTACCGATCGATCGCAAGCTTTGGTGATGATTCCTTGATGATTCTAGGTTTTCCTCTCCACTTTCTCTTCTCTTTCTCTTCTCCTCTTTTCTTTCTCTTGCTTTTCTTCTTATGTTACTATCTTTCTTCCTTTTCCTCTCTTATTCTATTTCTATCTCTATTTCTTTCCTCTCAAATTCTTTCCAACACTTATCAATCAATTCTTACACTAAAGTGCTAAATGTCTAAAATGCCCTTTTTACTCTAATTCCCCGAAAACTCTCCGAATCGGTAAAAATAGATAAAATAAGCAAAACACCACATAGCAATATATAATTTCTCAATTTAAAACAAACATCAATTAAATAAATTAAAAGACTCAACAATTAATGGGAATTCAGAATCGGGGCGTTACAACTCTCCCCCACTTTAGAAATTTTCGTCCTCGAAAATATCACCTGATTCAAACAACTCTGGATGCGATTCTCGCATCTTGCTTTCCAATTCCCAAGTCATGTTGCCTTCCGCGGCGCCTCCCCAGGACACTTTCACAAGCGCAATATCCTTGCCTCTTAGTTTCTTAACTTCACGGTCCAAAATACTAACCGGTGAAACTTCAACTGTAAGGTCATCTCTTACTTCCACTTCATCCATTGGGATCACATGTGACGGATCCGGAACATACTTCCGAAGTTGCGAGACATGGAATACATCATGCAAATTCGAAAGGTTCAGAGGCAACGCCACACGATACGCCACAGCACCAATCCGTGCGACAATCTGATACGGACCAATAAAACGAGAAGTCAACTTTCTCGACTTCAAGGCACGACCCACACCCGTAACCGGTGTAACTCTCAAAAACACATGGTCGCCCTCTTGAAACTCGAGATCCTTTCTCCTTTTATCATGATAACTTTTCTGTCTATTCTGAGAAGCTTTCATCTTTTCCCGAATAAATTTCACCTTTTCCGTCGTTTGCTGTACCATTTCAGGACCAACTACCGACTTTTCACCTGTCTCATGCCAACACAGAGGTGTTCGACATCTCCGACCATATAAAGCCTCAAATGGCGCCATGCCAATACTCGAATGGAAACTGTTATTATAGGTGAACTCAATCAACGCTAAATAACCGTCCCACGCACCACCTTGTTCAAGCACACAAGCACGCAACAGATCTTCTAACGATTGAATCGTCCTCTCGGTTTGACCATCCGTTTGCGGATGATATGCTGAACTCAATCTCAACTTAGAACCCAAGGCACCTTGCAAACTCTCCCAAAATCTTGAAGTAAATCTAGGATCTCTATCCGACACAATACTCTTAGGAACTCCATGAAGCTTCACAATAGTGCCAACATAAATCTCGGCCAACCTTTCCAAAGAATAAGTAATATCAATCGGAATAAAATGAGCCGATTTAGTAAGCCTATCAACAATCACCCAAATAGCATTATGTCCTCTTTGCGTATTCGGCAATCCCGTAACAAAATCCATCGATATACTATCCCATTTCCATTCCGGAATATCCAACGGTTGCATCAATCCACTAGGCTTCTGATGCTCCACCTTAGACTTCTGACAAGTCAAACACGAGTACACAAAACGAGCAACATCGCTTTTCAATCCAGACCACCAAAAGATCTTCTTCAAATCCTGATACATCTTATTCGCTCCCGGATGAATACTTAAGTTACTCCGATGTCCCTCTTCCAATATCATCTTTTTCAAATCCGCGTCATCGGGAATACAAATACGACCTCGAAACCTCAAAACTCCTAATTCATCAACGTTGAAATCTTCATTTCCATTCGTCATCAAATCCACAAATTTCAAATCCAACTTTTGCTTTTCACACACTGTAGTAAGGAAATCATTCGTGACATGCAACATACCAAGCTTCACACTACTCGGCGTTAACTCACAAACCAAACTCAAATCTCTAAAGTTCTCCAAGAGTTCCCACTCTCTAACCATCAAAGTAGACACGTGCAACGACTTCCGACTTAAGGCATCGGCTACCACATTCGCCTTACCCGGATGATAATTTAAACCAAAATCATAGTCCTTCAAAAGTTCTAGCCATCTCCTTTGCCTCATATTCAATTCCTTTTGATCAAACAAATACTTCAAACTCTTGTGATCGCTAAAAACTTCAAATCTTGCACCATAAAGATAGTGCCTCCAAATTTTCAAAACGAACACCACGGCCGCTAACTCCAAATCATGAGTAGGGTAATTCTTTTCATGCACTCTCAACTGCCTAGAAGCATACGCCACGACCTTCCCATCTTGCATCAATACACCACCCAATCCTGACAAAGAAGCATCACAATAAACCACAAAAGGTTCCGTAGGATTCGGCAAAATCAAAACTGGCGCTGTCGTTAACCTTCTCTTTAATTCCATGAAACTCTCTTCACAATTAACATCCCAAATAAAGGCCTTTCCTTTACAAGTCAACTGCGTTAACGGGAGTGCTAACTTTGAAAATCCTTCGATAAACCTCCGGTAGTAACCGGCCAAGCCCAAAAAGCTTCGAATTTCCGTAACCGATCTTGGAGTCTCCCATTGCATTACCGCATCGATCTTGGATGGATCCACACTAATGCCATTGCCGGAAATAATATGTCCAAGAAAACTCACCTCCGACAACCAAAACTCACACTTAGACAACTTTGCATACAACTTCTTCTCTTTCAAAATCCGCAACACAATCCTTAAATGTTCTTCGTGTTCCTCTCGAGACTTAGAATAAATCAAAATGTCATCGATAAACACCACCACAAAACGATCCAACTGCTCGTGGAAGATACGGTTCATATATTCCATGAAAACACCCGGCGCATTAGAAACTCCGAATGGCATCACCGTATACTCGTAGTGACCATATCGTGTTCTAAAAGCCGTCTTCGAAATATCTTCTTCCTTAACCCGAATCTGGTGATAACCGGATCTTAAATCAATCTTACTAAAAACACGGGCTCCAACCAATTGATCCATCAGATCATCAATTCTTGGAAGCGGATACTTGTTCTTAATTGTCACCTTATTCAACTGCCGATAATCAATACACAATCGCATACTACCATCCTTCTTCTTTACCAACAATACCGGTGCACCCCAAGGAGAAACACTTGGTCTTACAAATCTCTTATCCAACAAATCATTCAACTGCTTCTTCAATTCCACCAACTCCGATGCCGACATCCGATACGGGGCCATCGAAATCGGTCTAGTACCTGGAACTAGATCAATAGAAAATTCAACCTCTCTCTTTGGCGGCACATCCGCAACATCTTCCGGAAACACTTCAGGAAATTCACAAACCACAGGAAACACGTCGAGCTCAACTTTGCTCTCCACCGACAACGATGCAAACAAACCAAACAACTGAGCTTCGTCCGCTAAAAGTTTCTTCAACTCTTTAGTGGAAAGAAAACTCTCGTTTTCACCATCTTCCAAAGAAGGAAACCTTACTAACTTGTGATAGCAATCCAAATGAACTCTATTAAATTGCAACCAATTCATACCCAAGATTACGTCCAAACCTTCCAACGGCAAACACACTAAATCCATAACGAAGTCCTTACCATACATGGTCAAAGGACAACTTGCACACACCAAAGAAGTAGTTACCGACCCCGAAGCGGGAGTCCCAATAACCATACCACTACTCAAAGAAACCATACACAAATCCAACCGCTTAGCACACGCAAGAGAAATGAACGAGTGAGTCGCTCCAGTATCAATAATAGCAACTAAAGGCATATCATTAATAAAGCATGTACCTTTAATCAAACGATCTGCCGCATTAGTGGCGTCTGAACCTGCTAATGCGAATACTTTTCCGCCCGCCGGAGCTTGCTTCGGTTTGGTACAATTCGGGCTAATGTGACCCACCTCGCCACAATTAAAACACTTCACAGCATTCTTTCTACACTCTGCTGCATCATGACCAAAGAGTCCACAGTTGGAACACTTCGCCTTGAACTTTCCACAATCATAAGACTTGTGGCCCATCACGCCACACTTAAAACATTTGATCGCACCGGAACCTCCTCCGGGTCTCCTATCAAAGTTTCCCCTATGTTTGCCCTTATCAGCAGGCGTCACATAAGGTCCGCTTCGTACTTGCTGCTTCCCTCTCCTCTCGCTCAAACCCTTATAATGAGTAGAACGAGCTCTACTATCTTCTTCATAAATTCTACAACACTCAGTCAAATCCGAAAATCTTCGTATCCTTTGATAACCCACCGCTTGCTTTATCTCCGGACGCAAGCCATTCTCATACTTGATACATTTGGAAAATTCCGCCGTAACCGCATCATAGTGAGGGTGAAACTTCACTAACTCAGTAAACTTAGCGGTGTAGTCCACCACCGACATATTACCTTGTTTCAACTCCAGAAATTCCATTTCTCTCTTCCCTTTAACACTTTCGGGATAATACTTCCTTAGAAACTCAGCACGAAATAAATCCCACGTAATCTCCTCGTCGTCGACCTCAAGAACTTGCCTCATGCTGACCCACCAGTCATCGGCCTCTTCTCTCAGCATGTGAGTCCCTAGTCTCACCTTATTCCCTTCAGCACAATCCATCACCCTAAAAATTCTCTCAATTTCCTTTAACCATATCTGAGCACCATCTGGATCAAATCTCCCTTTAAACACCGGTGGTTGGTTCTTCCTGAACTCATCATTCGCATTCACGTTAGGTGCACCCTGCACAGCTCTGGCCATAGCCTCTAACGCCGCTGCCATAGCATTGTCATTACGACCTGCCATATTCTGAGGATTCCCAAAAATAACAACAAGGTTAAACAACCGTTCAACCAACACAACAACAAGACAGACACGACTGACTCAACACTGGCTCTGATACCACTTAATGTAACACCCCCCTTTCTATACCCCAAATAAATTAGATAAATCAATTAGGCACATAGAAAATTTATTTCATCAGAGTTTGATTAAAACATGGTATAAAAGAGGCGCATCACATTATCATGAAATTACACTCATACGATACCTGCTCAAAATAGATATGCAACAATGGGTAACCCACATCTCAATATTTAGAATAAAGCGGAAACATCCAAATATTGAATCGATCTCATTCATAAAAGTATATGCAACCATTAGTTAATTCATGCTTTACAACATAACCACAGCAGATACATACACATATGTATCACAAAAGAATCAAAACAAATGTAACTCCAAAAGAGTCAAAGACTTCCTAACTACCCAGATGTTACATATCAGAGCCATTGACCAAAAAGAGTGAAGACATCGCTTCACAAAAAGAACCTCCAGCTTCCTACTCTGCAATGCCTCATAGAGCATTAGAAAACAGCAGAAGGGTGAGAAACAACATCATAACAGTTAATGCATAAAATTGTATATATACATATACTCATATTGGTACAAGTTATACTCAAATTATGTTCTCACCACATTAAGCATATACAAATAATCATGTCTCTACACATACACATGAACATTCACTATATTTCCTCCAAACAATCACATATAACATACACAGTTATATTCACACAACCAATGCATCATACACAGATGACTCATGCAACTCATAGAGACCGACACACGACCCTATGCAGATGCAAATGCGGTACCGACTCATTCAACAAATTCCCTAAGGAATCGAGTATTCAGCAGATCCTCCACGGGATCAAGTACTCAGCAGATTCTCCACGGAATCAAATATTCATCAGATTCTCCACGGAATCGAATATTCAGCAGATCCTCCACGGGATCAAGTACTCAGCAGATTCTCCACGGAATCAAATACTCTAACCAATCCTCCACGGGATTACATGTTATGACCGATTCTCCGAGGAATCACACAATGCAACCGATTCTCCAAGGAATCAAATATAACCATCGTATCATACGAGGTTCTGCAAATCCTCCGAGGGATCAATCGACACAAAAATGCATACTATGCTCACAAACATATTCATTGCATTTATCATATACATAGCATATATCTATCATGCATTCACATTATACACCATTCCACACATGGTTTACACACATATCAGCCTATCAATGCATTTCTATTCAATTCGAGCAAATACACAAGATTATCAAATATTCAAGATTTATCATTTACTCTACAATCTAGGATTCACGCCTTTCGGCCACCCACAGCACCACATGTTGAAACAGTTCACACATCAATCATTCATATAGGCATTAATCATAATTGAATCAATCAAACATCATGTCATGAACAAACAGTAAAACAAATAACACTGCCAGGTTCGCCAACCTTCGCCTGGCGAAGCCACGCAGCGAATGCTCGCTGGCCTTCGCCTGGCGAACTCCCCAGCGAAGTCCACTGGGAGTAATTCTGGAATTACTCGCTGAGGCTCGCTACCCACTCGCCTGGCGAACCTTCGCCAACTCACCTCGCCTGGCGAACTTGCCAGCGAATACAGGGTATTAGCTTCTGACTTGCTTCGCTACAGCTCGCTGGGCTTCGCCTGGCGAAGCTTCGCTGCCTTTCGCCTGGAGAACTTGCGAAGACAGAACTTCCATGGCTGTCTCAAAGCCCAAACTCCACACAACCAACTGATTAAATCCAAACCAGTCACAGTAGCACAACCCAACCATCACCCGACTAAACTACATCGTCTAATCCGATTTCTAACCGATTAAAACCTCATTCTACTCACAAAACCAACTTCTAACCTAAGTGGAAAAGGAGTAGAACTCTACAAAATCCACACACATACACATACAATCATATACATTAAAGAGATGATGGAGTTTCACACCCTTACCGATCGATCGCAAGCTTTGGTGATGATTCCTTGATGATTCTAGGTTTTCCTCTCCACTTTCTCTTCTCTTTCTCTTCTCCTCTTTTCTTTCTCTTGCTTTTCTTCTTATGTTACTATCTTTCTTCCTTTTCCTCTCTTATTCTATTTCTATCTCTATTTCTTTCCTCTCAAATTCTTTCCAACACTTATCAATCAATTCTTACACTAAAGTGCTAAATGTCTAAAATGCCCTTTTTACTCTAATTCCCCGAAAACTCTCCGAATCGGTAAAAATAGATAAAATAAGCAAAACACCACATAGCAATATATAATTTCTCAATTTAAAACAAACATCAATTAAATAAATTAAAAGACTCAACAATTAATGGGAATTCAGAATCGGGGCGTTACAACAAGCACTAGGATTGACTCTCCTAGGGGACATTGGATCCCACATGCATAGGGAACTATCGCGTTCCCCAGCAGAGTCGCCAGCTGTCGCTACTGCGAAAATCGGCGCCGGCTGAACAGAAGAGTCGCCACCGTGCGTTATTTATCCCAAAGGAGGGAAAGGAAACACTCAGAGTAAACCTACCGCAAAGACGGGAAAGGAATGGTCATCGCAACCAAATCCTGGATTCGGGAGTCGGTTACGCAAGGGGAAGGTATTAGCACCCCTCACGTCCGTCGTACTCGACGGGATCCACGCTTGCTTGGTTTGTCTAAAGGATGCAAAAACAATCTATCTACGGCTGCTAAATCTAAGCGGAAGGGAGTTGACTCGATAGAGCGTCGCACTCTATGCCTACGTATTCTCAAGAGAGAAAGTCAGAGTCAACGTAGTTCGGGAAACTACAAGGAATTGGCTCGCCAAGACTTCGCGTCTTGTGCCTACGTACTTCCACACTGCATGGAAGATCAGAGCTTTCGTAGTTCAGGCTAACTACGGCTAGACTGGGTGTTCTCACACAGGAGTGAGATATTCAGTTGGTTTTAAAGGTACGGGAACCTATGGGAACTAAAACTACGGTCTGGTCTCAAATGCACTCGGGCAAGAGAAAAGGATAACATCAGTCGTCAGCGGGAAAGTCTCGATCGCACAGCAGCAAGAGAACAAAAGTTAGTTGTTAGTGTGCTCGCTAGGATATCGCATCCTATGCCTACATATTCTCACTCAGTACGAGAAATCAGAGCAGCTGTAGTTCGGCTACTTTCGGGACCACATCTCAAATCTCGTTTTATTAATATTCTGAAAATGGGTTACAATGATTGAATACGGGAAATAAACTCCTAGAAAATACTATCCTATCCATCTATAATGGAAAATAGTCCCCTAACAAGTGGACTTCTAAAACTACCTCTAAAAAGGTAAAATAAACTCTATGAAAAAATTAACTAAAAGAGAATATTACAATGCTATATGAATGCATACCTACACTATCTTGATATTTTTATTGTTCCTTTTCTCCAGGTTCTTTTTCACATTTTTCTCAACATTCTTTTTCAATATTTTCCTCAATATTATTTTTCCTCAATATTCTTTTCTATATTTTCTTTATGCTTTTTCCTCTTCTCTTTTTCTCATATATTTTTTATCTAAACTAATAAAAATATTACAAAAGAAAAAATGATAAAAGAAAATACAAAAGGGAGGGAGGTACAGTCTGTTACAGGGGGTTACAATCAATAAAAAAAAACCAAACAGAATTGGGCCCAGCCCAACAAAAACATAAGAAAGAAAAAAAACGGGGAGGGGCGCAGTAAGTGAAACGGGGGGTGTAATCCAAAAACTTCATTGGGCTTTGAGAGGCCCACTAACAATCCATGTCCAATATTCAGAACAAAACAAAACCCTAGTTCCTTCTTCTTATTCACTGTTCACATACCCCAGGGGCGCCGTTTCACTCTCTTCGTCCCTCTCTAATTCTCAATCTTTCTCTCAGACTCAAACTCTTTCACTCCCAACGATCTTCCTCCACCATACTCCTTCAAATCACAACATCCTTAACTATTAACAACAACAACGCCAACTACTGGATAACCAAACTGATTGAAGCTATTCATAGAAGATCTGACTCATTCGGAAAAAAAAAATCTGGATGAAGATGAGTGGAGCTAAAGAGCGACGAAGCATCTGGAGATCTACGATGAAGATCTACCGCTGTTGTTGAAGAACAAGAAAATCGGGAGGCGATCTAACGAGCGGTGACGAATGCTCTTCAACATTCTTGATGACGATTGTTGGAGATTCGGATGAACATTGAAGGTTCTGAGAGTTACGGAGATCTTGATGTGGTTTGAAGAAAGGCTCGCGATAATGTTGAAGCTTTGATGAAGTTCTGGAAAGCGATGATTACTGAGTTCTGATGAATCTTGAAGCAATGTTGAAGGATCTTAAGATGACGTTCGGAGATCTTGCTGGTTGAGTGATCAAAAGTATGATGGATCCGTTAGAGTTCTATGGAGATCCATCGTTTTTGTTGATGCGTGCATATTGAGGAGTCTGAGAGTTCTTGATGAATCAGACAGATCTAGAAAACTATTCTGGATGAAGCTTGTTGAAGAACGCTCATGAAGATGGCGTGAACACGGTTGAAATTCCTCGAAGAAATCTGGAGAATGTTGTGTGGATCGTGAGCGTGATGAATAGAAGACGAAGATCGTTGCCGGTTTCTGGAAAACGCGAAGAACACGGTGGAGATCTTGGAGGAGAAAGATGAAGAATTCTGGGTTTTTTAGCTTTCCGGTGAGTTTGACGGCGGTCGGAGTAGGTTAGGAATTGGTTACGGTGGCCGGAAACTGGAGGTTGCGGTGGTTGCATGGCCGCCGGCCATGCAACCGGTGGAGCTCAGGTGATGACAAGTGGCGGGGTAAGGTGGCAGAGAGTTAGCGCATGTATGCCACGTGGTGGGGAGAGGAGAAAGTGGGAAACGTGGCTGAATTCTGGTGAGTGGAGTGTGAGTGGAATTATGATGTGGCCTCCTTTGACTTACACGCGTGGCCAGATTTTATAGTGACATGTGGCAAAACGTGGACCTGAGCTCTGGGCCTCCAATAGATTGGGCCCAACGAAATTGCACCAGAAACTGATTAATGGGACCTAATAATTGGACTTATGAGGACTAATGGATGGTTAACGTGAATTAATGACTGATTAAAAAGATTAAAACTTGACTAACTAAATGCTGACTAATGAATTAAAGGCTAATGATGGATTAATAAAATGAAAATGATTAACTGCTAATGAACTAAAAAACAATAGACTACAATTAATGACTCTTAATGACTATTAGCCTGTATTGATTAATGAATTAACAATGATGAATTAAGACTAACTCAGTTAAAATCTACCAAACTATTTAATATCTATTTAACAAAAAAACTAAACTATTATATTCTACAAGGATTAAAATCTATTATCTATATTAATTCTTATTTAAAATCTAGAACAACCATATTAAAATCTATATCTAAAAGAAAATAATGTCTAAACCTATTAATATCTAATATTCTAAAAACTAATTAAAAGCTATTTAATATTCTAAAAAGCTATTAAAACTATTAAAAATATTAAAAGGAAACCTATTTGAATCCTAACAAATGCTTAATAAAATCTATAAAATTCCTAACAATTCCCGAAGGAACAAAAATAGTACAGAACAACAAATAGGACCGCGAGAGCGTACCGGAACGACCGGTAAAAATTAATAGACCCCGAAATATCCCTAAAAATAACAGCGCGAGCTGAAAACACCGGGAATAGCACGATTTCCCAAAAATACGATTCTACCTATCCGAACTGATTAAAATCAACTGAAATGCGAGGAGAGGGCTGTGATCCCGATAAAATCAAAACAACTGAAAAAATACATTGTATGCGATATGCGGATGCGAATGCGGTCATGCATCGAAACATAGGGCCAGATACGGGACCCGGTTGGTCAAATTTTAGGGTGTAACAGCTGCCCCTATTCAAGCGGCTTAGACCTGAATGGTTGAAGAGCGCCCAGCCTTTAATCATTCAAAGGTAGAAGATGGTTGAATACAAATGGAACCCTGGAATTTGCCAACCACAAAAGTAAATTGCGCACACCCCTTTGGGGGAGAATCATCTAAGTGACTGATTTATGTTGCCACGGCGACAACTAAACACCCATCCGTCAATCTGCTTATGAAACAATCTGATACTGTCCACAGACCATCCCATTCCGAAGAAGAGGGTATACACTAACCAGTGAGGGATCGTTGATTTCACTTATCAACCTTCCGTTCGTACCTGAACGAGCAAACACTAACCAGCGAGCAAAATTGTTGATTTCACTTACCAACAGTCCGTTCGTACCCTAACGAGCAAACGCTAAACAGCGAGAAAATGTTGATTTCACTTACCAACCTTCCGTTCGTACCTGAACGAGCAAACGCTAAACAGCGAGAAAATGTTGATTTCACTTATCAACCTTTCGTTCGTACTTGAACGAGTAGTCCTGCGGAGACACGAGAAACTTAACCAAGCAACTCTGAGAGGACAATTCTGACAACGGTCGTCAAATACCTATTCTGGCAATAGGTATCCTGAAAAACACTCCACTGGGGAAATTGGGAACTTAACCAAGCCACTTGACAGGGATAACTTTGTTGGAAAATACGAGGAACTTAACCAAGCAACTCGTTGAAGTAACACCCTACTGGGGAATATAACTCTGCTGGGGAAACTACGGGTAACCACCCAAAAATCTGCATTACCATCTTCCAACGCTGACACCACAGCATCCTGAGAAAGACTCAGCTGGGGGGAAAAAGGTGCTTGACCAAGTAAACTCTGCTAGGGTACATACTCGAAAGCCATGAGGTAACCAACCTGGTCCATGTTTCGAAATGCGTATGTCTGAGAATGATGCAATGTCCCATACGGCATGGAAATGCTATGCGTTCTGTTTGAAAATGCGAGGCCCAGACGGCATGGAAATGCTATATGTTTGTATAAATTCTATGACGATATATGCAAATGTAAATGCAGGCTCGAGCTGCCAGAGAACACCAGGTCTGCCACCACTTGGCAAAATAGATGCCGAAGGCAACGTCAACTCCACTGAGTGTAACCTGATATCACAGAATCATCTCAGCAAAATAAATGCTGGAAAAGGGAAGGACGGCCCTGCACCGGGGATACTCTTTCTAAACCCCTGACAACCCGTACTCTGTGGGGATTAACCAAATCGGGATTGATTGTGCGCAGCACACTGCTGGGAATGCCCCTTTCATCAAGGATATCAATCTTAATCTGCTGAGGATACTCCTGATCCCACTCTGATACGGGGTAAAATGTAATCTCAACTCTTGCGGGGATAATACGTAGCTTCTATCTGCTGAAGAAGAGTAATCTTGATTTATCAATACACACATTAATCGGGGAATTGGTATCAACCGACCTTCGTATCGGGGAACATGACAACATGCGAGTCATTGGGAATTACTGTGTCAGATACTTCTGGTTTTTTTTTGCCTTTTCCTGGCTTAGGATGGACATGGATTATGTACAGAATGGACGATATGGAAAATACTAGACGGGAACTAGCATTCAAAGATAAGCTACCAGACGAGAACTGATAGCAAAATGGATTAAGTCGAGAATTGATTTGTAGTTTGGACATCAGACGGGGCGGACTGGATAATAGACAACCAGACGAGAACTGGTTGAAAGCTGACGTACACCAGACGAGAACTGGTATAACTCATAGGTTAAAAAAATAGCGACCAGGCGAGAACTGGTTATGCGGTGACATGTACCAGACGGGAACTGATACAACAGATAGGGTAAAGCAACGATGACCAGACGAGAACTGATTACGCGATGCCATGTACCAGACGAGAACTGATACAACAATTGAAGAAACGGAGACCAGACGAGAACTGGTTACAATAAACTGCACCAGACGGGAACTGATGCTTACAATAACCTACACCAGACGGGAACTGATGTTTATGGAGAGATTGAAGCAACGATGACCAGACGAGAACTTGTTACGTGATGGCATGTACCAGACGAGAACTGATACAACAATTGGTTAAACGGCGACCAGACGAGAACTGGTTACAATAAACTGCACCAGACGGGAACTGATGCTTACAATAAAATACACCAGACGGGAACTGATGCTTACGGAGATGCGGGCCAGACGAGAACTGGTTACCGGTTTTCCAGGCGAGAACTGGACTTGGGAAACGACCATTTACGAAATTCTGACACGTAACAGGTTTGGGCTGTAGGATAACGATCCAACGACAGCAAGGCCTTCTTCGGAATGTTAAGGTTTTCCGATAAGAGTAATGGCACGATTCCCCGATACTCCACTCCGGCTGGGGATAAACAGACTGGCTTGAATAACTTGTCCCAGTGCACTCAACTTGCTCCAATCTAACTCTTGGGAGTATTTCTCTGAACAGCTTGCCACGAGACGACCTCGAGATTATTTGCCCCAGTGTCTGTACACAAAAGGGATTCAACTTCAATTAAACACCTATCAACCCAGTTGGTTTCAACACTCTCTACGGTGACTTGCCCCTGAATGAGCGTTCTAGCGACTTAACCTGATCTGATTATCCACTTGAAGTATCTTCTTTCAAATCTCCACGTTCTGTATAATTGCCCCTGATTGGCTCTCGAGAAGACTCACTTCTGATCAACTGCTTCTCAAGCATACTGCCCCTGATCAACTGAAGCTTCGGGACTTGTTCTCAGACTAACTGATTCTGAACTCACTGGAAGTCAATGTCCCGGATTTACAGGGCTTCACAACATACACCATCCTGGTTCAGACTGCTGAATTACTCAGTCCTGCTTGACGATTCCCTGTTGGAATTTCTTTCATGTCAACTACTAACCTGTAATTAAAATCGTCTATTCACGAATGGTAATCTTAATGCAGTGTTTATGCAGATTTTTGAAAAAATTTGTGTTGTCACTCATTTATATGTCATGATTGAGTGACGAATGAACCAAAGTTCAAACGTAGTGCTGATGTGATCAGTGAAAAATACAACAAGGATATTATTAGCAAATCAAGAAGGAGTCAGGTTACTCAACCTTGTCGTAATGCGCTTTCAGAATAAACCCTACCTCAATTAGGTCTTTTAAGGGTTGTATCGTGGTCGGGTTCACGGTTCGTGAAACAAAGGATATTTGGCTCAAATTTTGATTTGTACCCACCCCTTCTACGTGATGATCTCCGATCCTAAAGGTTCAGTTAACTTGGCACAAGCGCTCGCCTCTTCGAGAGGTATGTTGAATGGTAAGAACCATAACTAAAGAATTCACAAGGTTTTTCGGAGTGACAGTTACTCCTTCTTCATTTTCGATGTCTGCATACACGACTTTGTGACTTCACGGGATTTTTCTATTGGTATCATTTCTTTTTCATTCTTTTGATTCCCAAAATTTTTGCCTTGGCTAACTCCCTTTTGAGTTCTTTTCAATTTTCTTTGAAGTCCAGCGGGATGCCCTGATTTTTGCCTAAGTATTAGCTTTCCAGCTTTTTCTTTCTTTTCACTTAGCGGGCTTTCTTTTTCTTTCTTTTGGAACAAAGTCCTGTGACACTGGTTGTCTTGATTGCTCCGAAAGGATTGTAACTGTCTCACTCCTGATTGGTGAGGTTTAACCACTGTGGTTGACGAGGTACGACCTCTTGAGAGGCATAAACTGTAATTGATCCTCGAAAGACAACACTCCTCTGTAAGACTTGAATGCTCAGTCAAGCTAACTGACAACTACCCTGCCCCGGGTTAAGATGTGAGGGTTTAAAAGTCCGAAAAAACTTCTACTTCTTGGCTCGAAGTGGTTAACAAGGGACTAACTCCTTATATCTCCAGTGTTTGGGGGATTTGAAACAATGCCTTGTACGTCATCAGCAAGGTTTTATCTGAAAGCATACGATCATCGGTTATGAGTTTAGTTTCATCATCCTCCCTCCAGTCTTTGCTAATCACAGTGATAAAGTGGAGTGAATAAAATGCAAGTGCCAGTGCAATGCAGTAAATGAGCGGCAGCGACATGATTAATTCAGAAAAATGCATAGTCACCTTATTAATATCACCATTCGAAACATACAATGTTTAAAAACAAGTAGTAACTAAAGAAAAGAAACTACAAATGCAAATGATATAAAGTCTGAGGACTGCCAATGCTGAGGGCGCCTGCCTGTCTGGACCACTGGCTTTTGCTGGGGAATACTTTCCGAGTCTACGAGCTTAGACAGCTGAGAAGTTAGTATGAACAAACAGAAATCCTTCTCGAAAGGAAATGCAATCCTGGTCGATCAACTGTTGTACCTTCGCCTGAAACGCTTTACAATCTTCAGTTGCATGTCCTGGGGATCCGCCATGGTAACCACACTGAACTTGGGGATTGTACCCAGGAGGATAAGGTTCTGGCACAGGCTTGAGAGCTTTCGGCTCCACCAAAGCGTTCTGAACCAACTGTGGCAAAAGCTGACTGTACGGCACAGGAACTGGGTGGGAAGGACCATTCCTTCGTTCCAAGTTGTTACGAGGTCGATTCTGATTCTGACGCTGATTCTGATAACCTCGACCGCGAGTTCGTTGCTTTGCAAAGGAAGCGACATAAGGTTCCTGATATGGTGCTCTAGGCACAGCTGTCTGTCCAGCATAACAAGGCACAGGAGATACTGATCCAACCGATTTCACCGATTCATCTCGAGGATACCCAACATCTGGCATGACTGCATTGATCCGTTTCAACCCCTTGGTCGTCTTCTAACAATCCACACTTGCCTCGAACAATCCCCCGAGAATCACCCTCTGAATCAAAACAAAGGTTGGATAAGAGCTCTGGCCAGCTAGAGAAATGCTATGCAATATGATGCAAAGATGCTTATGCAAATGCAATGCAATGCAGCAAACACGGGATCACAGCCCCCACAACACGCTCTGAATACTGTTGTACTGCTGACGGAGATAATCACTCTGAAGCGAAAACCAAAAAACCGGGTCGTCTGGAGGTTAAGTTTCCTGCAAAAACCCTCCCACTCACAGGTATGGACCTAATCTGACAAGGTACGGCATCCTATGCGGTCATCAGCGTCACAGACTTTCATGAGGAATGATGCGATACCCAGAAGGTGTGGCATCGTCATCTCATGAAGCGGCCTCACTTAGCTGACTTCCAATTGATCGGTCCCCAGAGTCGACAATCCTCACGTCTGGACTCCCCTCAGATCCTCAGGATCGGAAAGAAGCACCTCGGAGAGAACCTCGTCTGAGCACGGATTTCGTAGGGAACTTGTGTCTGCTCAACAAACAGGTTCGTCCACTAATCTCCACAACTATGTCTAAAATGCATACTCAAGTCCAGGTCCGGCTTATCACTCAAAGTATCACCCTCCCCAGCACAACAGCAACAGATAATAATTATACAAAAATAAACACCTAATAGACAAGCAAACAAGCGCTAGGATTGACTCTCCTAGGGGACGTTGGATCCCACATGCATAGGGAACTATCGCGTTCCCCAGCAGAGTCGCCAGCTGTCGCTACTGCGAAAATCGGCGCCGGCTGAACAGAAGAGTCGCCACCGTGCGTTATTTATCCCAAAGGAGGGAAAGGAAACGCTCAGAGTAAACCTACCGCAAAGACGGGAAAGGAATGGTCATCGCAACCAAATCCTGGATTCGGGAGTCGGTTACGCAAGGGGAAGGTATTAGCACCCCTCACGTCCGTCGTACTCGACGGGATCCACGCTTGCTTGGTTTGTCTAAAGGATGCAAAAATAATCTATCTACGGCTGCTTGTCGCTACTGCGAAAATCGGCGCCGGCTGAACAGAAGAGTCGCCACCGTGCGTTATTTATCCCACGGGAGGGAAAGGGAACGCTCAGAGTAAACCTCGCACAACACGGGAAAGGTATGGTCGTCGCAACCAAAACCTGGATTCGGGAGTCGGTTACGCAAGGGGAAGGTATTAGCACCCCTCACGTCCGTCGTACTCGACGGGATCCACGCTTGTTTTCAAGTATGGATTGTTATTCAATCTACTCTACAGGTCAAGGGGGTTAAAAAGAAAAGAAAACATGACTCGGTAAAGTATCGCACTTTATGCCTACGTATTCCCGTCTGGAACGAGAAATCAGAGTCAACGTAGTTCGCCTACCTACGGGGAAGGAGGGGAAGGTTGCTCGCTAGGATATCGCATCCTATGCCTACGTACTTCCACACCGCATGGAAGATCAGAGCAAACGTAGTTCGGGCCACGTACGACACAAGTCTGTCTTGGTTGATTTTATTCCTTCTGAAAAAGGTTTTTCTGATTAACAGTCCCGGCGGACAAAAATGACGTCTTGATGAGTTCACATTCTTTTACGAAAGAAGTGTCTTTTATTGTGTTTGAAATCTTTATTGTATTTTTCTGTTTGTTTGGAGAAAGAAAGAGATAGAACTCTAACCTACGGTTGCGAAGGGAATCAAACTAACCTAATGTTATCATGCATGGGTTAAGACCTAGTGTTTATCATGCTCCTCTCTTGCGTAGAGAGAAATAGAGATCCTAAGGGAATAGACAGAAACAGAAACAATATCAGATATATACAGTAAAGCAGTAAAATGCATGGATGCAACAATACAAGCGAGGCAAGGGAGTCCCACTCAACCTCGAACCTAGAAAACAATAGGCAAAAGTGAACATGCTTCACCTTCAACCCAACAGGGTAAACAGCAAACAATACAGTCAGGAAAACCAATCAATACATCAAGAAATGAAATACAGCAAAAATAAACAGCCACAGCAGCTCTGCAACAACATCTGTCTTTAAGTCATCTTCAAACAGCTACCAGCTTCAAGCAAGCCTCAGTCTCTATCATCAAACTCTCAAGCAAGGTCTTTGTCATCAGTCTTCAATCTGCAATGGCTTTTCTTCCAGTCCTATCCTCCAAGCTGAGGGATCAATCACAAGAGTGAATTGGGTGTTAAGCAATTAGTTGATGTTGCGGTTAGAATATGATATCAAATTATTAATTAATTTGAATCGCATCTTTAGTTCACAATCGCTCTTTGATTTATCCGAAGGAAAAGGTCAAAAGAGGAAAACCTAATTTTGCATCGTAAAGACAATGCAGGAAGAGATCTAGGTAAGGGGTTGGTTAAGCTTAGGGAAGGTACTAGCACCCTAAACTTCTGTAGTACTCTACAGGAACCTTTTGTTTATTTTATGCTTTTTTTATATTTTATTATCTGTTTTAATATATATTGAGCTAAGGGATAGAGTGACCTAAAGACCTAAGGGTTAGTCCTAAGTTTACTCGGCAAGACGTCGCATCTTGTGCCTACATATCCTGACGGGAATGGAATCAGAGTAATTGTAGTTCCCCTTGAAAGGGAGGTTAGAAACGTCTTGACTGTGGTCAAGGTTTCAATGGGGAATAAACGTATCTTAAGGACACACTTACGTGGAGTCATTGAAACTCCTATTTCTACGTTGAATTTGTTAATTAAAAATTTAGGGTTGAAATTAGGGATTCCACGGCGGGAAACCCTAAAACAGAGTACGGCGACTCTTTGACCTAAAACTAGGGTAAAGGGTATTTTTGTCCACGGCGGGACACGTAGGCTAAATAGGGTTTGAAATGGTCCAAAGGGTTAAGACTATTTACTCGGCAGTCAAACGGCTAGACCTAATTCCTTCGGAGGGATTCTAACGGTAAAAACATGCAAAATACGACAAATTACTATTCGGCAGAATTAAAGTGCGGAAAAATAAAGAAAGCGGTAAAAAAAAGCATCGCGACGATCACTCGCGTAAATTACAAATTCCCAAAAAATGCAAAATAAAATAACCGCGACCATGGCCTCGCGTAAATTACATCCATGGAACAAAAACGAACAAATGAAATAATAACGAGTTGAAACAAACAAATTAACGAGGGTTAGACAAAAATGAAACGGCTAAATCAAAACTTATTTCTTTTTGAGTTTTTATTGAGAAGAGGAGAAGAGAATTAATTTCATGCTTAAATGGAGAAACTATTCTAATTATTTACTAAAAATTTTAATAAAGAAACTGGTTTTAATTTTAATGAAAAAATGTCTTGAAAAAAAATGTTTTAATGTTATCGAAAATAAATGTTTTAAATTTTAATTAAAAAAATGTTTTAAATTTTAATGAAAAAATTTGATTTAAATTCAACGAAAAAGGTTTTAATTTTTGTTTTAGTGAAAGAAAGGTCATTTTTTAATTTTTGTGTTAACTTAATGAAAAATGGTTTTAATTGGAAAAAAGCTTTAATTAAGAAAAATTGTTTTATTTAGAAATATGTTTTTAAATAAAAAATGATTTAATTTTTGAAAAAAACTTTTTAGAAAGATCTTAATTTTTAAAAAACTGATTACGTTATGTTTTTTTTTGTTGAAATAGCTTACCTAAACTTAATTGCATTATTAATTACAAACTACATAGTTAATATAAATGAAAAAAATAAACAATTGAATAATAAAATAAAAAAATGAAACGTAAATAAAAAGGCTTCTGCCGTTTTCTCCCTGGATGACTATCGAAGCTTTTCCTCTCCTTCAATCCTTGCATGTCATCTTCTATTTATTCTTCCCATTAATCTACAATCAATGAACAAAACAACACACAAAAATCATAAAATGCCGTAAATCAAAGGAAAGAGAAAGCTTACGGTAACGACGATGATGTTGAACGAACTGAGCCTCCGCCGTTGTGACTTTTTGCTCGTCGGTAGCGCTTGGCCGATGATGAATTCAAACCTTTTAGGATTCTTCCAAAAAAATTCCTTCTTTTGATAAATCGTGAGAACGGCCGCCGTTTTTCTTTTTGTGTGCTCTCCCTTTTATCAAATGCAACTCATGTTTATATAGGTAACAAATTAGGGTTAACTCTAACCTAATGCCTATTTTAAAGCCCAACTTAAATAATTAGTCAAAACTAAAAAAACAAACTAAAACAAACTTAAAAGAATAAAATCTTTTCTAATATTTTTAATTTTTTGATTTTTTGATGTTTTTATGAGTAATATGGAAAAAAGTGAAAAAATAATATTTTTTAAAAAATAATTTAAATAAAATACGAAAATAATAATTAAATAATAAAAAAAACTATTTTGTTATTTTTTTTTATAAAAATAGAAAAGTTAGAATAAAAATAAAAGAAAAACAAAAAGTGAAGAAGGTGGGATTTGAACTCTCGACCTCTCACACTCACAACTCCTTACACACGGTCTCTTGCCAATTGTGCCATTTTATTCATTCAAAATAAAGTGGCACTAGAAACTATGTAAAGGTAGGACAAATTTGGGGTGCAACAGATGCCCCTATTTAAATAGCTTCACCGGATGATTTGAGCAGCGGAGACTCGAGAAATCGCGGTGAAAGGGATTTAAATACAGATAACCGGAAATTTGGCCCCTAGATGCAGTGATATGCAATGATATGGACAAAATAACACGAACTATAATGCTGACAATGCCATGAATCTAATATGATGCGTATGATGGAATGATGAATGCAAGGATGCAGACGACACGACGTCATAGGGGACAGCGCAGCGAAGAATTGCACTGGGGAAGAAGACACGCGGTGGTGACAAGGTAACATAGGATTCACACGGAGGCAGGACCAGGTAAATGACAGACGCTAGAGTTTTCGGGACATTCCTTGAAGAGATCGAGCGGGATCTTCAGGACTCGCCAGAAAACATATAGGGAGAGACAAACATCAGAACATTTTGGAAGAACATCGAAAAGGAGACACGTCGTATCTGGAAGAACGTCAGATAGACATGACACGAAATAGTCGATGGGTGCCAAGTAAACTGGACTTTGTCCATATAGTAAGACGCGGATAAAACACAACCTCGGGGAGAAAAATGCAAATGGGGATAAAACACCCATGCTGCCAAGTAACTAAATTCGTCCACAAGGTAAGATGCAGATAAAACACGACCTCAGGGAGAAAAATGAAAATGGGGATAAAGCACCCATGATGCCAAGTAAATAAATTCGTCCACAAGGTAAGACGCGGGTAAAACACGACCTCGGGAGAAAAAGCAAATGGGGATAAAACACCCATGATGCCAGGTAAATTGGACTTCGTCCATGAGGTAATACGCGGGTAAAACACGACCTCGGGAGAAGAAGCAAATGGGGATAAAACACCCATGATGCCAGGTAAATTGGACTTCGTCCACGAGGTAATACGCGGGTAAAACACGACCTCGGGAGAAGAAGCAAATGGGGATAAAACACCCATGATGCCAGGTAAATTGGACTTCGTCCACGAGGTAATACGCGGGTAAAACACGACCTCGGGAGAAGAAGCAAATGGGGATAAAACACCTATGATGCCAGGTAAATTGGACTTCATCCACGAGGTAATACGCGGGTAAAACACGACCTCGGGAGAAAAAGAAAATGGGGATAAAACACCCATGATATGCACATGTGTATAAATCATGCTATGATAGATGATCAAATGACAATGCAGATGTCGACGACAAGGCTCGACTCTGTTGGTAAGATGACAAGACTGGAAAACTGATTCCTCAACTCGGAGATCACTGCCACTTGCTAAATTGTAATCAGGTTGATGGTCCTCGTAGGAAGGATGGAAAGCCGCTTGGAGATCTTTCAAGTAAACTGCCCCAGATTAAATTGTCCATTACAGATGAATTGATAATTGCTTCAGCTTGTCTGATTCTGAAAATGACTATTTTACTGTACCCTCGGAAGGTTTTCCCCAGTCCGAGTCTTGAAAATCTCATGGATAAACCAGATCTGAGAAGACTTTGCCCCTGATAGGATCACTTGACCAAGTTTCTCGATTGTTTGAAATTTCCTTAGAGGAAAGCCAGTTTGCAAACAAAAATATTCATACAAACATGGTAATGCAAAGTTCATGCAACTTTTGAAATCAAAATTGTTTTTGAAAGATGAAAAATAAATGAGTCATCGGTTAGAACGCGGTGGTCCAGGACGCTCAAAGTTTAATACAGGTATACAGCCAAAATAAATGATTCACAAAGACCTTTAGGAGTCAGCTTACGCAACCTTGCTGTAGCATGCTTTCAAAATATCCTTGTTTCAATTAGGTCTTTTGAGGGTTGTAACGTGGCCTGGTTCACTGTTTATAAAACAAAGGATAAAGGCTCAAAATTTGTTTGTTCCCACCCAATCTACGTGATAATCTTCAGTCCTACGCTCAGCTAACTCATATTATGCATTCAGGTTCCTATAGGTTAGGAATTGCACTGATGATAGTAATGATGGTTCGAAAGTCAAGGGACTCTTGAGATGGCCGTCACTACTTTCTTATAACATTTGGTTGTTTTGACATTTAGGATTTTTTAGGGTAAGGATTTAAAACTCCTCTCTGCATTATCCCTAAATTTTGCCTGAGCTGTTTCTTGTGAAGATTACAGTCAGCGGGATGCCCCAGTTTTGCCTAAGTCTCCTTTATAGGTTTTGACTTAGCGGACTTTTTTTTATTTTTGAAAGAAAGTGACTGCCTAGCTTAATGATCACGGTGAACCATCATCGGCTTTTGACTTGGAAAACATCTTAGACACTTACTTGCTGTGTATGAAGGAAAACTTGTGAATTCAACCTTTATATGAAAGGTGTATTGCAGGAAAGCACAACCGAGTTAACTGAGAACTACCCATCCCCAGGCTAAGATTGCGGGGGTTTTTTGTAAAGAAAGAAACTTCAACTTCTAGGCTTGAAGGGGGTGACAAGGGGATAACTTCCTTATTTCTCCAGTGTTTGGGAGTTGAAATAATGCCTTACATTGTCAACAAGGTCTGATTGAAAGCATACTGACAGCAATTATGGGTATAACATTTTCGTCATCCTCCCTCCAATCTTAGCATATCAAAAATTTGGACAAAAAGTAGATATTTGAAAAATAAAGCATAAAGATGCAAATAGTAGGCAAAATGAATTGAATCAAAAGTCGCAATGCTCAGTTCATTAATATAAAAGTACAAACATAGTCCGAAAACAAACAGCTAATAAAATAAGGAAAATACAAACAATGAGAAACAAAAGCCTAATGATTAAATCAGTGAGCCATCCTCTAGGGTCATCCCGAAGCTTCACTTCTGATGCCCTGGCAAAGGATTCTTATGGATGTTCGGAGGATTGTCTGGAAAATCAAGTATCCCTGCTCTCATCAGCTCACGCACTCTGGCTTTCAGTGCAAAACAATGCTCCAAGTCGTGGCCTAAGGCACCCTCATGAAAAGCGCACTGGAAATCAGCCATAAATCCAACTGGAGGAGGATTAGGAGGAGGTGGTAAAGCCCTTCTAGTGATCAGCCCTCGTTGAACCAGGTAAGGATAAAGTTCTGTGTAAGTCATGGGAATAGGATCAAATTGATTCCTATTTCGATACTGGTCTTATCTAATAACTGGACGTTGAGGATTCTGAGCTGACTGCGGAGCAACAACAGGTTGAGATCCCTGGCGAGGCTTTCTTGATTCAGTCATGACAGCATTGGTCTGCTCATCCTTCCTCTTATGGAAATTCCCATAGGATTTCTTTGCACCATTATAAGATTCGGCAGCTTTGGATACCTTCCCATTTTTCAAACCTTCTTCTAACCTTTGGCCAATAGTCACCAGATCTATAAAGCTTGAAGAGACACTCCCAATCATCTTTTCCCAATAGAAAGGAGACAAAGTATCCATGAATATTCCTGACAGTTCCTTCTCTGCTATAGGGGGTTCGACTTGGGAAGCTAACTTCCTCCAACGCTGAGCATACTCCTTGAACGACTCTTTTTCCTTCTGAGACATACTTTGAAGCTGACGACGATCGGGAGCCATATCCAAATTGTATTTGTATTGCTTCATAAAAGCGTTGACGAGATCTTGGAAGCAGTGGACACTGTTATGCTCTAAGTTCATATACCATTTAAGAGAAGCACCACTCAAACTATCCTGAAAGCAATGAATGAGCAACTTCTGATTGTTGGTGTAAGCTGCCATCTTTCGGAAGTACATGACTAGATGGGCTCTTGGACATGAATGACCTTGATACTTCACGAACTCAGGAGTCTTGAACTTGGCAGGCACAACAAGACCAGAAACTAGGCACATATTATCGGCATCAACATTGAAGAAATCAGTACCCTCGACAACTTGGAGTCTCTTGTTTATGATCTGAAACTGTTCCCGGGTGATCTCAGGCTCAACAAAATCTTCTTGAACATCGGCAACATTGTACTCATAGGGAGGATTCTCAACGGGAGCTTGGATAGTTTGATTAACCGTGTGGACCACAGGTTGGGCCTCGGTAAGGATAGGAGCTTGAAAAACCGGTCTGACAGCCTGACCAATCATAGCAGCAGATGCAACAGGTGGAGAGTAGTTAGGAGGTAAACCAAACTCAGGCCAACTAGAGGGCGGCACTGAAACAAGAGGTGGATCAACACTTGAAACTTCCTGAATGACAGTCCTCTGAGGTGGCTCTCCTCTGGCAATCAATACTTGAAGCATCTCGGTAATCCTGGTCATGCCTGCTTTCAACTCATCAATCTCCATTCGGACCTCCGCATTATGTTCCTCTTGTTCTGACATTTGGCGTCTATAGTTAGCTCTAGTCTGATATCTTTGTCGAGGAATCAGCTTGACGACTCAAAGGTACACTGGAAGACGAGAGAACCGAGAATGAGAAACCGGGGGAAAAATGCAATGCAAAAATGTGATGCTAATGCCATGTAATGGTTCCAAGAATTTCAACGGTCGATTGCAAATATTCCCTTTTAGGAATGTTGGAAAGAAATATTTTTTTACTCTAAAATGTAGGACCTTTTTGAATTTGCAAAAGACTGTTGAATTCCTTGAAACTGGAAATGATATGATGCTTTATGGATGCAAAGCACAAATACACACACAAAGGTCCTAGGTTAGAGGACAGTGAATGGAGTTAAGGTCTACCCTTCCCAAAAGGTAAGTACTATAGGTTAATTGTACCTGCAGAACAAGGTTCTAAAGCGGTGCCCAAAGTCATCAATCCATCTTTCGGATATTATCAACTTTCCAACTAACTCGGAGGTCGATAATATCCTCAAGAGAACCTCATTTGAGTGTAGTATCGCGTAGCAACTATTGTAGGACTACTCCCACATAGTTCCCGCACTACGTCCTATATAAGGCCAAGGTGGTGTTAAGGTACTACGGTCCCCAGTATCACAGACTCCAATTGAAAATAGTAAAAGTTTTCACGACTGCACTCGATCAACCGAACCATTTTCGAAAGGGTCTCAACTGAGCGGTGATTCTCGAGTTGACTTGGTCGGGACTCACTCCCGGCAAGCCTCGTCGAATATCTCACCTTCCTATAATAAGGTCACTCAAGTCCGGGTTAGGACTTATCTCACAATAACAGGTATCCCCACAAGGTACAATGATATATAAAAATAATTAATAAAATATCACACAATAAACAAAATAGGGGTAACCCTTAAAAATTAGGAGGGTCTCCAGTGAAGTCGCCATTTTCTGTTGCGGTTAGAATATGATATCAAATTATTAATTAATTTGAATCGCATCTTTAGTTCACAACCGCTCTTTGATTTATCCGAAGGAAAAGGTCAAAAGAGGAAAACCTAATTTTGCATCGTAAAGACAATGCAGGAAGAGATCTAGGTAAGGGGTTGGTTAAGCTTAGGGAAGGTACTAGCACCCTAAACTTCTGTAGTACTCTACAGGAACCTTTTGTTTATTTTATGCTTTTTTTATATTTTATTATCTGTTTTAATATATATTGAGCTAAGGGATAGAGTGACCTAAAGACCTAAGGGTTAGTCCTAAGTTTACTCGGCAAGACGTCGCATCTTGTGCCTACATATCCTGACGGGAATGGAATCGGAGTAATTGTAGTTCCCCTTGAAAGGGAGGTTAGAAACGTCTTGACTGTGGTCAAGGTTTCAATGGGGAATAAACGTATCTTAAGGACACGCTTACGTGGAGTCATTGAAACTCCTATTTCTACGTTGAATTTGTTAATTAAAAATTTAGGGTTGAAATTAGGGATTCCACGGCGGGAAACCCTAAAACAGAGTACGGCGACTCTTTGACCTAAAACTAGGGTAAAGGGTATTTTTGTCCACGGCGGGACACGTAGGCTAAATAGGGTTTGAATTGGTCCAAAGGGTTAAGACTATTGACTCGGCAGTCAAACGGCTAGACCTAATTCCTTCGGAGGGATTCTAACGGTAAAAACATGCAAAATACGACAAATTACTATTCGGCAGAATTAAAGTGCGGAAAAATAAAGAAAGCGGTAAAAAAAAGCATCGCGACGATCACTCGCGTAAATTACAAATTCCCAAAAAATGCAAAATAAAATAACCGCGACCATGGCCTCGCGTAAATTACATCCATGGAACAAAAACGAACAAATGAAATAATAACGAGTTGAAACAAACAAATTAACGAGGGTTAGACAAAAATGAAACGGCTAAATCAAAACTTATTTCTTTTTGAGTTTTTATTGAGAAGAGGAGAAGAGAATTAATTTCATGCTTAAATGGAGAAACTATTCTAATTATTTACTAAAAATTTTAATAAAGAAACTGGTTTTAATTTTAATGAAAAAATGTCTTGAAAAAAAAATGTTTTAATGTTATCGAAAATAAATGTTTTAAATTTTAATTAAAAAAATGTTTTAAATTTTAATGAAAAAATTTGATTTAAATTCAACGAAAAAGGTTTTAATTTTTGTTTTAGTGAAAGAAAGGTCATTTTTTAATTTTTGTGTTAACTTAATGAAAAATGGTTTTAATTGGAAAAAAGCTTTAATTAAGAAAAATTGTTTTATTTAAAAATATGTTTTTAAATAAAAAATGATTTAATTTTTGAAAAAAACTTTTTAGAAAGATCTTAATTTTTAAAAAACTGATTACGTTATGTTTTTTTTTTGTTGAAATAGCTTACCTAAACTTAATTGCATTATTAATTACAAACTACATAGTTAATATAAATGAAAAAAATAAACAATTGAATAATAAAATAAAAAAATGAAACGTAAATAAAAAGGCTTCTGCCGTTTTCTCCCTGGATGACTATCGAAGCTTTTCCTCTCCTTCAATCCTTGCATGTCATCTTCTATTTATTCTTCCCATTAATCTACAATCAATGAACAAAACAACACACAAAAATCATAAAATGCCGTAAATCAAAGGAAAGAGAAAGCTTACGGTAACGACGATGATGTTGAACGAACTGAGCCTCTGCCGTTGTGACTTTTTGCTCGTCGGTAGCGCTTGGCCGATGATGAATTCAAACCTTTTAGGATTCTTCCAAAAAAATTCCTTCTTCTGATAAATCGTGAGAACGGCCGCCGTTTTTCTTTTTGTGTGCTCTCCCTTTTATCAAATGCAACTCATGTTTATATAGGTAACAAATTAGGGTTAACTCTAACCTAATGCCTATTTTAAAGTCCAGCTTAAATAATTAGTCAAAACTAAAAAAACAAACTAAAACAAACTTAAAAGAATAAAATCTTTTCTAATATTTTTAATTTTATGATTTTTTGATGTTTTTATGAGTAATATGGAAAAAAGTGAAAAAATAATATTTTTTAAAAAATAATTTAAATAAAATACGAAAATAATAATTAAATAATAAAAAAAAACTATTTTGTTATTTTTTTTTATAAAAATAGAAAAGTTAGAATAAAAATAAAAGAAAAACAAAAAGTGAAGAAGGTGGGATTTGAACTCTCGACCTCTCACACTCACAACTCCTTACACACGGTCTCTTGCCAATTGTGCCATTTTATTCATTCAAAATAAAGTGGCACTAGAAACTATGTAAAGGTAGGACAAATTTGGGGTGCAACAGTTGAATACCAAGGGTGGCAAACCAACTGCTACTAACACATAAGATATTTTCTCTCAAGAGTTCTATCCCTTAGACAGTAGCACCAAGCCTTCCAAGGGAAGGGGGTGAGTGTCTTAGAGAGACTCTGTATCACAGAGAGGAATGGAGGCAGTCAAAACCTTCCATATTTAAGAATTAAACTTTCTAATCTAGAGCTCTGCCTAGCTCCTAAACCCTAATCTCCTCAACAGCTGCTAGCAGGAATCTCCTCATCAACTCTGGAAGTTGGTCTTCAGTCTCTGGATCTCCAATGGCTTCAACATCACAAGTCTTCAGCTTCCCCAATCCCCAGACAATCCCAATACCCATACAGACAAATCAATAATCCCCAGAGGGCACACCACACCAGTCACACAAATATAGACAGTATATTAATAGCAGTAGGGGGATCCTAGTGATTTCTAAGGGGATCTATCCTATACCCATAACCCCTATAATCCATACCCCAAAAATCAAATGAAAATTTTCTAAAAGAATTAAACTATCTCACCTAAGTTGATTTAAAACCCTAATTTTATTCATGTTGTTCACACCTAAACTAAACACCTAAAATTAATCCCTAAAAATATGAATTAAATTGTATGTACAAGCTAACAATGTCTATTAATCAACCTAAAAAGAATGGACAAAAAATATTATAGCAACTATTAGAACAAAAATTGTCAAATTCATGTATGAAATGAAACACCTAAAATAGGCATTTATTTGGAAAATATGGGAAAAATATCAAATAAAAAATAAAATGCAATTTTTATTTTTTATAATTTTCTAGACATCTTGAAGAAATTAATGCAAAAAGACTCATTGAAAAATATGAAGTTTATAATTTATTATGATTTTTATAAAATGCATGAAAATGAAAAGAAATTAAAAATGACAAAATATGAATAAAAGGGGAGGGGGTGCCATCAGCAAGGGCGCCTAGTTGTATTTGGTCATTGGGCCATGAAGGGGAGGCGCAGATATCAAAAGCGTAAGGCCCAGTTAACATCAGAAATCAATTAAACAAATAAAAGAAAAAGAACAAACCCTCGGTGTATTTAGCAACGAATTCAAGAGTTATTCCATTGGGCTTATCAAAAGGGGGTGGGGATAGAACTTTGGACCCAGCCCACGCGTTTCAATTAATGAAACGATGCGTTTCATTCCCAGTCACATTTCCCTCGTATTCCAACTTCAAATATCAGCCCCAGGATGCAATGAAAGAGTCAAATAATCGTGAGGATCGGACGGTCATCCTTCATCGTCCCCAAAGCAAACCCTAGGATTCAGAGTTTCACTCTCCATGCAGCCATGTTCAGGTCCCTTGTTCTCTCTGAATACGCCATGAAATCCAGATTCATAAAGACCAAACTCACTCCATTTCTTCCCCTCTACACAACTACACTCTCAGTTTTCCCTAAAACTCTCCCCATAATAAAACCCGATAGGTGGAAATTCTGGACACACTGAATTGCACCTGGTGTGCATGATCACCAATCTTACTCAAACTAACTTAGAACGATCTACAAGTCATGGTGAGTATTCTAAGCCAAACATCTAACATTCTCTTGCCCTAATTTAGGAGTTCTTTATCATCACAGTTTCACCACTCTGCCATCAAACTTCATATAACTCTCTCTAGATCTCATGAATCAATCCCCTATGGTCTCTAAGCATTCCTATCTTAACCACATGATCTACAACTGAATAAATGAGGAGATTTGAAGGGTTTTGCATACCTTGCAAGTGATGATGGCAGGGGTAGTTGTGCTGCAATTCAAGGCTTGTAATGGCTTCTAGATGCTCCTCCAATGGTGTGCTTTCTACTGTTTGCAATGGTAGTGGCTCAATCTTCTTGAATCACCTTATCCTTCTCTTCATGCAAGTTGGAGTGTAAACTTGGATCACCCTAACCAGCCACGAATTCCCTTCAATTTCCTTTGCCAATTACTCTATGATAATGGTGGATGATGATGATAACAGAAATTGAGATGAGGGATGAAGTTTTAATGGAGTTTGAAGAGAAAATGCAAATGGGAGTGAAGGAATCAAAGTAGTGTTTGCAAGCTCAAAGAATCACCAACCAATGCACAAATGGCTTCATTTCTTTATATAGGTGAGAATTAACAGAATGAGAAGCTTCTAGATTGGTCCTAGAGGGATCTAGAAACTTGTGGAACTTTCATGAATTTATCATTTGATGGTATCTTGAATCATCTCTTATCATGCTTGCACCTTGGGTAAATTTGAGTGAAAATCTCCTTTCATGAGATATTAGGAGTGTATGTATGCAAAACCAAGCTTTTCCTTGCCTTGTGTTAAGTTTTACCATGTTGCCTTATGATGCAAGAAACAACTTTACAAAGGAAGTCCAATTTTTAAGCCTAAACTCAAAAATGTGGTTGAACCAATGTCTTTAAAATAATGTTGGGAATCAATTTGGTATATTGGATGACCCATATTGGATTTGTAGATCTCTCAAACCATTTTCCAACTTGAACTTTTTCAAGTTATATGCCTTTTTTAGGTCATTTTCCACCAACTTTGGGCAAGTTTCATTCTATGCATTTCCAAGCTTTCATGACTTATTTTCTAGACTAAAAATGGCATTTTGAGCAACTTTGATGTTGTGAAGTTTTTCATTTGAAGCTCCCTTGTATGAGTTTTAGGCATAGGCTAAGAATGACCTGTAATCACCAGATGACCAAAATACCCTTTGCTTGCCAAGACCATAAGTAGAGTTACACAAATCATATGAAGTCATACCATACCATTCTAGAAAGATAAGACAATGATGAACAAATATTATGTTGACAAGAAATTCATTTGAAATCTCCTTGAGGGGTAAAAATAGCTTGGAAGTCAAGTCACTTTCACAGACAAAATTTCAGATACCTCAGATGACCTGTAACTTGCAAGGACCATAACTTGAGTTCTATAAATCTCCTTGATGTCTTCCACCACTCAAATTAAAGGTCTTGAGATCCTCTACAAGTTTCATGTTGGCCAAGGATCCATTTGAAGCTTGCATTTTGACTTATCTTGCTTGGAAATTTGACCTAAACTAGGGGATTTTACATATAAACCCTAATTTAGAAACTCCTCTTCTCCTTGATTTCTCTTGAATTCTTCTTAGCATATCATCATATCCTTATTCTTCATGTCAAATGATGAACCCCACATCCCTCCAATAGCCTTTAATGCCTTTCAATCAGTCAATTGACCTAGAGTTGACCCAGGGTTGACCCAGATGAAACCCTAGTTGACTGTCTTCCTCCACAACTCTTGTGACCACACCAATGACTTATTTCCTTCTCCAAATGACTTTCTAAATCCTCCAAGATGTCTAGATACTCCCCATGCTCAGCCCACAGCTCACAATTTCTTTGTTGACCCTCAGATACCCTCAGATAGGAGATAGATTAACTGCTTGATCCATTGACTTGATAGCTTCCCAATTCTTTCTGATGACTTGACTGAGGTTGAATTTGAATAATAACCTCTTGATAGGCCTCTAGAGATGAGAATAATGATTGGTCCCCTGTTGGATGACTTGCTATGCTTATGCTATGTAGATGATCAGACTATGTACATGACTCTATATGCAAATGCTAATGATATTGAAACATAAACCAAGTGAATAAGGTTGGGCAAATTTTAGGGTGCAACAGCTGCCCCTATTCAAGCGACTTGGACCCGATTGGGTGAAGAGCCCGGAGCCTTCAGACATTCGCGGTATGAGACGGTTGAATACTAAGAACCCTGAAATTTGCCAACCGCAGAAATAAACTGCGCCCTGCTTGGGGAATGATATCCATCAGCCGAATCTGACTGCTACGGCAACCCACTGATCCATTAGCGACAGTGCTGGGGATTACTCGTCTTTCCATGTAAGGAATAACCGTTCCACGTTAGGAATAACACCGTCCATATTAGGACTCACCTTTCCATGTAAGGAATGGACTTCTACTTCGTCAAACTCTTCCACGTAAGGAATACGTCTTCTTTTGAATCTGTCCACGTCAGGACTAAACCCTTCCACGTCAGGGATACACTCTTTCTTTCCACGTAAGGAATACATCATCCACGTTAGGACCCACCTTTCCACGTTAGGAACGCAATCTTAATCTGTCCACGTAAGGACTCCAATCTTTCCACGTTAGGAATGAACTCGTCTTTCCACGTAAGGAACCCGTTTTTCTTCCACGTAAGGAATGCTCTTGATATGTCCACGTAAGGACTCTGATCTTTCCATGTAAGGAATAAATCTTCTTTGTATTTGTCCACGTTAGGACTAAATTCTTCCACGTCAGGAATAATCTCTTCTTTCCACGTAAGGAATCACAATCTTTCCACGTAAGGAATACAATCTTGATTTGTCCACGTCAGGACCCCCATCTCGTCTTGATTTGTCCACGTCAGGACTCACATCTTCGACCCGCTGAGGAAATAAAACTTGTCCACGTCAGGACTCCCGTTTCTTCGACTCGCTGGGGAAATAAAACTTGTCCACGTCAGGACTCCCGTTTCTTCGACTCGCTGGGGAAATAAAACCTGTCCACGTCAGGACACACACGCCAGCATGAAGAAGGATAAATTTGTCCACGTCAGGACTCACGCATCTTGTCAACACGAAGAACTATAAACTTGTCCACGTCAGGACGCACATTTCACCATTACGAAGGAAGATATCTGCTGGAAATAAATGGTCCACGTCAGGCCACCAACACGAAGAGTAATCAATTTTGTCAACGTCATGACTTCACATCCAATCAATACCAAGAAATCAAATCTGTCCACGTCAGGACTAGCACCTCTTATCAATCCAGGGAAATAAATTTGTCCACGTTAGGACCCTCACTTCTCTAGCACGAAGAAAACCCGTCAACATAGGAATAGATTGTCCACGTCAGGACTCATTTCTCCATTGGTCCCAAACCACAAACTTCTTAATACTGACGTGACAGCACCTTTGGGGCGGACTCTACTGGGGATATTTGGAAACCAAACTACCGGACGCCTGTTCTGATAACCGGCGGCAGCCTCTGAAATTCTGATTCATGAAACCCTTTGATGACAAATAACTCTGCTTGGGGACAAGGAGAGATTTTGCCTACTAACTCTGTGGGGAATAATGCCGAAACTGACATTTTCGTTGAATGTCTCACGCCGAGATCTTGAATGTTTGGCAATTCACTTGAGCAAGAGCTCTCTCTACCTGCAAGAGAAACAATACTTGAAACAGACAGTTAGCCAACCTGGCTTATGTTTCAAAATGCATATGTTTGACAATGACGCAATGCTCCATTCGACATGGAAATGCTACGCGTTTTTATTTGGTGGATGCAAGTATGACACTATATGCCAATGCAAATGCAGACTCGAACTGCTGGGATACAGAAACTGCTTCAGCAAAATAAATGCTGAAGACAATGCCAACTCCGCTGGGGATAGCCAGATGCTACAGAACTATCCCAGCAAAATAAATGTTGGGAGAGTGAAGTCGACTCAGCTGGGAAATTGGGAACTCGAACTAAACACCTCACTGAAGTAACACCCTGCTGGGGAATATAACTCTGCTGGAGAATAGCAGATGTGCCTGGTATGATTGAACTTCTGCTGGAGAGTGAACGGATCTCACACGGTATTCCGACAAAATAAATGCCAAGACCCACACCAACTCTTCCGGGGAGAGTCTTAATCTTTGAATTCCACTGGGAGGAGTGAAGACACTGGATGGAAAAAGAACTCCGCTGGGGGAGAGTAAATGACCCTGCGGGGAAAGGTAAACTGCCTGAATACAGCTCACCGATATTAATCTTCTGAGGTTAGCCTACTCTGCTTGAGATAAGGAAATCCTCCTGGGGGACACCCTACTGTCTGAATACAACCTTACGATCTTGGAATCATCAATTCTGCTGAGGATAGATGACTTTGCCGGAGAATATCTTTCTGGATAGGCTACGACTAGCTGGGGAGTTCGATCCTTCTTCAGGAAGAACGTGCATGATCTGCGTGGGGGACGAGTCTTTCGTTATTGCAATCTTTTGATCATCTTCCTCGTACGGCTATGAAACCTGCAACAACACAAACAAGACAAGACAAGCCTATGCAACCAAATCGATTCAGGTTAGTGACGTTATTTTCAGTTAATTCAGAGCCTTAGCAATTGTTGGCAAGGGCCAGTGATGTTATACACATGCTAGTCTCAGTAAACTTAGGTGTTTTATCATGCACAAAAACAGTAAAGAACCAGCATCAAGTACTGAATAACATATTTTATTGATTGGGCCCCTGAATGGGCGGAGTTTTGTACACGGGATGTAACTCCTGAAAAGAGGAAGCTACGCAAAGCGGATATATAAGTATGCACAATAAGCATAAATACTTTGACAAATTAAATTTTGTACACATGTCGGCAACGGGATGCAGACGAACACCACAAACTGATCCTCCTATGACTCATCCGACTCTAATGCTTTCCCGGTATCCATACTTCCGAAGCGGTTGTATCTGATAATCGACCCCTCAGGTATTCTCCCGCACTGATGCTCACCGCAGTATCAAATTCGGACCGCAGTCATTTGCTTTTCAAATCCCTAACTTTTGCGTGAACCGCCCTTTACGGGTTTTCAGTTCACCGGGATACCCTTTTTTGCTGAAGCCGCCCAGTGTAGGTTTTCAGCTTCGCGGGTGTACATTTTTTCAACTTTATCCCTAACTTTTGCCCGAACCTTTCATTCTGTTTTTGGTTCGCCAGGATGCCCCATTTTTGCCTGGACTCTCTTTTCTGTCCAGCGGGTCAATTTTAAGCAAAGTATTTTTTAACTGCGTCCGAATTCACAGGCGACGTAAAATCTTCACCGTCCATGGTGGACAACAACAAAGCTCCTCCTGAAAAGACTTTCCTGACAACGTAGGGCCCTTCGTAGTTGGGGGTCCACTTGCCCCTGTGATCTGCTTGCGGCGGGAGAATCCTTTTCAGCACAAGGTCGCCCGTCTGAAAGCTTCGCGGATGTATCTTTTTGTCATATGCTTTCTTCACTCGGCTCTGGTACAAACGACCGTATGCTAGAGAAGCTAGCCTCTTCTCGTCCATCAAACTCAGTTGATTCAACCTGTCTTTCACCCATTCTACCTCGTCTAGCTGAACGTCTCGCAATACCCTCAGAGAAGGGATCTCAACTTCCAATGGTAATACCGCTTCCATTCCGTATACTAACGAGAACGGAGTTGCCCCGGTTGATGTGCGTACCGTCGTACGATAACCGTGCAAAGCGAAAGGTAGCATCTCGTGCCAATCCTTATAGGTTACCACCATCTTCTGGACGATCTTCTTTATATTTTTATTGGCCGCTTCAACAGCGCCATTCATCTTGGGTCGGTAAGGGGAGGAGTTGTGATGTTCGATCTTGAAATTCTGACAGAGCTCCTTCATCATTTTGTTGTTTAGGTTCGAACCGTTGTCCGTGATTATTCGCTCGGGGATCCCATATCGGAAAATGATATCTCTCTTGATGAATCTGGCCACCACTTGCTTAGTTACATTTGCGTAAGACGCCACTTCCACCCATTTGGTGAAATAATCGATTGCTACCAGGATGAACCGATGCCCGTTAGAGGCCGTCGGCTCGATCTTTCCAATCATATCGATTCCCCACATCGAGAATGGCCATGGCGATGACATTACATTCAGAGGACTCGGAGGCACATGGATCTTATCAGCATAGATTTGGCACTTGTGGCACTTCCTCGCAAACTTGAAGCAGTCGGTCTCCATAGTTAGCCAAAAATAACCTGCCCGCAACAGCTTTCTCGTCATAGCATGCCCACCAGCATGCGTACCAAAGGTACCTTCGTGTATTTCCTCCATGAGCAACTTTGCCTCTCTTTCGTCTACACAACGTAACAGCACCAAGTCGTGGTTTCTTCTGTATAAGACGCCATCTGGATTCAAATAGAAATTACCCGCTAATCTCCTGAGAGTCTTCTGATCCTGACTGGATGCCCCAGCCGGATACTCTTTGTTCTTCAGGAAATTAAGGATATCGAAATACCACGGTCTGTCATCGGATGCCTCATCAATAGCAAATATGTAAGCTGGTCTGTTAAGCCGAGAGATGATTATTCTGGGAGCCTCATTCCAGAAGTTGACTTTGTACATGGAAGACAAAGTGGCGAGAGCGTCAGCCATTTGATTCTCTGCCCGCGGTACATGATGCAACTCAACCTTGTCAAAGAAAGGCAACAATCTCCTTGCATAATTCATGTAATGTATCAAGTTGGGCTGACGTGTCTCCCACTCCCCTTTTATCTGATTCACTACCAGAGCTGAGTCTCCGTATACGTCTAAATTCTTGATCCGCAAATCAATGGCTTCTTCAAGCCCCATTATACAAGCTTCGTATTCGGCCTCATTGTTGGTAATGGCAAAGGTCAATCGGGCAGTAAACGGGATGTGCGACCCGTGTGGAGTGGTGATGATTGCCCCTATTCCGCTACCGTAAGCATTCACAGCTCCGTCAAATATCATCTTCCATTTGGAACCCAACTCTGGTCCTTCGTCTGGCAACGGCTCTTCACAATCTTTCATCTTTAGGTACATGATATCCTCGTCAGGAAAATCAAACCTCATCGATTGGTAATCTTCAATAGGCTGCTCCGCCAGATACTCAGACAGCACACTCCCCTTTATAGCCTTTTGCGAGACGTATTAGATGTCGTATTCAGTCAAGACCATCTGCCAACGGGAAATTCTCCCTGATAACGCCTGCTTTTCGAATACATATTTGATAGGATCCATCTTCGAGATGAGAATGGTTGTATGATTCAGCATGTATTGTCTCAAACGCTTGGCGGCCCAGGCTAGCGCGCAACAAGTTTTCTCAAGCATTGAGTATCGAGATTCACACTCTGTAAATTTCTTACTCAAATAGTAGATCGCATGCTCTTTTCTTCCTGTCTCGTCGTGTTGACCGAGAACACAACCCATGCTTCCCTCAAGAACCGTCAGATACATGATCAAGGGTCTGCCCGCCACTGGGGGTATCAAAATAGGAGGCTCCTGCAAATACTGCTTTATTTTATCGAACGCCTTTTGACAATCTTCGTTCCACGTTACAGCTTGATCTTTCTTCAACAGCTTGAATAATGGTTCACACGTAGTAGTTAGGTGAGATATGAACCTGGCGATGTAGTTCAACCTCCCTAAAAACCCGCGCACCTCTTTCTCTGTTTTAGGCGTCGGCATTTCTTGGATCGCTTTTATTTTAGCAGGATCGACCTCTATTCCTCTTTCACTTACGATAAACCCCAGCAGCTTACCCGATCTCACCCCGAAGGTGCATTTGTTAGGGTTCAGTCTCAGCCTGAACTTCCTAAGCCTTTTAAATAACTTCAGCAGATTCACCAGATGCTCTTCCTCCGTCTGGGATTTGGCAATCATATCGTCAACATAAACTTCGATCTCTTTATGCATCATATCATGGAAAAGAGTCGTCATCGCACGCTGATATGTTGCCCCAGCATTTTTCAAGCCAAAGGGCATCACTTTGTAGCAAAATGTTCCCCAAGGCGTTATGAAAGTGGTCTTCTCCATATCCTCTGGCGCCATTTTAATCTGATTATAGCCTGAAAAGCCATCCATGAAGGAGAATACGGAGTATTGAGCAGTATTATCAACTAGCACGTCAATATGAGGAAGCGGAAAATCGTCTTTTGGGCTTGCTTTATTCAAATCTCTGTAATCCACGCACATTCGAACCTTGTCGTCTTTCTTTGGCACTGGTACGATGTTAGCAACCCATGAGGGATATTTTGTCACAGCCAGGAAACCCGCGTCCCACTGTTTTTAAACTTCCTCTTTGATCTTCACTGCCATATCTGGTCGAGTTCTGCGAAGCTTTTGTTTGACCGGCGGGCATTCTTCTTTCAGTGGCAGACGGTGCACAACCATGTCTGTATCGAGCCCTGGCATATCTTCATACGACCAAGCGAATACATCCCTATACTCTCGGAGCATTTCAACCAGTCTTCTCTTGATATCACCCTGCAGTGCGGCTCCGATACGAATATTCTTCTCAACCCCTTCCGACCCCAAGTTGATAATTTCGATGACCTCTTCGTGAGGCAGAATGACTCTTTCCTCTTGCTTCACCAACCAAGACAGTTCTTCAGGAACGTCACTATCTTCGACAACCTCTTCTTCGGCCTGAAATATCGGGTGCTCAAAGTCGGGACGAGTCATAGGTGGTTCAAGGATGTCATCTAAAAGTGTTATCCTGCAAAAGGAATGGTTAAATGCTTCAAAATGCGTATAAAGCGAATAACCACGTTGCCATTTTATTGAAAAATATAAAACAAGAAAGACAGAGATTACAGTATTTGCACATGAAAAAAAACGCCATTTATTTAACGCGCAATGTTCATAACAACACCGCCCTAAGCAAATCCTGATGCCCCGGGCAAGACATCAGATTATTCAACAATTAATAAAGCAAAGCATTACTGTTTAAGAGTCACAGGAACAAGCTCCTGAATAGACCAGTTGCACAGTCCTTGTCCTGGCGTGCTTGGCTGAATCCAGGCATCCATATCACAGTCGTTGTCTCCTTCGTCAGACTCCGAGGCAGCATTGATGGTTTCATGACATACTCCATTGGCAGAGATGGTTATTGGCCCTCTGAAACGGGGTGCCCCCACAGCAGGTGTTGACGCCGACGGTTGGTATCCCAGCCCGAACCGGTCCATCTTTACAGGAATATCCAGCACTTTGCCCCAGCCCTTTGCTTCTCCTGCCTCCACTAGAGCTTGAGCTTCTTTATACGACGAGACGGCTATCTCTGACACTTTGCTCGGCCCGAGACCTTTGTCCTTGATACGCAACCCTTCAAATGCCTGGCAGGGTGTCTCGTGGATCTCTCCGTCAACCTCCACATATTTAAATGACGATAGATGGCTGACCAGGATGTCTTCTTCTCTGCATACGGTGACTACGCTGTCTCCGACCATAAATTTCAACTTCTGATGCAGGGTGGACGTGACTGCCCCAGCCCCATGAATCCAGGGTCGTCCGAGCAGGCAGCTATACGCAGGCTGTATATCCATGATATAAAACTCAGTTGCAAACACCTCCGGCCCTACCTGTAGAGGCAATGTTATCGATCCAAAGATTGTTCTTCGCGTGCCGTCAAAGGCTCTAACTACCAAGTCACTGGGCGTGCACAGGATTCCTCTGACATCTAGCTTCATCATCGCTTTCTTGGGCATCACATTCAGAGACGATCCGGTATCGACCAATACATGCGACATTACTGATCCTCTACACTCGACAGATATGTACAGCGCCATATTATGATCTCTCCCTTTAGGGGTCAAATCGAAGTCGGTAAAGCCCAAGCTGTGGCCTGCATTTACATGTGCCAAGACTCCTTCCAGCTGATTCACGGAGACGTCTTGGGGTACGAAGGAAGTATCCAGAACTTTCAGCAAAGCATCTCTATGAGCTTCCGAACACAAGAGCAATGACAAGATGGATATTTTGGACGGCGTCTGCTGCAGATGCTCCACAATCTTATAATCACTTTTTCGAATTAAGCGCATGAACTCTTCTACATCCTTCGATGCCGCTTCTTTTTCGCTTGCTTGCACTAGGACATTCTCAACCATCTTCCCCTTTCCTTTCGCTAGTCTTTCGGCCTCGACTTCAGGTGATATAAAGATCCTACCACTTCTTGTCATACCTCCTGAACCAACAACGTTATCTACAGTCTCGGCTGGCTGCTTATCAACATCAATCTTTATCCCGTCACAATACACCTCCAACCCATATGACCAGGGGACTGCTTTTATATTCTCGTACGGGATCGGTCTGGCCTTAGTTATGGTGATCGGTGGTCGCTGAACCGGTGCTGCAATAGTGATTGTCTTTCGAGGAATCGTTACAGTGGCCACATCACTCTGATCATCTGCTACTGCCCCTGCAGGCTCTTCAGTCGCTGCTCGGTCAAACTGCAATGTGCCTCCCTCAATTAAAGCCTGAATGCCTTTCCTCAAATTATCACACCCCCTAGCTAGGGTCCAGCACTCTAAGCAATACTCGTCACATCCTGGAAAAACACCCCCTTGCAACAATCTGCTTTTTATCTCGCTCAGCGGCGTCTTTAAATCGTCGACATTCGTAATCAGATTCAACCCTTCCTCAGTCAAAATGGAGTTCGCCCCATGATTAGGCATGGGTTTCTGCACTATATTTGGACCTGCCGTTTCGAAATTGATAGTCTTATTGTCCAAAAGATCCTGCACAACGTGCTTAAAAGCATGGCAACCCTCTATATCGTGGCCCGGAGCCCCAGAATGAAACTCACAGTGCCTGCTTGCATCATAACCATACGGAGGAGTTCCCGTTATAGGTGCCAGAGTTCTCTTCTCTACCAGGTTCAAACCCAACAATGTCTGCAACAAATCTGCATAGGTTGAGGGAGGCTTCTCAAACACTCTTCTCGGTTTACCGCCCTGGAATCTTCGCTGAGCCTGCTGTGCCCCCTGCTGAGGCTGTTGCGGCTGCTGCATTGGCTGCTGCTGAGACGGTTGTTGTTGTTGAAGTGGTTGTTGCTGATACGGGATAGTAACACTCGCCACCTGCTGCGGCTGATGATACTGGCTTCGTCCCCTGCCTCGGCCTCGGCCTCGGCCTCCAAATACTGCGCTTGCCTCGCCCTGGCGGCGCCCACCAAAAGCCTTCCTATTACTGCCAGATGCAGTTGATTCTTCAGCCTGGAATTTTCCTTGCTTAATGTTACGTTCAATCTTTTCTCCCATCAGAATTAAGTCTGAAAAACTGGCCAGAGATGTATGAAACAACATGTCATGAAACAAGCCTGTGAATGTGCCGACGAACATGTCATTCATTTCCTTGTCTTCTAAAGGAGGACGGACCCTGGCGGCCATATCGCGCCACCTTTGCGCGTACTCTTTAAAGCTCTCTCCCTTTTTCTGCGACAGCCCTGTCAATTGGACCCGATTGGGCGCCAAGTCGTTGTTATACTTGTAGTGAGCTACAAATGCCTCTGCTAATTGCTTCCATGTCTTAATATTGGTTGGCTCCAACCCCATATACCACTCTAGGGAAGGGCCTGACAAACTATCTTGAAAGAAATGCATTAGCATTCTCTCATCAGTCGAGTATGCAGACATCTTTCTGTAATAAGCCCGTACGTGCACTTTCGGACATGTAGCCCCTTTATACTTATCAAACGCAGGAGCTTTGAATTTGATTGGCACCCTCAAGCCAGGTACCAGACCCATTGTTGCCATGTCTAAGCCTACAGCACTTTGGTTCAGGACCCCCCTCATCTGCTCTTCCAGCATTCTGATCTTCTGGGAGTTATCCATCGGCCCTTCAAAGCCTCCGCCGGAGAAAGCGTCCTCCTGCTGATCTTCTTGCCACATACCATTCCCAGCTCCATACCCATCATATTCATTATTGCGGCCAGCCTTAATCTGATTCATCACCGGGCCTCGGCCTCTGTTGCCGTATCCCTGAACACCTCCAGCAGGCCCAAAAGCCATTAACCCAGCACCGTTTCCATTTCCGAAACCTCCGTAACCCTGATTGGCCACACCATAACCATCTTGCCCAAAGCCTTGAGCATTGAAACCATATTTCCCAACGTTATCGAATCCCTGATCGTTGAACCCGAATCCAGCATTGCTGAAGCCGTTGCCTCCCATATTATCACCCAAGTTGACATCACCAAGCCCAACGTTATGGACAGCAGTCTCGTTCCCAACTCTGACGTTACCGTTCCCAGCAGCGGTAGCGTTGTTGACATTAGCAGCAGGTATATTGACTACAGGTGGAGCCATTGGCATGGGAGTGCCATCCCCATGAACAGTATCGACTCGCACAGACTGATGATCCTCATTACCGTGGCCAGCATTTCGGGCCAACAGAGGTTGCACCATGGCTTGCAAATTCTCCTGACCTTTTGCAATAGCTTCCATGGTCTGCATAAAAAGAGCTAGCTTCTCGCGCACATCTTGCATCTCGTTCTGCATTTGATCCATGATTCTTCGACAGTTGGTGCGAGTGGAATAGCGGTGCGGGTGCTGATCTGCAATCCTGAAGAGTACCTGGTACAGAGCAGGAAATAAGACACCATCCAAAGATTACCTGTAATGCAATATGAATATGAATTCAATGCAATGTGCGTCTGTGCATTAGGGAAATTCATTCCCCGATTCTAGTGTGAAGGTGCCGGTGCAGTGACAGTGCTAACAATATGAAGATCGGAGCCGAATCACAGAAAGCCTCATATATTGCTGAGGAATCAATAAGCCAAGAATACAATATCACTGAGAGTACAACAAGAAGGCATGACCTCAACCAACAATCCTGGTGATGGTCAGCATTATGCAAATAAAGCATACAAGTCACTACATGAAAAGATCAAATACTCCCATAAGTCTGGTATTCTTCTAGCAACTTCTTGGTCTCCGGATGACTTGGTCGATCAAGCAGCCCTTCAACAAGTTGGTTTCTTTTCTTAAGAACACGTCGCATGTCTTCAGCAGTTTCTTCCCATACCCCCTCTCCGAAGCGATCCTCTAGTTTACGCTTCTGAGACACAGCTTCATCTCTGCCTTTGATGGCCTTGTTTAGTGCATTCTGGAGACTATACCGGGTCATCACTTCTTCCTCACACTTCTTGATGCTGGACTTCAACTGCTCTTCGAGGTCGGAAATTTGCTGCTTCAACTTATCCTCCCTCTTCTTATTGTTAGTGAGCGTAGCATTCCAAGTCTTATTGCAAGAAGAGATCTCTCGGTGAGCGATGTCAAGCGCTTTCTTCTTGGATTCAAGCATGTCATGGGAGCTTCTGAACTCTTGCCCCAGACGTTCGCGCTTCTTCCTCTCCTCAGTCAACTCAGCCCCTAATCTGTTCATTAGCTCAATCTGCTGTTGGAAAGCATACACGGCCTTGTTTTTCTCACTGCGTATCTGGGCTAGCTCCTGCTCTAACCCTTCGTTGATCTTCATCAAGGCTTCTTTTTCTTTCACAACTTGCTCGTAGGCTTCCCGAGAAACAGTGGTTGGCTCTGCTACCGGAATGGGAACAAGGATTAGTGCATCTGGAAATGGCATCCGCAACTGACTTGCTCTCTCCTGAATCCAAACTCTGTATGGTGCATAGGCCTGACAGTCATTCTTCCCTAACAGCGGCTTCCCTCTTCGGTTAATACGCGTCCAGGCATGCTGCAACTTGGCCAACAACTCCCCCTTCAAATCTTCGGTGAAGTACAGAGATTCCTGTACTTCTTCCTCCTTCGGCGGGTTCTTCAGCGCATATCCGAATTGGCGAATGAACAGAGAAGGGTTATAATTGATACACCCTTTTCTTCCTATCAGCGGAACATTGGGGTACCCAGAACAACTGAATATCAGCTCGGATCCCAGCAGATCCCTATCAAACCATTCAACGTCTTCGGAAGATAGCCTCATCAGGCGCTCTGACCAGCTAGCTGTGGTTGCACTCCTCACAAAAGATCCCTTCATGGGAAGGTGGCTTTTAAACCACATATCCAGCAATGGTACACAGAAATGAACATTCTTTCCTCTTCCCTTCTCATTCTTGTAATGCAGAGAGTGGTAGAAATCTCCGAGCAAGGTCGGTACAGGATTACCAGCGGCAAACAAGTAGAAGGCATCGAAGTCCACAAAATCCGGTACATTGGGAAACAATATTATGCCGTAAATGCACAGAGCCAGCACAGCATTGAAGGCAATCCAACATCCGCTCTTAGCGTACTCTTGGGCTTTACCGATCAAGAACTGGAGCGAGAAGCCTGGCACTCCGCGGGAAACAGTAGTCAGCAGCTCAGAAGCATCCACATGCAAAGCTTTTGCCAAGTCTTCCGGCTTGGGCTTAATGCCAGAATGAATGAATGGAACCTGGTTCTGCACGGGTAACTCAATAAACTCCACATACTCCTCAATGGTAGGCCCCATAATGAAGTCAGCAAACGTAAAACATCTCAATGCGGGATCATAGAATTGCATCAACGCGTACAGCCCATCTAGCTCTGTCTCCGTGGGTTTGCGCACCAATCTCAATAGTCTTCCATAGCTCATTCTGAAGCTCCTACGAACCTCCTCATCAGCCAGAGAGATCAACCCAAGCAAGGGAACAACATCAGGAGTAGGCAATTTGTAAGCAACTGTCCTTCTCAAGCTGGCCATGACCAATCACTCAGAAATCCGGACACTAGAACTAGGGAAATGCAAATGCACCTGCAGCACAGACACACGTTAGTGGGATGCAATGATGATGAGTATGCAAACAAATGCAATGCAAGTAACATGCAACGGGGACCAACTGCCGTAGCTGAATAGCCTGAACCATATCAAGAAGTCTCAGATAGATTCTCTAGAAGTCTTCGAACCCTGGTCTCAGATAGACCTAAAACAAAGCTCCAACAATGGTCTCTGACAGACCTCACACCATAACTCGAACTGGTCTCTGGTAGACCTCAAATCACATCTCCAACTGGTCTCTGGCAGACCTCAGAACTATCCAACTGGTCTCTGACAGACCTCATAACACATCTCCAGATGGTCTCTGACAGACCTCATAACTCTCCATAAATACCCAGGATCTCTGACCAAGAAAAAACCGGTATCTGGAAGTCTAGTTACCTGCATAACCCCGAACCCTCTCACAGGTGGATGTCCTAGTAACTGACAAAGGTATGGCATCCTATGCGGTCGTCGGCGTCACAGACTTTCAGGGTTGACGATACGATTCCCAGAAGGAGTGGCATCATCAAATCCTGAAGAGGCCTCACTTATCCAACTTCCAAATGATCGGTCCCCAGAGTCGACAATTCAACTAACCAGCAACCCACGCCAACCAAAGGAAGGGGCAGGAGGCCAACCAGAGGAACCTCGTCTGAGTGTAGATTTCGCGGGACACCAAGGCAAGCAAAGCAAGCGGGCGCCAACTAATCTCTACTCTAATTCTAGGTGCACTCAAGCCCAGGTCCGGCTTCTCACTCAATATCAGAACACCCGTCACACCCCAATACAGCAATAATAATCAATATATATAATGCTGAAAATAAAGGTCAGAAATATAAATCCATACAAAATCCTCGACGGGAAAACAAGCGTTAGGATTGACTCTCTTAAGGGACGTTGGATCCCAAATGCATAAGAACCATCGCAGTCCTTAGCAGCTAGGGGACGTTGGATCCCCAGCAGAGTCGCCAGCTGTCGCTACTGCGAAAATCGGCGCCGGCTGAACAGAAGAGTCGCCACCGTGCGTTATTTATCCCACGGGAGGGAAAGGGAACGCTCAGAGTAAACCTCGCACAACACGGGAAAGGTATGGTCGTCGCAACCAAAACCTGGATTCGGGAGTCGGTTACGCAAGGGGAAGGTATTAGCACCCCTCACGTCCGTCGTACTCGATGGGATCCACGCTTGTTTTCAGGTATGGATTGTTATTCTATCTACTCTACAGGTCAAGGGGGTTAAAAAGAAAAGAAAACATGACTCGGCAAAGTATCGCACTTTATGCCTACGTATTCCCGTCTGGAACGAGAAATCAGAGTCAACGTAGTTCGCCTACCTACGGGAAAGGAGGGGAAGGTTGCTCGCTAGGATATCGCATCCTATGCCTACGTACTTCCACACCGCATGGAAGATCAGAGCAAACGTAGTTCGGGCCATGTACGACACAAGTCTGTCTTGGTTGATTTTATTCCTTCTGAAAAAGGTTTTTCTGATTAACAGTCCCGGCGGACAAAAATGACGTCTTGATGAGTTCACATTCTTTTACGAAAGAAGTGTCTTTTATTGTGTTTGAAATCTTTATTGTATTTTTCTGTTTGTTTGGAGAAAGAAAGAGACAGAACTCTAACCTACGGTTGCGAAGGGAATCAAACTAACCTAATGTTATCATGCATGGGTTAAGACCTAGTGTCTATCATGCTCCTCTCTTGCGCAGAGAGAAACAGAGATCCTAAGGGAATAGACAGAAACAGAAACAATATCAGATATATACAGTAAAGCAGTAAACTGCATGGATGCAACAATACAAGCGAGGCAAGGGAGTCCCACTCAACCTCGAACCTAGAAAACAATAGGAAAAAGTGAACAGGCTTCACCTTCAACCCAACAGGGTAAACAGCAAACAATACAGTCAGGAAAACCAATCAATACATCAAGAAATGAAATACAGCAAAAATAAACAGCCACAGCAGCTCTGCAACAACATCTGTCTTCAAGTCATCTTCAAACAGCTACCAGCTTCAAGCAAGCCTCAGTCTCTATCATCAAACTCTCAAGCAAGGTCTTTGTCATCAGTCTTCAATCTGCAATGGCTTTTCTTCCAGTCCTATCCTCCAAGCTGAGGGATCAATCACAAGAGTGAATTGGGTGTTAAGCAATTAGTTGACTACCAAGGGTGGCAAACCAACTGCTACTAACACATAAGATATTTTCTCTCAAGAGTTCTATCCCTTAGACAGTAGCACCAAGCCTTCCAAGGGAAGGGGGTGAGTGTCTTAGAGAGACTCTGTATCACAGAGAGGAACGGAGGCAGTCAAAACCTTCCATATTTAAGAATTAAACTTTCTAATCTAGAGCTCTGCCTAGCTCCTAAACCCTAATCTCCTCAACAGCTGCTAGCAGGAATCTCCTCATCAACTCTGGAAGTTGGTCTTCAGTCTCTGGATCTCCAATGGCTTCAACATCACTAGTCTTCAGCTTCCCCAATCCCCAGACAATCCCAATACCCATACAGACAAATCAATAATCCCCAGAGGGCACACCACACCAGTGACACAAATATAGACAGTATATTAATAGCAGTAGGGGGATCCTAGTGATTTCTAAGGGGATCTATCCTATACCCATAACCCTTATAATCCATACCCCAAAAATCAAATGAAAATTTCCTAAAAGAATTAAACTATCTCACCTAAGTTGATTTAAAACCCTAATTTTATTCATGTTGTTCACACCTAAACTAAACACCTAAAATTAATCCCTAAAAATATGAATTAAATTGTATGTACAAGCTAACAATGTCTATTAATCAACCTAAAAAGAATGGACAAAAAATATTATAGCAACTATTAGAACAAAAATTGTCAAATTCATGTATGAAATGAAACACCTAAAATAGGCATTTATTTGGAAAATATGGGAAAAATATCAAATAAAAAATAAAATGCAATTTTTATTTTTTATAATTTTCTAGACATCTTGAAGAAATTAATGCAAACAGAGTCATTGAAAAATATGAAGTTTATAATTTATTATGATTTTTATAAAATGCATGAAAATGAAAAGAAATTAAAAATGACAAAATATGAATAAAAGGGGAGGGGGGTGCCATCAGCAAGGGCGCCTAGTTGTATTTGGTCATTGGGCCATGAAGGGGAGGCGCAGATATCAAAAGCGTAAGGCCCAGTTAACATCAGAAATCAATTAAACAAATAAAAGAAAAAGAACAAACCCTCGGTGTATTTAGCAACGAATTCAAGAGTTATTCCATTGGGCTTATCAAAAGGGGGTGGGGATAGAACTTTGGACCCAGCCCACGCGTTTCAATTAATGAAACGATGCGTTTCATTCCCAGTCACATTTCCCTCGTATTCCAACTTCAAATATCAACCCTAGGATGCAATGAAAGAGTCAAATAATCGTGAGGATCGGACGGTCATCCTTCATCGTCCCCAAAGCAAACCCTAGGATTCAGAGTTTCACTCTCCATGCAGCCATGTTCAGGTCCCTTGTTCTCTCTGAATACGCCATGAAATCCAGATTCATAAAGACCAAACTCACTCCATTTCTTCCCCTCTACACAACTACACTCTCAGTTTGCCCTAAAACTCTCCCCATAATAAAACCCGATAGGTGGAAATTCTGGACACACTGAATTGCACCTGGTGTGCATGATCACCAATCTTACTCAAACTAACTTAGAACGATCTACAAGTCATGGTGAGTATTCTGAGCCAAACATCTAACATTCTCTTGCCCTAATTCAGGAGTTCTTTATCATCACAGTTTCACCACTCTGCCATCAAACTTCATATAACTCTCTCTAGATCTCATGAATCAATCCCCTATGGTCTCTAAGCATTCCTATCTTAACCACATGATCTACAACTGAATAAATGAGGAGATTCGAAGGGTTTTGCATACCTTGCAAGTGATGATGGCAGGGGTAGTTGTGCTGCAATTCAGGGCTTGTAATGGCTTCTAGATGCTCCTCCAATGGTGTGTTTTCTACTGTTTGCAATGGTAGTGGCTCAATCTTCTTGAATCACCTTATCCTTCTCTTCATGCAAGTTGGAGTTTAAACTTGGATCACCCTAACCAGCCACGAATTCCCTTCAATTTCCTTTGTCAATTACTCTATGATAATGGTGGATGATGATGATAACAGAAATTGAGATGAGGGATGAAGTTTTAATGGAGTTTGAAGAGAAAATGCAAATGGGAGTGAAGGAATCAAAGTAGTGTTTGCAAGCTCAAAGAATCACCAACCAATGCACAAATGGCTTCATTTCTTTATATAGGTGAGAATTAACAGAATGAGAAGCTTCTAGATTGGTCCTAGAGGGATCTAGAAACTTGTGGAACTTTCATGAATTTATCATTTGATGGTATCTTGAATCATCTCTTATCATGCTTGCACCTTGGGTAAATTTGAGTGAAAATCTCCTTTCATGAGATATTAGGAGTGTATGTATGCAAAACCAAGCTTTTCCTTGCCTTGTGTTAAGTTTTACCATGTTGCCTTATGATGCAAGAAACAACTTTACAAAGGAAGTCCAATTTTTAAGCCTAAACTCAAAAATGTGGCTGAACCAATGTCTTTAAAATAATGTTGGGAATCAATTTGGTATATTGGATGACCCATATTGGATTTGTAGATCTCTCAAACCATTTTCCAACTTGAACTTTTTCAAGTTATATGCCTTTTTTAGGTCATTTTCCACCAACTTTGGGCAAGTTTCATTCTATGAATTTCCAAGCTTTCATGACTTCTTTTCTAGACTAAAAATGGCATTTTGAGCAACTTTGATGTTGTGAAGTTTTTCATTTGAAGCTCCCTTGTATGAGTTTTAGGCATAGGCTAAGAATGACCTGTAATCACCAGATGACCAAAATACCCTTTGCTTGCCAAGACCATAAGTAGAGTTACACAAATCATATGAAGGCATACCATACCATTCTAGAAAGCTAAGACAATTAGGAACAACTCTTATGTTTACGAGAAATTAATTTGAAATCTCCTTGAGGGGTAAAAATAGCTTGGAAGTCAAGTCACTTTCACAGACAAAATTTCAGATACCTCAGATGACCTGTAACTTGCAAGGACCATAACTTGAGTTCTATAAATCTCCTTGATGTCTTCCACCACTCAAATTAAAGGTCTTGAGATCCTATACAAGTTTCATGTTGGCCAAGGATCCATTTGAAGCTTGCATTTTGACTTATCTTGCTTGGAAATTTGACCTAAACTAGGGGATTTTACATAGAAACCCTAATTTAGAAACTCCTCTTCTCCTTGATTTCTATTGAATTATTCTTATCATATCATCATATCCTTATTCTTCATGTCAAATGATGAACCCCACATCCCTCCAATAGCCTTTAATGCCTTTCAATCAGTCAATTGACCTAGAGTTGACCCAAGGTTGACCCAGATGAAACCCTAGTTGACTGTCTTCCTCCACAACTCTTGTGACCACACCAATGACTTATTTCCTTCTCCAAATGACTTTCTAAATCCTCCAAGATGTCTAGATACTCCCCATGCTCAGCCCACAGCTCACAATTTCTTTGTTGACCCTCAGATACCCTCAGATAGGAGATAGATTAACTGCTTGATCCATTGACTTGATAGCTTCCTAATTCTTTCTGATGACTTGACTGAGGTTGAATTTGAATAATAACCTCTTGATAGGCCTCTAGAGATAAGAATAATGATTGGTCCCCTGTTGGATGACTTGCTATGCTTATGCTATGTAGATGATCAGACTATGTACATGACTCTATATGCAAATGCTAATGATATTGAAACATAAACCAAGTGAATAAGGTTGGGCAAATTTTAGGGTGCAACACTGCTAAATCTAAACGGAAGAGAGTTGACTCGATATAGCGTCGCACTCTATGCCTACGTATTCTCAAGAGAGAAAGTCAGAGTCAACGTAGTTCGGGAAACTACAAGGAATTGGCTCGCCAAGACTTCGCGTCTTGTGCCTACGTACTTCCACACTGCATGGAAGATCAGAGCTTTCGTAGTTCAGGCTAACTACGGCTAGACTGGGTGTTCTCACACAGGAGTGAGATATTCAGTTGGTTTTAAAGGTACGGGAACCTATGGGAACTAAAACTACGGTCTGGTCTCAAATGCACTCGGGCAAGAGAAAAGGATAACATCAGTCGTCAGCGGGAAAGTCTCGATCGCACAGCAGCGAGAGAACAAAAGTTAGTTGTTAGTGTGCTCGCTAGGATATCGCATCCTATGCCTACATATTCTCGCTCAGTACGAGAAATCAGAGCAACTGTAGTTCGGCTACTTTCGGGACCACAGCTCAAATCTCGTTTTATTAATATTCTGAAAATGGGTTACAATGATTGAATACGGGAAATAAACTCCTAGAAAATACTATCCTATCCATCTATAATGGAAAATCAAATGGAAAATAGTCCCCTAACAAGTGGACTTCTAAAACTACCTCTAAAAAGGTAAAATAAACTCTATGAAAAAATTAACTAAAAGAGAATATTACAATGCTATATGAATGCATACCTACACTATCTTGATATTTTTATTGTTCCTTTTCTCCAGGTTCTTTTTCACATTTTTCTCAACATTCTTTTTCAATATTTTCCTCAATATTATTTTTCCTCAATATTCTTTTCTATATTTTCTTTATGCTTTTTCCTCTTCTCTTTTTCTCATATATTTTTTATCTAAACTAATAAAAATATTACAAAAGAAAAAATGATAAAAGAAAATACAAAAGGGAGGGGGGTACAGTCTGTTACAGGGGGTTACAATCAATAAAAAAAAACCAAACAGAATTGGGCCCAGCCCAACAAAAACATAAGAAAGAAAAAAAACGGGGAGGGGGCGCAGTAAGTGAAACGAGGGGTGTAATCCAAATACTTCATTGGGCTGAGAGGCCCACTAACAATCCATGTCCAATATTCAGAACAAAACAAAACCCTAGTTCCTTCTTGTTATTCACTGTTCACATACCCCAGGGGCGCCGTTTCACTCTCTTCGTCCCTCTCTAATTCTCAATCTTTCTCTCAGACTCAAACTCTTTCACTCCCAACGATCTTCCTCCACCATACTCCTTCAAATCACAACATCCTTAACTATTAACAACAACAACGCCAACTACTGGATAACCAAACTGATTGAAGCTATTCATAGAAGACCTGACTCATTCGGAAAAAAATCTGGATGAAGATGAGTGGAGCTGAAGAGCGACGAAGCATCTGGAGATCTACGATGAAGATCTACCGCTGTTGTTGAAGAACAAGAAAATCGGGAGGCGATCTAATGAGCGGTGACGAATGCTCTTCAACATTCTTGATGACGATTGTTGGAGATTCGGATGAACATTGAAGGTTCTGAGAGTTATGGAGATCTTTATGTGGTTTGAAGAAAGGCTCGCGATAATGTTGAAGCTTTGATGAAGTTCTGGAAAGCGATGATTACTGAGTTCTGATGAATCTTGAAGCAATGTTGAAGGATCTTAAGATGACGTTCGGAGATCTTGCTGGTTGAGTGATCAAAAGTATGATGGATCCGTTAGAGTTCTATGGAGATCCATCATTTTTGTTGATGCGTGCATATTGAGGAGTCTGAGAGTTCTTGATGAATCAGACAGATCTAGAAAACTATTCTGGATGAAGCTTGTTGAAGAACGCTCATGAAGATGGCGTGAACACGGTTGAAATTCCTCGAAGAAATCTGGAGAATGTTGTGTGGATCGTGAGCGTGATGAATAGAAGACGAAGATCGTTGCCGGTTTCTGGAAAACGCGAAGAACACGATGGAGATCTTGGAGGAGAAAGATGAAGAATTCTGGGTTTTTTAGCTTTCCGGTGAGTTTGACGGCGGTCGGAGTAGGTTAGGAATTGGTTACGGTGGCCGGAAACTGGAGGTTGCGGTGGTTGCATGGCCGCCGGCCATGCAACCGGTGGAGCTCAGGTGATGACAAGTGGCGGGGTAAGGTGGCAGAGAGTTAGCGCATGTATGCCACGTGGTGGGGAGAGGAGAAAGTGGGAAACGTGGCTGAATTCTGGTGAGTGGAGTGTGAGTGGAATTATGATGTGGCCTCCTTTGACTTACACACGTGGCCAGATTTTATAGTGACATGTGGCAAAACGTGGACCTGAGCTCTGGGCCTCCAATAGATTGGGCCCAACGAAATTGCACCAGAAACTGATTAATGGGACCTAATAATTGGACTTATGAGGACTAATGGATGGTTAACGTGAATTAATGACTGATTAAAAAGATTAAAACTTGACTAATTAAATGCTGACTAATGAATTAAAGGCTAATGATGGATTAATAAAATGAAAATGATTAACTGCTAATGAACTAAAAAACAATAGACTACAATTAATGACTCTTAATGACTATTAGCCTGTATTGATTAATGAATTAACAATGATGAATTAAGACTAACTCAGTTAAAATCTACCAAACTATTTAATATCTATTTAACAAAAAAACTAAACTATTATATTCTACAAGGATTAAAATCTATTATCTATATTAATTCTTATTTAAAATCTAGAACAACCATATTAAAATCTATATCTAAAAGAAAATAATGTCTAAACCTATTAATATCTATTAATATCTAATATTCTAAAAACTAATTAAAAGCTATTTAATATTCTAAAAAGCTATTAAAAATATTAAAAGGAAACCTATTTAAATCCTAACAAATGCTTAATAAAATCTATAAAATTCCTAACAATTCCCGAAGGAACAAAAACAGTACAGAACAACAAATAGGACCGCGAGAGCGTACCGGAACGACCCGTAAAAATTAATAGACCCCGAAATATCCCTAAAAATAACAGCGCGAGCTGAAAACACCGGGAATAGCACGATTTCCCAAAAATACGATTCTACCTATCCGAACTGATTAAAATCAACTGAAATGCGAGGAGAGGGTTGTGATCCCGATAAAATCAAAACAACTGAAAAAATGCACTGTATGCGATATGCGGATGCGAATGCGGTCATGCATCAAAACATAGGGCCAGATACGGGACCCGGTTGGTCAAATTTTAGGGTGCAACAGTATGCTTGAAGACAACTTCTAATTAATGGTATCTTGATAGCGGTTGTTCTAAGCATATGACGCAGACATAAACAAATTTTCAAGTCTATCATTAAAGGCCAAAGGATACGTTACTTATGATGATGATAATAAAGGAAAAATTCTTGGAGTTGGAACCGTTGGTGCACCTCCATGTACAATCATCGAAGACGTTCTTTATGTGGAAGGCCTTAAACACAACCTACTTAGCATAAGTCAATTGTGTGACAAAGGGTTCCGAATCAACTTCACAAAGGATGAATGTTTGATAGAACATGAAGTCACCCATGACATCTTGCTAAAAGGTAAAAGATTTAATAATATTTTTATGATCTCTTTTGATGACTCTTCCTTGAAGGTAAAATGTCTAATGGCGAACAACAACGAGGCGTGGCTTTGGCATAAAATATTTGCTCACATTCACATGGAGCATTTAAACAAGTTGATAAAGCATGATCTAGTTGTTGGTCTTCCGAAGATAAAATTCATCAAGGATAAGTTATGCGATGTATGTCAAAAGGGGAAACAGACCAAGACAACTTTCAAATCCAAGCAAGTGGTTTCTACATCAAGACCACTTCAATTGTTGCATATGGATCTTTTTGGTCCATCAAGAACGAAAAGCTTCGGAGGTAACTTTTATGCTTTAGTTATTGTTGATGATTTCTCTCGATACACATGGACATTGTTTTTAGTTCAGAAAAATGATGCTTTTAAAGCATTCAAGAAGTATGCAAAGCAAATTCAAAACGAGAAGTCACTCACCATAGCCTCCATAAGAAGCGACCATGGTGGAGAATTCCAAAATTCATACTTTGAAGATTTTTGCGAAGAGCATGGAATTTCTCACAATTTTTCCGCACCAAGGACTCCTCAGCAAAACGGTGTCGTAGAACGGAAGAATAGGTCACTGGTGGAGCTTGCAAGAACAATGCTTAGCGACTCGAATCTTCCTAAATATTTCTGGGCAGAGGCGGTTAGCACGGCGTGTTTCATAAGCAACCGTGTCAATATTCGACCAATCCTCAAGAAGACTCCGTATGAGTTGTTCAAGGGTAGGAAACCAAACATAGCATTTTTCCACATATTCGGATGCAAATGTTTTGTTCTCAACAACAATAAGGACAATCTCGGTAAGTTTGATGAGAATTCCGACGAAGGTATATTCCTTGGTTACTCTCTTTCTAGTAGAGCTTTTAGAATTTTTAATAAAAGAACTCTTACTATTGAAGAATCCATTCATGTTTCTTTTGATGAGACTAACCCCTCGAAAGAGGATAATATTATTGTGGATGATGATGATGATATAGTAGGTTCTTCACAACAACAAGGAGAGACTTCAAAGGATCAAGAAATACCACAAGAAGATGTCACTCAAATCATCGAAGAACATCAAGATCTTCCGAAGGAATGGAGAATGCATAGAGATCACCCGATAGATAAAGTTATTGGTGATATTAGCCAAGGCGTTGCAACTCGACTTAATCTTAAGGATGCTTGTCTCAACATGGCTTTTGTGTCTCAAATTGAACCAACCAAGATTGATGAAGCCTTAGGTGACGACCAATGGATTGTAGCGATGCAAGAAGAACTCAACCAATTCGAAAGGAATCAAGTTTAGAGTCTCGTACCAAGACCGGACAACAAGCACATCATAGGAACGAGATGGGTGTTTAAGAACAAACTTGACGAGAATGGGATCATAGTTCGTAACAAAGCAAGATTGGTCGCACAAGGCTACAACCAGGAGGAAGGAATTAATTTTGATGAAACGTTCGCTCCGGTAGCAAGGTTAGAAGTAATTAGATTATTACTTGCTTACGCTTGTTCTATGAATTTTCAGTTGTTCCAGATGGATGTCAAAAGCGCTTTCCTGAATGGATACATCAATGAAGAAGTCTACATCAAACAACCTCCGGGTTTTGAAGACTTCAATAATCCCTCGCATGTTTACAAACTGAAAAAGGCACTCTACGGATTGAAACAAGCACCAAGAGCATGGTATGACCGCCTTAGCAATTTCTTATGTGAAAAGGAATTTACAAAACGAAAGGTTGACAAGACGCTGTTTATAAAGAAGATCAAGGATAACACCTTATTGGTTCAAGTCTATGTCGACGACATCATCATCGGATCAACAAACAAAGAGTTTTGCGAAGAAGTTTCACTTATGATGCAAGGAGAATTCGAGATGTCCATGATGGGAAAATTGAACTATTTTCTTAGACTACAAATCAAGCAAACAAAGGATGGCATCTTCCTCAACCAATCCAAGTATTGCAATGAATTGTTGAAGAAATTCGATATGGATAGTTGCAAGGTGATGTCCACTCCTATGGGATCCGGAATGTACGTTGATCAAGATGAATCCGGTACTCCAAATGATATTACAAAATATCGAGGTATGATCGGTTCATTATTATATTTGACAACAAGCCGTCCTGACATTATGTTTAGCGTTTGTCTGTGTGCACGCTTTCAAGCAAGTCCGAAGGAATCACATCTCACTGCTGTGAAGAGAATCATAAAGTATCTCAAAGGGACAATGAACATCAAATTATGGTATCCAAAAGGTAGTACTTATTCTTTAATTGGTTATTCTGACGCTGATTATGCAGGATGTAAGACCGACAGAAAAATCACGAGTGGTACGTGTCACATCCTCGGGAATGCACTAGTGTCATGGGCCTGCAAGAAGCAAGCGTGTGTGGCACTCAGTACAGCCAAAGCGGAATATATTGCAGCAGGAAGTTGTTGTGCACTAATTCTATGGCTCAAGCAACAACTCCTCGATTACGGTGTAGATCTCGGTTGCATTCCTCTTCGATGTGATAATACAAGTGCCATCAATATTACAAAGAACTAGGTCATGCATTCAAGGAAAAAGCATATAGATATCCGGCATCACTTCCTTCGAGATCACGTACTTAATGGAGATGTAGATGTTACTTTCGTCGATACACACAATCAACTCGCCGACACCTTTACCAAACCATTGGCGAAAGAACCGTTCTTCAAAATTCGACGAGAACTTGGGATTCTCGATGAAGGTGATATCTGATCTTTTCTCTGGTTTATGTATGCATAATGTATGTTTTCCAATCTGTGTGCATTCTGTTTTAATATTTTTCCAAAATTCGCGTGTGTTAACCGATTAACACTGTTAATTTTTCAATTCTGACTTAAATTTTTAATGTGTTAACCGATTAACACTAATACTTTTTATTTTGGAAATTAAATTTTTAATGTGTTAACCGATTAACACTGTTAAAATTTTTCAAAAATCTGAAATGAAAAATTAATTTAAATTTTGGAAAATTGTGTGTTAAACGTGTTTTTATGTGTTGTTTTTATTATTTTTCTTTCCGTATATTGTTTAGGTTGCTTAAGTTGTTAATTTCTTTTGTAACCATACAATGTTTGCTGCATTTTTCTATGTGCTGCATTTTTATTTCAATCTATTTTGTTATGCTTGATTATATGTTGTCTTGTATGCCGATATTGCTTTTGTTTGGTTTGAAAGATCCTTCCTTTTTGCTAATGACAAAGGGGGAGAAGAGCTTGGTTGTCTAATATCTCTTTGTGCAGAATTTGTTTGCCTCTGTTTAGATAGGGGGAGTTGCTGAACATAGGGGGAGAAACAAGCCAAGATCAGAACCAAACATCGTCAAGGATATTGCACAAACTCAGTTGTTTGTCATCATCAAAAAGGGGGAGAATGTAGAAGCACACTTCAATCTCAAGGTTTTGATGATGTCAACAAAGAACTAAGCTCATTCCATGATTGCAAAAAGTCAAAGCTTTCAAAATTGATCAATATCAAGGCTATGGAATGTTGTCAAGCAAATCAAGCATCATGTGCAAATGATCATACAACTTTCAAGATTTGGACTCAAAGCTTTGGTATATCAATATTCACTCCTTTAATTGATATACAAGTGTTTAAATAATTTTTCATATCAACATTTTTCATATGCATGGTTTTAAAATTATTTGAATTGGTATAACACTTTTTAACTTAGTATTTTTCTGAGTTTTAACAGTGTTAACCAATTAACCATATGGATTAATCGGTTAACGACCTTAAACTTTGAATTCTCTGGGCCAATGTTCAAGTGTTAACCGATTAACCTATATGGTTAACCGATTAACACTGAACGAATTTTGAAAAATTGTTACTTTTTAAATTCAAATTTTGTTTGAATGTTATACCTTTTTATTATTTGATTCATACTCAATTATACCTTTTTGAAATGGTGTTTTGCTCATATAAATTCTGAAAATTTCAAATTGAAAAACAACCTCCAATAATTTTCAAAATATTCATTAAATCAAATTCACCTTTTCAAATATTTTCAAAAAGTGTTCATATTGTTCATACCATTTCATATCCAGAATTACTGAACACTTGTATTAATATTGAAAGGTGAATTTTGATCAAAAGGAGAAGATCAATCATTGTATTGATATTATTATATCACTCTCAAATCAAAGAATTACAGAATTATTTCTATTGTGACTTGTGATTCAGGATTGTTGAACACAAGGGTTAGTGCTTGCAAGAGGATTGTTCTTGCTCACTAAGTTATTGAAATAGTTGTTAGATAGTAGGCCTCACCGGTTGATGGTGTGATAGGTTGTACATTCTAAAACTAAAGTGAAAACTCTCTTTCATGTGGAAAGGGGAGTGGAGTACCTTCGGATTGTGAAGGGAACCACTATAAATCTCTGTGTCCATTTTTCATTATGCCTTTACTGCTTTCATCATCAAGATCATAACCAAGTAAAATTCAAGAATATCGGAAAAACCGGAAAAAGTTTCTAAAGCCTAATTCACCCCCCCCCCCCCCCCCCTCTTAGGCATACTCTGAACTTACACCCCCCTGACTAGTCCTTGGGCTCAAATTCTAAGGCCCTAGGCAAATTGCTATTCATTGACTCTGTTTTTTCTTTATCACCTCCCTCTATTTTTTTTAGTTAAAGTTGATTAGCTTAGGTTAAAATTTTCTTAAGTGTGGATTAAAACCTTTGTTAATTGTGATTAGGTTTTTTTAATTTTTAATTGAATCTTTTAATTGGATATTAATATAACTTTGGTTGATATTGAAATTTCTTAATTAAATCTTTTAATTGGATATTAATATAGCTTTAGTTGATATTGAAATTTCCTGATTAAACCTTGTGAATTTCCTTATCGTTTTTGCCATGATTTTGATACACATCTTGGTTAATCTTGATGCATGCCTTGTGCTTGACATTTTGGCATGAGTTTCTCATTATACTTGAATCTTGATTCGTGTTTGATTTTTTCTTAACGATTGAGACGCTTTATGTTTACTTGTTGATTACTTTGCATTTCTCTTTTGTTTTGCATCCTTTTGCATGGTATAAAGAGGTTGAGATGTGCTTGTGGTGGTTGCTACCCCACACTATTTTCCTCCCTCTTTTCTTTATGTTGCATTTCATGTTCGCATTTTTTTCTCCTTCTCATTGGTGATTGAGTTACCTTGTGCCTTCTTGGTTTCTTTTGCCATGATCCCCTAGGATTCCTAGTCCCTTGGGAGTAGGAGAGACATTAAGTGTTCAATCCAAGCATGATAACATTAGGGTAGATTTTTCCGCTTTTTTCATCTCAATCATAGGAGCACAATGCATGATAACATTAGGTTGAGTTTAGTCTCCCTTTTAGAGTTGTGTCCTCTCTTCTCGTCTTCAAACTTCTTCAAAACATGTGATAAAGGATAATGAGTTTTGTACGCTACGAGCCTTAAGCATTTGGGAAGTGATGATTGGGGGTGTTGCACCCCAAATTTTGACCCCTTAGATCCTCATCATCATTGTAGGATCATATTCATTTGATTAACTAACCTTAATCCAGTTCAAGTTTATCTCTGTCAAGATGCAGATGAGTTAGGGTTTCGTACCGTCAAAATCGAAACTTCGAAGGTTTGATCAAATCAATGTTTTGGATTGATCCAACTTCAAACAATATCAAGAATAAAACATTGGTTCAAGTATGAATCCAATTTGAGGTGGTCACCCGGGGTTCGAGAACAGTGCAATTTGAGACACCCGATTAGGGTTTTTGATTGGAAAAAGTCAACTGTAGTTTGACTTTTGATTCAAAGAGTATTTAAATGATGGGATCAAGGTCCATTAAGCTCCTATGGCTTAGTAAAGTCCGTCCAAAGAGTTTCAAGTCCTCAGGATGTCCGGATCACCAACGGGCGACTCGGTAGACACCGATCGATCGAAAAGTTGACCAAAAAGTCAACTCTCCAACAATAAGGAATTTGACTTCAAGGTGTGACTGAAAAATCTTCCTTATATCATATTACACCTACCCATAAAATTTCATGACCATTGGATCAAGGGTTGAAGAGTAATCGGAAAAATCGAGAATTAGGGTTTTAAAAGGGGCAAGATTATAACTCCCTAACCACACCTCTGATTGAAGTGGTTCCAAGCTTGTTAGAAAGGTCTTAACATCCTCTACAAAAGTCCCACAGTGGTCCACATTCAAAAAATGCACAAAAATGGAGTTATAATCAAAATCATTTTTCTAAGTACAAAACACTTAGAGAAATTTCACCAAATTCTGGCCATACAATTCCTAGTTTCAGCCAACTTCAAGGGGATTTTCAACCAAGATTCACATAGATTTGGAACTTCTGGTAAACATGAAATTTATAGAGCTACACAAGGGCTTTCTAAAAAGTACAAGAGCTCCCCAAGGAGATTTATGAGCTAGGAGTTATGGTGCCTTGAAGTTGGGTCTGCCACACTTGAGATTACCAATTCAACATTTTTCAAAATTTAGAATTAATCAACATGGGCTACAGTCAGCCATTGGGCTTTGATCCTTTCTGATATTATGAGGCTTGGATAATGCAAACACCAGAAAAAATGAAGAATTGGAGAGTTTGTTCAACTTGGAGCAAGTGGACATTATAATAATCATTTAAAGGCCATGAAAGAGAAACTTTTCTCCTACATTATGACAGCAACAGTCCCCTATCAGTATGGACTCTCTCCAATCACCTCATCCTATCTTTCCAACTGCCATTGGCTTGCATAGAGCCTTGGAGCTGATGTGAAGATGGCTGCTACAAAGATATTGGCAAGATTCACTTCAAAAACTTCATAATTTCCCTCCAAAAGTAGTAAGTACCAAGCTGCCCTCATCCTTGGTTTCCCTATAAATAGAGGCCTCACCCTCACTTCCAATACACCTCAGAGCTATTCACAAGATCAAAGTATCATAGCTCTCCTTCTCATTCCCTCTTTACTTGTAAGTGAAGAAAAGTACAAAAGCACCAAAATTGGTCATTTTGCAACTTTCACACCATTTTCATTTCTAACAGTTCCAACACTCCCACAACCATCCATACACCTTCTAAATAACATATATAAGGTGTATGATACGTCAAACCATCAAAAAAAAACCAAAAAATCAAAAAGTCAACTTTCTCCTCACCATACTTTGACCAAAAGCTACAAAAATCACCATATCTCGTTCTACTCATTTCTTTGGCATCCTAAGAGCTCTAACACTTTGCATATGTTGTGTCTCAACTGTTAAAATTGCTAGGAGTCATCAACAACTCACATTTCTTCCATTTGTACCAAAGTTGCATTTTTCTCAAAATTGCAAGTTCAAGGCAATAAGGGATTTCAGCACCTCTGGTTTTCTAGGAGTAATTTGGCTTGCTTTGAGTTCATCACCACAGGTATGTGATGTCTATACCATTCTCATTCATTACCATGTCATAATATCTCACCTTGGTATTTTTGTTTAGAAGCTTATTATCATGATTGTAGCATGTACACATCACAATACCAAAACTGTGGAGAATGGAAGTTTTGTGGATTCTAATCTATGTGTTATCATGTTTGTGTGTGTAATACATGTTTGCTTGTTTCATTTTGAAAAGTGCCCTGTCATTGTCAAAAACCTCAAAACAGTATGCACACCCCATTAAGTCATGGTTCACTTGCATCAAAAGCTGTTGGAAAAACCACAAAGATGTTGACTTGTTTTGGTTACCACTAGGCTTGATATTTGTTTGTTTTGATGATAAATATTGATATTTGATTATGAGCATCTTTCAAGACATAAACTTGACCAACCTTTCTGCTAGCAGCCTAGGATACCTTGCCTTTGCATTTTTTTGAGTGATCATTAATATCCCTGCATTGTGCTCATGATAATTTGTTTGTGTCATGTGATCTGTTGGAATGTTAATATCACTGCATTAACTTGTTTGTGTTATGTGGTCTGCTAGAATGTTAACATCACTGTATTATGAATAAAGTTTCAAAACCTTTTCATGCTAGCCTTTTCCTGCTACTGCATCTTTTATGACAACACAAAACCAATAGCAGCTGCATCATCTCTTTTTGCATAGAACATTGCAGGTCTAATCTGATCATTCAAGCATGTTCTAAAATGTATTTGAAGTGTGCCCACATAGTTACTTTAGTTGATTTGCACATAAAGCTCAAATTCACATGTTTACCATAAATGCTGCAAAATTCATCAAATCATCCAAATACCTCTTCTTGTCACAGACTGTTTTTACATCAAATTCATTTGGGAATGCTTTACATTTGTCATCTATGAGCTGTTAACATTATTTGTTGCCCAAAAAAACTGGTTGCCTTAAGTTTTGATCTTTTCAAAAGTGCATTTCTTTAAAAACAAGCAACTATCATGACTTCTTTGTATAGATTTGTTTCTCATCAAAACTTCTTTGCCAACACTTCATACTAGTTGTTTAGAGGATGATTGTATATTTGTTTGGTGACAAAGCTAACTGTTCTAAAATCTTCACCATAGAATGCAATTTTCAAAAGAACACCTCCTCAACTTCATATGCCATTTTTTACATGAGAGTGTTTCTACTTAAAATTACCTTTTGAACACATCATAACAAACATTTATGAAATGATGCCATCCTCATTAGGAGTCAAAACTGATCATCTCTTACTTTTCATTTCAATATGCAAATTTTCACCAGAGTCTTGTATTTTACATGTCAAATCCATAATCTGTTGGTGCTGGGCTTATTTGAATGTTTTAGAATCATGTTTACCACTTACATGGGCTGTATGTATGTGTATTTTGATGTGAGCACAATTGAAACAAACTGTCATAGCATGTTCATACTAAATCACAAAAGCCACTCACATTACCATTTTGTACCTAAGTTGATTTTTTGACCAAAGCCACATTATGTACACCTCATGTTCATCATTTTGGAATTGTTAGCATCATTACTTCACATAAAAACACCCTGTCATGAAATCTCACTCTTCAAATGCTCATTTTTTCACAAAATGACACATCACACACCAATCTTGTGCATCCGTTTGTTTTGAATTGAAATACTTGATCTAACATCTCATTCTTGTCATTCATGATGTGTTTGCATGATTACATGAAGCTGAAACTGCCTGAACACAAATCACACACTAAAAATGCATTTTTCACAAACACACAAAGTCACTCTTACTGCTACTTTTTGCATCAAACTGTTTTTCACTCAAAATCACCTCATGAACACTTCATAATTAGCATCCTTGAGCTGTTCACATCATCACACAATCAAAACACACATTATCCCAAGATCCATGTTTCAAAATGCACTTTCCTTCACTATTTTGCATTTCATATTACATGTGTATATTCTGTTGGATTTCAGAGAGCTTGAGTTGATATCATCATTATATATCATGTTCGAATCTTGTATGAATGCTTGGCCTGACTTGAAAGTATTTGAGCTTGTTTGAAAATCACAAAATGCATCACATAACACTAATACACACCAGCTACCGAATTTTCTTACATAGTGAGAATTTTCGAAAACTGAGATTACCATCTTCTTCCTTATTCAATTCTACCCAATTTCCATGTAAATTTTGTGTCGATCCGATTAACGGTTAGGAAGTTACGTACCAAAACGTATTTGCATTGTTTTATGTTTTTTGCCCAAGTGAACTCATTCTACCCTTATTTATTTATGGGGGTGGCTTTGTACTTGGATGTACAGCCACCCCAGTGGTAACCAACTTACTCTTAAACACACCTTTTGCTAGCATGTCATGGGTTCGATCCGGGTGGAGGTCGAATCCATTTTGTTTATTTTTTAGAATTCATGATTTCAATTATTTTCTTTATTCTCTTCCATTACTATCCAACACGCGTGCAGTGCCCTAGTGGTTATTATGGGTGTTGATGAGCACAAGGGCCTAGGTTCGACTCCCAGCTTGGCCCTTTCTTTTTATTTTATTTGTTATTTGTTTTATTAAACAACCTCAACTTCAAAAATTCATAACTCACTCATTTTTAATCATTTTGAACCCATTCTTTTTGCATTATGTTTGTCTTGATGCCTACTTTCATGTGATATTTTTTAATTCCATGTCTGTTCAAATATTCATGCCCTTTGGTTGCTTGCAATTTTCCTTTGTATTGAGATCGTTATCTCCCGTATGTAGATGAATTTCTTTTTCACCATGACCATTCATGTTAAGATATTTATTCATTCTCACTTATTTTATGTAAGTAAACATGTTAGGGCTATTTACTTTGATTGTTACCATAAAAAAAATCTCATTTCATCTGTGTTTACTTTAAAGTGCGGTCCGTCGTTACGATTCTTGCTCGATTACTGGCCTTGATTGTCATCCATACATTTTCACTTATGACATGCTCCTTTATTGGTTGTCACCGTGCTTTCATCATCCCTACTTGATTAAGTAATTTCCTTTTCTTAATTCCTCCTAAATTATGAGGTTTAAACTAATTTATTTGTATTTGATTGTCATCTATACATATTGTTGTTAAATTTGTTCCACCTTGAGTTCATGACATGATTGTTTTCAAATTGTGATTTGATTACATGGTTGTTACCCTCATGCTTTCTGTGTTAAGATGTGCCTTTAATCTTTGTCAAGATAGGCCTAGGTCTTTACCTTTTCTTAAGTCTTGTAAGAACTTATCCTTGCTTGCCTATTGTAATATATTTGCATTGCTTTGGTTGTGACCATCTACCTTAGTGGAAATCATTGACACTATGATGCCATGTTTTGATTGTAAACATTCATCCCACTTGAAATACTTGCTCATTGTAATGTGCTTGTTCATTCTTGATTATAATCATGTCTTCTATATTCATCATGTTTGAATGTTTACTTCTTTGTTAAGTTTATTTTTCCCCAAGTGACGGAACTCTTTAGTTCTCATCCAAGTTGCCTCCCCTCTCTCCTTCCAAAGGAAAAGTCTCTCCATTGACCCTTGTGTCATGGATAGCTCATTACCTCCTCCTTGACTTTGTGAAGTCATCTTGAACTTTAGTTTAAGTGTAAACCCTTAGACTTTGCATTAAGTCTAAAAGATCCGCCTTTACTAGGAGTGCTCTTCAACTAGAACCCTAGGATAGAGTTTGTAAACTCTATATAAGAATCATAGTAATGATTGCTTATTCCCCCCCTTTGAGTGTTATAACATAGATCTAGGGAGTTTTGTTAAACTCTATACAAACATTGTTATGTTTGTTCCCCCCCTTTTTTGAACCTTGATCATAATCAAGTGTTCTTCATCCCTTGTGAGGTGAACTACGATTGCTCTGATTCTATCCTAGTTAGGATACGTAGGCAGAGGACGCGATGTCTTTGCGAGCAAACTTAGAAACAAGTCATTAGGTCTTTACCTATCAATCTACACTCTTTATCCAATTCCAATCCATAGCAAACATTTTGCAAATTTAGCATGCAAACAAACAAAAGGTTCCTGTAGAGTACTACAGATGTTTAGGATGTGAAATACCTACCCTATGCATAACCAACCCCCGATCCCCGAATCTCTTAGCGTTGTTGTTACATCGCGAAAAGGGTTTTTCTTTCTTTAGACCTTTCCTTTGGATAAATTAAAGTCCGGTTGTGAATTTAAGAATTAAGGTTCAAGTTAATCAATAGCTTGGTATCACGATTCTCACCGCAACAGGGGGGCCTCCTCTCAATTGTCTAAAGTGTTTAGCGTATGCCCTTTGGGCGATATGCGACGCATTCGCTCCTAAGTCATAGTCTTTAGTGCAACATGAATTACAAACACAATTCAATTCACTTCTTCTTCTTAAAAGACTCAAAAACAAACATCAAACTTTTTTATCCTTCGGGATTAATGGAAAACCATTTTCAAAGAGAGTGTTGTTAACTCTTGGTTCTACCGCAAACAGGAAACGCCTAAGTCTCCAATGGTCGAGCAGCAATACACCTAACTTCTAGAACGAAGGTTTAACCCTACTCGGGTAAAACATTTGAACCAACATGTGGTCGTGTCAGTCCGAACTACGTTTGCTCTGATTTCTCATACCAGATGAGGATACGTAGGCACAAGATGGTGATGTTTTGGCGAGCAACTTTCCCCACCTTCACCTGTAGTTTCCCGAACTACGTTGACTCTAACTTTCCCATTGCAAGAGGGAATACGTAGCCATAGAGCGGCGATGCTCTATCGAGTCTCTTTTCTTTTCTTTTGTCCTTGTGGCCAGCCTTATTGATTAACACCCTTTTAGATAGGCAACAAGCGTGGATCCCGTCGAGTACGACGGACGTGAGGGGTGCTCATACCTTCCCCTTGTGTAACCGACTCCCGAACCCAAGATTTGGTTGCGATGACCTGTCTTCTCCCTTTTTCATAGGTTTTCTCTGATGTTTCCTTTCCCTTTCTTTGGGATAAATAACGAACGGTGGTGACTCTTCTGTCCTTGCTGACCCCTCTTTCACAGTGATGTGACACTCTTTCCATCACAAGGCCAGATAAACTTGATGGCGCATAGGCAGTCATTCTTTCATGATAAGAGCCATGCAGACCGTTTATGAACATGTTAATCAATTCCCTGTCCAAGAGTGGTGGTTGCACTCTGGTTGCTAATTTTCTACCGTTGTGTATATTCTTTAAAGGATTCATTGCCATTCTGATATAGTCTTTGCGACTACATGCGACTGGGATCCACGTCGAGATTGCACTGGTAATGCTTTAGAAAAGCACTAGCTAAATCCCTTCATGATTGGATACAACTTCTTTCTATGTCCATGTACCAACTCAAAGATGCCCAACTCAAACTGTCTTTCGGAGGGATCAACAAGTCTGGCACTAGACACATATTAGCATCATTGAGCCTGGGCGTATCATACACCTTCATGGCTTGGATTTTCTCTGGGGTTGAGTAGGAATGCTTTGCTTGTGGAAAATCGTCATCAGGAAGCAGATCATACAGTGGATTAGTTGCCACAATAAGTCCTGGTGGGGAATCAACATTCTGGCGGTTGTTCTCTTGACATAACTACCTCAGCTTGCTTCGTCTAACTGGCCTTTCAAGGCGTCTATGTTCCTCTTGCTTCAAATGCTTCACAGCTCCCACAAGTTCAACCTGAGTGTCGGGAAATCAACCTTGGGTTATGAACAAAGGATAGGTGAGCTCCTTGTATTTTTGGTCAGAGAATGATATGCAAAATGATGCACATATACTTGTGCTTATACAATGTTATGAATGCACACGAGAACAGATCCCCAACAGGGATCAAGGTCACAAATCCTAAAAGTCAATAAAGGTATCTCTCACCTCGGGCAGGCAATCTATTAGTTTATAACAGGGCATCCCAAAGGCTTTAAACAAAGTCCTATGCACTAACCCTCAAAATTTTTCCATCATAACGACGACTCGTAAGACGGTAATCCCTTCAAAGGATAAACACTGAGTTATGTCTAGTAACCTTTGGAATAAGGTTCTAAAAAGGGTCCTCAGAGTCACGGACTCCCAGGTCGAAAATAAAGACGCCATCAAGACTACTCGTAAGACATAATCGTCCCAAAGGAGCCTCATCTGAGCGGTGGAAGTCAAACCAACTCAACGAGTCCTAAGTCTCGCAAATCAGAAAGAAACCACCTCCTAACTTAATGTATACTAGAAAGCTCGGGTAGAAAGCTTTTATTCTTACAAACCATCCCTAATAATCCCAACAGGTAAAAGGAACACGTCATAATAAAATAATAAAAGCAGATAAATCATACGCGACAAACAAACTAGGTTTGGCTTGCTAGTTGTCCCCAGCAGAGTCGCCAAGTTGTCGCTACTCAAAAAATGCAACGACGGAGAGGCAAAAAAAAAGACAGAAGAGTCGTCATCGAACTTTATTTATCCCCTAAGGGGAAAGGAAAACATCGAAAAAAACCTCAAGAAAGAACTGGATAAGATGGTCTCGCAACCAAGAGAAAGGGTTCGGAAGCTGGTGATGCGAAGGGAAGGTATTAGCACCCCTCGCATCCAACATACTCAATGGGAACCATTTATTTGTCTATGCGTGAAGGTATCTGCTAACGGGATTGCTGTAAAAAAGTGTTCCAGGAGATAAAGAGAAGGGCTAGAAACTGGGAAAAGAGAGATAAAGGGGAAGAGGATACTCGGTAGGACTTCGTGGTCCTATGCCTATGTATTCTCAACGGGTATGAGCAAGTCAGAGTCAACATAGTTCGGAGAACTACAGATAAAATACGGGAAAGTATGCTCGGTAAGGATTGGGGCCCTTGTGCCTACGTATCTTTACTTAAAAGAAGTGAAGAATCAGAGCAGCCGTAGTCCGACCTATGATTGACTGGGAAGTTCTGGTAGACGATGCTAACATACGCATTCTAGTAGTTAGGTGTATTGCAGCTCACTTGTGGAGTCTTAGGCGTTACCTGTTTGCAGTAGAACGGACGTAACATGTCCTTCTCTGAGGGAAATCGGGGGACTAAAGGTGGAAAATAAAGAAGAGTGCTCGCTAAGATCATCGCAATCATATGCCTACGTGTTCTCAACAGGCATGAGAAATCAGAGCGGCCGTAGTTCGGCCTACGGTTAACTTGGGAAGTTCTGGTAGACGATGCTAACATACGCATTCTAGCAGTTAGGTGTATTGAAGCTCGCTTGTGGAGTCTTAGGCGTTACTTGTTTGCGGTAGAACGGACGTAACATATCCTTTTTGAAAAGAGAGTTTTTGCCATCGAGGCAAGATGTCACATTTGATTTGTGGAAGTTATATTTAGGGATGAAATAGGTCCTCGGATAGTAACCCCTTGCGGGTAGTACCCAAATCTTTATCTCAAAAGATTTATTATGAAAAGGTGTGGCAAATATAGTCACGTCTTTGTATTGAAAGACGAGTATCGAGACCACACACTCTATAGTGAGTATCCTGATACTCGGAGAGGAAGAAGTCTACACTCAATCCTCTCTCTTTAGTTCAATGCAAAGAGAACTTCATTCTCTTTATTAAATATGTTTTGATCTTGAATGGTAGGTGCTTTACGACAGTGAACCCTAAAGGTAATGTCAATCACTCGGGATAGGAGAAGGCCTACGCCTAACCACTCCACAACCATTCAAGTTTTATTGGGAAAAGAGTTTTGAAAATGCACTTGGTACGAGACCAAGGTTTTTAGAGAAAAGAAATGAAGAAAAGCTTGTTAGACTAAGGCACGGATCTAGAAGGGGGGGTTGAATAGATCCCTTTTAAAAATTTGAGTGGCGCTACCAATAAAATTGGTTTTCAAAATTGTTTTCAAATGCGGAAGCGGCCTTGGAAAATATAGTCTAAAACGAACCACTATTGGAGAGCCGGATATGCGTCAAGCGGATGAATTTAAGACGATAACGGATAGTAAATCACTACACACTTTTATGCAAAACTCAGATGTGATTCACTCGTACTATTTCCTTATTCCAATGATCAAAAATTACACCAAAACTAGCAGCAAAATTAAGGCAATTTTAGTTCAGCACTTTTGTCGAACAGTTGGTGTGCACAAAACTAGCAGCAAAATTAAGGCAATTTTAGTTCAGCACTTTTGTCGAACAGTTGGTGTGCACAAAACTAGCAGCAAAATTAAGGCAATTTTAGTTCAGCACTTTTGTCGAACAGTTGGTGTGCACAAATACCTTAAATGATATTTGTGTTGAATGAGTGATTGAAAAAGCCTTAGTACAGTATTTCTATTGTACTTAGTAGTTAAAAAACAGTGTTTCACCAACTCACTCAATCAATACTACAATTTGACAAAATCACTTATTCTAGAATCACTTAATTTTTAAGCTGTAATTGAAAATGCAGAAAATAAAGGAACACAAGATTTGATGAGGCAGTTCCCCCAGTCGTCCTCGCGTTGGGGTACGTCTGCCCTCAATTCTACAAAGAGAATTGAGATATGTATTGAATAGATATCACCTGTTTGGTAGAACAGTTATACACAAGAATCGATAGACAATTGATACAAACAATCTTAATGTTGCTGATAATTTCTACCACTTCTTGCCCCTTGATTCAAGATGAATCAAGTCCTCCAATTTGATGTGAATGACCTCCGATTGCAGCCACCTTATTGACAACTCTTCCGTTGATCAAACCTTCGGCACGGCTGATCTTAGACACACCCAAATTGAACCCGGAACGTCTTCAACCTTTCAACGCCCTAGCTACTAGATTGATCAACCTTCCGCTAATCAATCACCTTCGCACTCGCTTGATTGTTGAACCGACGATTCCGTAACAAAAGCCTTCAAAACCTGTAGTCTTGATAGGTAAAACCTCAAAGGTTTTCTCCCAAGAAACACCTGCACCAGCTTCCACTCGAACCGGATCTTCAATCACGCGTTCGAACCTTATCACCGTCGAGCAAACCACAAACCGCAGCAAAAAATTGATTATCTGTAATTTGAGGATTTGTGAGTTGATTGAACGATGAAGATGAAGAACACTGATGCACCTCTTTCACGTTTCTTGACCTGAACACTTTCTCACAATGCTTTCAAAAATGTTCTTAAAAATGTTAGTTGTTAAAATTGAAAAGACAGCTATTTATAGTAATACACAAAACAGACAGTTGACAGATCAATGAAACATAGCAGAATTTCTGTTTCTGCGCGCGAACGGTCGACCATAGGGTCGGCGTGCGCTGAGCCGTGTGATTCTCAAACTGTCATGCGCCGAGTCAGCGGTCGACGCATGATCTTCATGCGCTGAGCCGTGAGATTCTTAAACCTGCATGCGCCAAGTTAACGGTCGACGCATGACCTTCATGCGCTGACCCGTGTGAACTGAATGAAATTGTGTGCTGACGGTATGGTTGACTCATAGCTACAAAACCTGCAAAAATTGATATGTTTGTTGTTTCGTGCATCTTGTCACGACCAAACATTAGTCACATATATTGCCAATGAAATATGATGATTTAAAAGGATATAGGAAGGATGTAATATGTTAAGTATTGCATGACGATTCTGATTCATCCGAGGTTGTACTTTGTCATCATCGTAAGTATGCATGACGACTCTGATTCATCCGAGGTTGTACTTTGTCATCATCGAAACTTGAGAACGTATGTTGTGAGACAGTTTTCCCTCACATTCTCCCCCTTTTTGATGATGACAAACCTATGCGAAGCTTGGTGAACACAACATGCGATATCTTTAACATAGTAGTAAGCTCCCCCTTTCTTTTACAGTCATAGCTGTTGTGATCTACAATCTACTTGTCTTTTCTCCCCCTTTGACAACATCAAAAAGAGATGGAGAAAGGTAAAGTTTTGGCATATTAACAATTAACAAAATACTCAACAGGTTATAAGTAATCATATACCAATATCCACACAAAATATTGACAATGAGCAAAATATTGAAAATAGATTAAACCAGATTAAGGACACATAAGTCATAACATTTTATAGGAATCAAGACTGTAAAACAAACATTAGTGTGCACTTAGGAGAGATAAAACAGAACATGATAACAAAAACAACATGGAGAATGAGCAAATGCAAAAACAAATGACTAATATCCTTGTCCCTTGCCCATATCAAAGGAAGACGGATAACGATATGGATCAGCCATATCAGTGAGGTAATCCACTGCTTGATTCAGGCGATTGATGCTGCGAGAGACGACTGTTTCTTGGTATCCATGGGCAGTTGTGAAAGCTGCAAATCTTTCATTCATTCTTGTTGAAAAAGAGTTGAACTGTTCAGATTTGGTGTGTAGCTCAGTTCGGATGCACAAATGTAGATTTGCACTTAATGTCACATATCAAGCCATATTTGATGCCTACCTAAAATGCCACAAAACAATTTGCATCCAAACAGTTTATCATACAAAAAAAAGTTTCATACATATGCAACATAGGTCAAACGATACAATTGTTGATCATGAGAGTTATTAGAGAGAGATAGAGAGAGAAATGGAACAATATCACCTTAATGCCGGAGTAGCTTGATAAACAACATACTTGTACTTGCAAAAACGTCAATTTGTTAGAAGTACAAAAGTATGGTTTTAAATGAAATAAGATAGAGTAAGCAATTTATGACTCCCGCTCTGAAATGTCGAGAATGCCAAGTTCTCGGCGGATATGAAAGAAAGGTTCCGTTGCTAGCGGCTTTGTGAAAATGTCCGCTAGTTGGTTTTTAGTGTCAACGTGTTCAAATACAACATCACCTTTCTCAACATGGTCCCTAAGAAAATGGTGTCGAATTTCTATATGTTTAGTGCGAGAGTGTAATACGGGATTTTTGGTAAGGTTAATAGCGCTAGTGTTGTCACATAGGATAGGAATACGTTCAAGTTTAAGATTGAAATCTAGTAGTTGTTGCTTAATCCACAGAATTTGAGCACAACAACTACCAGCGGCAACGTATTCCGCCTCGGCCGTTGATAAAGCAACTGAAACTTGTTTCTTGCTATGCCAACTAACCAAGGAGTTTGAAAACAAATGACATGTACCACTAGTGCTTTTCCTATCCGATTTGCACCCGGCAAAGTCGGAATCGGAGTAACCTACCAACGAGCAATCACTACCCTTAGAATACCACAATCCATACTTCGGGGTACCTGACAGGTATCGAAGAATTCGTTTAACAGCTTTTAGGTGGGATTCTTTGGGACATGATTGGTATCGTGCACACATGCACACACTAAACATAATATCAGGACGTGACGCAGTAAGATAGAGAAGTGAACCAATCATACCTCTATATCGTTTTACCTCTACGTCCTTGCCATTTTCATCTTTATCCAAATTTACGCATGTAGGCATTGGGGTGTCTATGGCCTTGGATTTTGCCATGTCAAATCTCTTGATCAAGTCCAAACAATATTTTGTTTGGCTCACGAATGTCCCTTCTTGGAGTTGTTTAATTTGCAGGCCGAGGAAGTATGTGAGCTCCCCCATCATACTCATCTCGAATTCGCCCTGCATGAGGTCAGAAAACTCTCTCACGAGATTCATGTTAGTGGATCCAAATATAATATCGTCAACATAGATTTGCACCAAAATCAAGTGCTTTCCTTGACGTTTAATGAAGAGTGTAGTGTCAACCTTTCCTCGTGAGTACCCCTGATTAAGTAAAAACTTACTTAGTCGCTCATACCAAGCTCTAGGAGCTTGTTTGAGACCATATAAAGCTCTTTTTAACTTGTAAACATGTTCAGGGTATTCATGAGATTCAAAACCGGGAGGTTGAGACACATATACTTCTTCATTGATGTGACCGTTAAGGAACGCACTTTTAACATCCATTTGAAATAACTTAAAATCCTTTGCACATGCAAAGGCGAGTAAAAGGCGTATAGCCTCGAGTCGGGCAACCGGCGCATAAGTTTCCTCATAGTCGATGCCTTCCTCTTGGTTATACCCTTGAGCGACCAATCTCGCTTTATTACGGGTTATTACCCCGTTTTCGTCCAACTTGTTCCTAAACACCCATCGGGTGCCGATTACTCGATGGCCTCGCGGAGGAGGGACAAGGTCCCATACCTCGTTTCTTTTAAACTGATTTAGTTCCTCTTGCATCGATAAAAACCAGTGCTCATCGAGTAGGGCCTCTTTAGGGTTTTTAGGCTCTATTTGTGAAACGAAAGCGAAGTGATAACAAAAGTTACTTAGCTTAGATCGAGTGGTGACTCCCTTTGTGATGTCTCCGAGAATATTGTCAATTGGATGATCTTTACACGACTTCCAAGCTTGAGGGAGATCATCGTTTGTAGGCGGATGAGCTTCCTCAGTTACCTCATGGTGTGCATCCTTATCCTCCTCAATTTTGACTCTATCGGGTTGATCAATCCCCGTTTCGCCACCTTTGAGTATGTCTTCTGTGGATGTACCTGCACCATGAACAACACTATCCTTTCCGACATTTCTCGGATAGGACTCATCAAACGTAACGTGCACAGACTCTTCAACAGCTAGTAATCTTTTATTATAAATCCTATATGCTTTACTCTAAAACCAATAAACACATTCTTCTTATCACTTTCATGCACAATTTTGCAGCAATCTTTTGAAAAGGAAACATTGTAACCTTTGTCGCATAATTGGCTAATGCTAAGGAGATTATGTTTAAGGTTTTCGACAAGCAACACATCGGAAATTGTAGTAGAGGAGGGATTACCTATACTACCTTTACCTAGTATCGCTCCGCGGTTGTTATCACCGTATGTTACATACCCTTTCTTCTTAGCCACGAAGTCTATGAATAAGGATATGTCTCCAGACATGTGCCTTGAGCACCCACTATCAAGAACCCATCTTCTCTCGGTGGACTCGACACATTTCACCTGTCAAAATATAACTTACAAAAGGGAGGTACCCAATGGCATATTGGGTCCTAATAGGTTAGCGACAAGACGGTTGCGTTTGGGCAACCATTGGTAGATGCCTTTAGGAACAAGAAATCTCCTAAATCGACATTTACCAATGGAGTGGCCTTTCTTGCAACAGTAAAAGCATACAAAGTCGACATTAGAATCACTTTCACTTGCTTGATCCCTAATTACATATGCATATTTTTGATATGGGTTTATCATACTTTTTCTAAAATCCTTTTTATCGATTGCAAATGTAATTTTAGGTTCAAGTGCCTTGTCTAATTTGGCCTTAAGGTTTCTAACCTCACCTTGCCAAATATGACAAGTATCACAACCAAAGTTGAAAGGATTACTATTGTCCTTACAATCCGATTCATTATCTTTCACAATGGAAGCCTTAAGGTCCTCTAATTTCTTTTCGGACTCTAAGACTTTGTGCTCTAAATATGTAAAAATTCTTCTATTAGAAGCAAGTTTCTTAAAGGCTTCAGTTGCTTCCTTGTGTAAAACATCGAATGCGGTTTGTAATTCGGAATGAGACATATTAGATGACATATTATATCTAGAGTGACGTACCTGTTTCTTTTTCTTTTTCTGATTTGCGGAGAGACATAGATTCACGGACTCTTCTTCATCACTAGAGCTTTCATTAGAGGAGGAAGAATCACTGTCGCTTTCCCACGCGATGTACGCCCTCCTAGGCTTTGATGCTCTCTTATGTGACTTCGATTGTTCCTTTTCTTTTCCCTTGTTGTTCATTGGACAGTCCGGTTTGTAGTGACCGGGCTTTCCACATTTATAGCACGTTCCTCTAGTCTTTTTGCCTTTTTGATTGTCATCTTTGGAGAACCTTGATTGCCTTCGGAAATTTACCAGGTTCTTCTCCGAATGTTGGATGCCGTTCTTTCTCACGTACCGGTTATACCGTTTAACGAACAGCCTCATGTCCTCATTTATGTCTTCTTCTTCGTCGTCGCTTGAAGAATAATCACTTTGCTCTTTTGCTTTAGACTTCGAGGAAGAAGCCTTAAGAGCTATTGACTTCTTTTCACTCATCTTTACTTTGTCCTTCTTTTCTTTCCTTTCATGTTGGTCAAGACTCAAGAGTACCTGTTCATGCTCTTGTAGTTTGCCAAACAATGTAGTCAGGTCTAATACCGTAAGATCATTTGCCTCTTTGATGGCGGTCACTTTCGGCTGCCATTCCCTGCTAAGACATCTCAAAACTTTATTAGTAGCAAGATCATTGGAAATAGGTCTTCCTAGTGAATGTAATCTGTTTATGAGATGAGTAAATCTCTTTTGCATGTCAGCAATGGTTTCCCCTTGCTCCATGAAAAAAAGATCAAACTCTTGTATAAGAGTGTTGATTCGAGCCAACTTAACATCGTTTGTCCCCTCATGGGCAATTTGTAGTGCATCCCACATAGTCTTAGCCGTAGGGCAATGGGATACACGGTAGTATTCATCTACACCTAATGAGGAGATTAGAATGTTCTTAGCTTTCCAATCGTAATTATACTTTCGCTCATCGTCGTCGGTCCATTGTGCTTCGGGCTTTGGCACAACTTCGTTATTCTCATTTGTCATGGTTATTTCAATCGGACCATTGAGAATAACGTTCCATATCTTTCTATCTATGGAATTAATGTGCACCCGCATACAGTCTTTCCAATAGCTATAATTTTCACCGTTAAAAACGGGAGCTCTATTGTACGCCCCTTTTGGTTCGTTAGCCATTATTCTATCAATGTTGTATTTGAAGCACCGGAGAACCGGAGCTCTTGATACCACTTGTTAGACTAAGGCACGGATCTAGAAGGGGGGGTTGAATAGATCCCTTTTAAAAATTTGAGTGGCGCTACCAATAAAATTGGTTTTCAAAATTGTTTTCAAATGCGGAAGCGGCCTTGGAAAATATAGTCTAAAACGAACCACTATTGGAGAGCCGGATATGCGTCAAGCGGATGAATTTAAGACGATAACGGATAGTAAATCACTACACACTTTTATGCAAAACTCAGATGTGATTCACTCGTACTATTTCCTTATTCCAATGATCAAAAATTACACCAAAACTAGCAGCAAAATTAAGGCAATTTTAGTTCAGCACTTTTGTCGAACAGTTGGTGTGCACAAAACTAGCAGCAAAATTAAGGCAATTTTAGTTCAGCACTTTTGTCGAACAGTTGGTGTGCACAAAACTAGCAGCAAAATTAAGGCAATTTTAGTTCAGCACTTTTGTCGAACAGTTGGTGTGCACAAATACCTTAAATGATATTTGTGTTGAATGAGTGATTGAAAAAGCCTTAGTACAGTATTTCTATTGTACTTAGTAGTTAAAAAACAGTGTTTCACCAACTCACTCAATCAATACTACAATTTGACAAAATCACTTATTCTAGAATCACTTAATTTTTAAGCTGTAATTGAAAATGCAGAAAATAAAGGAACACAAGATTTGATGAGGCAGTTCCCCCAGTCGTCCTCGCGTTGGGGTACGTCTGCCCTCAATTCTACAAAGAGAATTGAGATATGTATTGAATAGATATCACCTGTTTGGTAGAACAGTTATACACAAGAATCGATAGACAATTGATACAAACAATCTTAATGTTGCTGATAATTTCTACCACTTTTTGCCCCTTGATTCAAGATGAATCAAGTCCTCCAATTTGATGTGAATGACCTCCGATTGCAGCCACCTTATTGACAACTCTTCCGTTGATCAAACCTTCGGCACGGCTGATCTTAGACACACCCAAATTGAACCCGGAACGTCTTCAACCTTTCAACGCCCTAGCTACTAGATTGATCAACCTTCCGCTAATCAATCACCTTCGCACTCGCTTGATTGTTGAACCGACGATTCCGTAACAAAAGCCTTCAAAACCTGTAGTCTTGATAGGTAAAACCTCAAAGGTTTTCTCCCAAGAAACACCTGCACCAGCTTCCACTCGAACCGGATCTTCAATCACGCGTTCGAACCTTATCACCGTCGAGCAAACCACAAACCGCAGCAAAAAATTGATTATCTGTAATTTGAGGATTTGTGAGTTGATTGAACGATGAAGATGAAGAACACTGATGCACCTCTTTCACGTTTCTTGACCTGAACACTTTCTCACAATGCTTTCAAAAATGTTCTTAAAAAATGTTAGTTGTTAAAATTGAAAAGACAGCTATTTATAGTAATACACAAAACAGACAGTTGACAGATCAATGAAACATAGCAGAATTTCTGTTTCTGCGCGCGAACGGTCGACCATAGGGTCGGCGTGCGCTGAGCCGTGTGATTCTCAAACTGTCATGCGCCGAGTCAGCGGTCGACGCATGATCTTCATGCGCTGAGCCGTGAGATTCTTAAACCTGCATGCGCCAAGTTAACGGTCGACGCATGACCTTCATGCGCTGACCCGTGTGAACTGAATGAAATTGTGTGCTGACGGTATGGTTGACTCATAGCTACAAAACCTGCAAAAATTGATATGTTTGTTGTTTCGTGCATCTTGTCACGACCAAACATTAGTCACATATATTGCCAATGAAATATGATGATTTAAAAGGATATAGGAAGGATGTAATATGTTAAGTATTGCATGACGATTCTGATTCATCCGAGGTTGTACTTTGTCATCATCGTAAGTATGCATGACGACTCTGATTCATCCGAGGTTGTACTTTGTCATCATCGAAACTTGAGAACGTATGTTGTGAGACAGTTTTCCCTCACAAAGCTTTGAAAAGAAAAGGTGGTGAACTGGTTTAACAGTTTGTTGAGAAAATCCGTTTGACATTGGATCAAGGGTTTGACTTGTATTTGTGTGCAAAAACATGGTGGAATGGAAGTGGGTTTGAAAATGGCTCGACGACGAGTCGAGGGTTTTGATTGAAAACGGGACCGGCTTGACAACGAGTCAATGGTTAAGGTGTGAGAAACGATACTAGTCCCTGGGGGTGCTCCTAATATCGAAACCATAATGAAGTGTGACAGTGTGTGTGATAGGTTGATGGCGAATATGGACGAGCACTCGACTTACAGAGGAATGTTTAAAAATGGCTCGATGACAAATCAAGAATTAGTTTGAAAACGGTTATGCTAGTCCCTGGGGTGCTCCTAGAAGATAAACCACAGTAAAAAAAATATGAAAGCGTACATCGGAATGGGAGATGGTTACATGCAAATTACACGGGATTGCATGAAATAAAAGGTCTCATTATCAGGTAGCCCAAGAGGAAGCCGTGTATGTGCAATGTGTCCTAAACTACGCCTTAAGTGAAAGTTGAACACAACTCCAAGCTACGGTTTCTGACAAAGTCCAAAGATTTGTCACTCTGACAAACCAACAACAGTCCACCAATTTAGAATTTTAAGGTTTCGATAGTTATTAGGTGTTTTGAAAGAATGTGAATAAGATGAGGAACTGAATATGAATATGTGCAGGATATGAATGATATACAGGATATATAAAAATATATACAAGAATATTCACAATAATATATCAAGAGAAATCTTAACAAGTATAATTAGGATGATATTGACTGAAAAATAAAGCAGTGGTATATTTGACTGGAATGAAAGCAGTGTATATCTGACTGGAAAGTAAAGTTAGTGGTTAGTTTGTTATTAAATTGAATCGGGACAAAATGTAATGCTAAACCGTCGTAGCTCGACTTATGATGAAATTCGAACTATAGGAGGTCGCGTAAATTGATATTCGTGCTAAAAACAAGATAGAGAAATGATATTGACGATCATTCTCCGATTAAATCGTGTCGCACAAACAAAAGAAGGGTGGGATCTCGTCTTAATCGCAAACTCGTGTCAATTAATCGAGGGAAACCTCTCACGATCCCAAAGAATAGAAAAATGAACCAAATGATCATTTTCTACAGATTTGAAACAATGGAGGTTATCGACCTCGAGAACTAACATTCGTGAATCGAAAGACTTCATAGATCCGAAAAATAAAATAAAATTGAAAATGAAGAAGAAATGGGGAGAGAAAAAGTGGGTGGTCTCGGATAAACCGTTATCTATCAATAATTTGACCGATAATAATTTATGTAGGTCTAGCCATCAACCCAAATAAATGAAGAAAAATGGAAGTTAAATTAATTGAGAAAACATATTTAAAGCTAATGATTTAAGAGTTAAAAAAGAAAATATTGAAAGATTTTAAAACAAATATTATAATTAAATGACAAAGACATGAACATAAAAAGAACAAAAGATTATAATTTGAAGAATTATTATTTTTTTGAAAGAACTTCTTTAGAATAAATTAAAGCCTAAAAAAAAATCTTTCACAAGAAAAATAAAAGGGAGGGGGTTAAAAAATGGGGAAATGACCATGGGCTTACCGAAGCCCATCTCACTAAAACAAGCAACAACCGAAAAAAGAGAGGGTGGTGTAAAATCAAAAGGTTGGTGTTGGATCAATAAAAATTAGACATGGTCCTTCCTAACCCATTTACCCATTAAAAAAAACACAAATTGGATGAAAAAAAATAATATAAAAAAAGAACATTGTCAGCACCAACACAAAACCCTGCGCATAATCCCAACGAGTGAAAGACCACCATCGACACATTTTCACAAGGTCAAGCAAATGGGTTGAAACATCTTCAACTCAAGCCAGAAATGCCTAACGTCATTTTTTGAAATCATCAACACCATAGCGTGCGACTTACATAATAAAGTTTGTCCCCAAATTGCTTCGCCATTCTCTCTCGCTTAGCTTGTGTCAATTTTCTTCTTGATCCTGCTTGATCTGCTTTCTTTCGAGACTCAACTCGCTTCAGGTTAGCTTGTTTTTATTTCGTTTCTATCTTTCCCTCTGCATCTCCAATCCTCTATTCTTGTTCTGGTTTGGGGTTTTTGATTGGGTTGTGAGTTTAAAGAAAGAAAAGAGTGAGAGTTTTTCTTAAGAATAATGGTTATGCCCTTTTTGGTATGCGACATTGAAAAAGTGAGATGGAGGGTTCAAGGTTGAAGAAAGTTGTGGTTTTTTTTTTGCGTTTTTTCAGAGAGATGTGTAGCTGTTTTGTGTTGTTCATTGCTTTTCTCTTCCATCCCTATGCTTTGTTTTATGGGTTTTAGTTTGTGGCTGAGTTGTGATGGAGATTTAAAAGAGAAGATTTGGGAGGTTGAATGAGGGAAGAAGGTGAAAGAAAACCCATGTTTGTGCGAGTCCCCTCATATCCTCATCCCCTGCTATTCTCTTGTAATTTTTTCTTTTCTTATAGAAAATGTGAGCTATTTTTTTTCAATTAATTTCTATCTGAAGTCGTACAGGTTGTGTGTGGGTTGTTGTTTTGCAAAACGGTTGCTTTTGCAGGTTTTTCTTACGCAGTAGTACCAGGCTGGTGGCATTTGTTGGCTAAAGTGGGGTGTGGTTCATTATCGCAGGTGGTTGTACGATTTGGAGGCTTGTTGTCCGATGGTTACGTAAGCCACGGTTTGGAGAAGAAATAAGGGCTATGGGACGTACCACCAATAAGTGCTGAAGAAGTTTTATTTTTATTGCAAATGTAGCTTGTATAGGAATTTTCTTTTTGGATTGTTTTTGCAAAGAAAACAAAATGTGTAATGGCTTATTGAATGTCTCTTGTAATCAATTAGGCCTTATTCTTTTTTGTAATGACAAACACAAATGGGCTTTCTAGAATGATATGGCTTAGATTTTACTTTGCAATTCTTTGACTAATTCAAATCACGATTTAATAATAATTAAAAATATGAATTTTCAAATTAAAACTAATCTCGAATCTTTCCTTGAAATGAACAGCATTTTGAATCGGTTTGAAATGGAGAATAAATTTGATCTTTCCACTAGAATTTATAAATCCAAAGCCTTCAACCTGGAATTCCTTGGGCGAGAAAATGTTCTGAAATAAGAGGACTATGACTTAAGATGTGTATTGCACTACACAAAAAAAAATCCCTAAGGTCAATCACACTCGCCTTGATATGGGTTAAGAACTCAATTCTTATACCATTGGCTTGAATCAGCTCAAAACTCTGACTGAAGCTCCACCTCACTTGAATCATTACAAGCCTTGACTTTCTCTTGAAGAAATCTCTTGTCTGGCTTACCAATTAAATCAGAATGCATGAAACTCAACAATGTTGCACTCCTCCCTCAAATGAAACTTGACTCAGGCAATGAGAAAGCAACATATGTTTTTTTTTTCGATTTTTTTTAAATAAAGGTTAATGACTGGATACCCCGAATGAAAGCTATACACAAGTAGGACAAATTTGGGGTATGACAGTTGTTATGTATCTTTTTTCCCACCTGCTATGTATTCCTTTTCCAGTGTTAAGAACATATGCTTGTAATTTTCCTTATTTTTTATTTTCTGCACTTTAGAGTAACTTTTATTTACTTGAATGGGTTCAAATTTAGCAGTGGAACCTTGTATATTAGACTTGAAAAAGACTTAGTCCCGCTTGCGACCTCCACTAAACAACTCAGCATTTTCCAAAGACCCACTTTGCATTATATGTTTCAGCACCATCCTCTGTTGGCGCAACTTATTTGAAGTTTCAGGTGAGCTTGAACTTCCCTAAGCTTTACAAGTGAAAGCTATGTTATGTGAATCATGCACCTTGCTTAAATGATGAAACAAGATGGCTCGTTTTGGTTACGGCGAAGTGTCTATTCTTCCATTATGAGTGATGGTTATATAACCTTACTCAATATCAATATTCGGAGTCTCGTATTCACCCATTGTCCCAAGCTTAACTAGATGGAAATCCTCTCTATACTCTTTTATAGCAAAGAGCATGTTCAGTGTCCTGACATCATTCTTTTGTTGTGTATTGTTCCTACTATGGATTGTTATGACGTCACAATTCACGAACTGAATTTATTGATGGATGTGTTATTGATTTTGGAATATGGATTTTGAATATGTTCTGAAAATGAACATTGTATTTTAAATTGGATATGGTTTGAAATTGGATAATGAAATGGTTTTGAATTTGTTTCTTAGATTTGGGATTTGGGTTGTGGTTTGAATTTACAAATGGATGTGGAATATGGACTAGTTGGTTTTTGGACATTAAATGGACTTGATTTTAAATTAGATTCATGGACATGAAAGTGAACTTGAACAATGGACATGGTTATTTGAAAATAGATCCAAGAATGATTTAGTGAAAAATGGTTTTGGACACAGGTAAGGTTTGGATATAATTCAAGTTTGGACATGAATACTTGACTCTGATCTCAATCACCAAAATAATGCACCAATCCCTGAATATAAACTTTTCTTTACCTTAAGAATGAACCTCGAAGGTACCTTAGATCTAAATCAAATAACCATACCAAGAATATAAGAATGAAGCCCCTGGAGAATGCCCGTGAATCCAATATAAAACTCCCGGATTGAGACTGGTGATCCCCTAATGGTCGCATAATCGTAACTTTGAGAACTCATCTGATACCCATAGCATGAGGGACAAACCATAATCCATAACCTTTTCATTTCCAATGAATCAAACATATGAAAAAGAGAAACTCTAATGTGCTATGTAAACCTTAATTATTCATGAAAATTTTGGCAAGCACACGATGGATGTTATTCCCAAAGTTATAACATCCACTGTGACATCTGCTACTTAACTGCCAATAATCAATAATAATTAAAGCAGTAAATACACAGCAATTGTTTACCCAGTTCAGTGTCAACAACACTTACATCTGGGGGCTACCAAGCCAGGGAGGAACTTAACTATTAATAGAATTAATTCAGAGTCAAACAACACAGTTTGCATTCCTCACTTAAAACCTACCCAATGACAATTCATCCTAGAGACACTCTAGACCTGAGTATACACACTCACTCCCCCTTAATCACCACAGTGATATACAATTCATAATTACAGACTAAATATGTAGAGACACTTCATACACACCTTGATCTTGCTTCACAACTTTGATCAAGGAACTCACACACTCTTGCTTCACAGCTTTGAGTGAGACACAGCCTAGAATCTATCTATCCAATGCAAATCATCCACCAGACAACTGCTTGGAGTACAAGTATTCCTAGACAGAATTCACACGTGAAGACTAGCCTTCTTCACTCACAAGGACTCTGCAATCTGCACTTTATATTCTTCTCTCAAGAGCTGTTGTTCAGGATTGCTTCTTCTGATCTTTATAGCAGTTGTCAGTCCTTTTGGCCCTTGGTGCATTAATTAGGTTTTATCCATAACAAACCTATTCTTAATGATTTGCATGCTTGCCACTTATTTCAGGGATATTCTAGTTCGCCTAGGGCTTCTAGAAAGTCTCCTGATATCCAGCTTGAGCTCATATTCTGTTTCCTGGTTTATAGCCACCAAAAAAACAAACCTGCGCTTGATGTCATACGACCCAAGTCATAACATTGGGTATGACATCCTGTTTAACTTGCTTTTAGCTAAGTCAACTTACCCTACACTGTCCACATTATGTATGCACTAACATCAGTTATGCCATACATACATGCTCTAGTGTTTTGCCATAAAATGCAGCCAATTAAGAGCACTTATAAACTCCCTTTTTGGAAAAAATTTGGCTAAAACAACCTGTTAGCATATCAGAGTTTACCCACAGCATAAGACTTATGATGTGTCATGTCATGTAGGATAGATACTAGCTCAAGCCTCTCTGAGTCCTCACAGTTAACTCTTACTGTTAGCTCACTTTGTTAACTATCTGTAGATTACCACTACAGATGTCACTCTTTGCTGAGTGAGTAACCCACAGAGTTACTCCCCCTCAACTGATGCATCTTACCAGCTGAGCACACAACCTGCAAGCAGTCTGTAGTCCCACATATTCATCCAGTCTGCTCTGGATGTTATGACCTTTAGGATAACATCCTGAAGTACACACATTTGTGCTAGTCCTTCTGAAGAGTTGCACAACACTCGTATTCTGCTCACAACTTGCAGAGACACACAAGTTTAGCTTCTAGCTCCTTCAGCACAGAGCTCCTAGTTCTATCATACATGCATTCCCATCCAAGCTAGAAATATATATAGCATCACATTACTAAAAGCTAGAAATATATATAGCATCACATCACCAACAGCTCTAGCTGTTATCACACATATCATCAACAGCCCCTGTAGTTACACCTGCAAATATGCAAGTCCCCCTGTAGTTCCACCTGCAAATATGCAAGTCTAATATCATATGCACAATGACACATATGCTCAAGCTAGTTCTCCTTGTTCTTCCACCTGTTGTACCTGCCTTGCTCATGTTGTTCTCACATATGCTCATGCTCAATCACAGCTCATAGCAATCTTCCACCTGTTGTACCTGCCTTGCTCATGTTGTTCTCACATATGCTCATGCTCAATCACAGCTCATAGCAATCTTCCACCTGCTGTCCTCTATTTCCTGTTGTTCTCTATTATTCTCTCTCCCCCTTTTTAGCCACAAATTAGGATCCTACTAAATACTTAACATAGATCACACATTGTAACATTACAACTGTTTGGGGTTACATTACAGCAAAACTGCTCTCAGAAGGGCATCACAAATTAGGAAAAACATAAACACATTAAACCAACAGCACACCTCAGTAGCAGATTGAGTCACATACTCAATTCTCAATCTTCTTCATCAGAGGAGGAACTGGAGTCACTGTCATTGACATTGGTTGGGACATTCTCACAGTTGTCATCAGCCTCTTCTTCTGGCACAACTCCACTATTATCTGCATCTCTTTCAAGCCTTTGGATAAGATCTTCTAGCTTGGTTTTTCTGGTAGTAGTTATACTGATGGTTTCTCCTAACTCCTTACAGGTGTCCTTTAATTCTGCAATCATCATTCTTTTGGAGATCTTAACTTTCTCAGCAGATGTAAACATCATGTCTGGAACATGTCTTCCTTCAAACAGTTTGAAGTGAATTGACAGTTCAGGCTCCCTCTTGCTAACAGCATCACTTGAGTTCAGGATCTCAGGATGTTAATTTAGGATGATCTCACAAACTAGGGAGGGAAATGCAATAGGTAACCTGACAGCACTGGTTGTGGAGTGCTTAACAGTCTGATCAAAGATGTATAGACCACACTTTGGTACCTGTGGCATGAATGATCTTTCCTAGTCCAACAGCAATGGAGGATGTATGGTTGGTAGGAACCCAATTTGTAGCTCCAATTCTATGAAGAATGGCATATTTTACACTGAGCAGTGCTGCAGACAACTTTCCTTTGGATGGCCATGTTGTGACTTGATTTGCAGTGATGATCTTGCAGACCTGGTTGTCTGAAGTCTCCAATTCTGTTGTTCCATCATTTGCTCGCCCTAGATACCTGTTGATCACAGCATGAGAGAATTGCACACACTTTCCTCTAACAAATACCTTCATGAATTCCTTGTTATTTCTGCTTGATATTGAGTCTGGTATGTTTACAATGAACTCTTTTACCAGTCCCTCGTAGCATCTGGAAAATCCAGTGACTGTCTTAATCAGTCCAGCCTTGTTGATGAGTTCCATTACCTCCTTGATCTCCAGGGAGTCCTTCCCTAATTCTCTCTCAAGGGCTATTCTCCTTTGATAGACATATCTCCATTTGGTTACACTGTGAATGGAGTGGAAGGAGATGTTGTCCAGAGGTGCAGCTGGCATGGGTTTAAATGGCCTCTTACCCGATGATTGTTTGACATTGAAGATGTTAGGAACATCTCTTATGACATCACCTTCAGACTCAGGGCTGCTCTCAATGACTTTCCTTTTCTTGGAGGTAGTTTTGCTCCTAGGTTTGGAGGACCCAACATGAGCTTCTTTTCCCTGACTTTTGGGAGAGTTGTCTTTCAAACTAGTTTTTCCTTTCTTGGTCATTAGTTTCTAAGCTATTCCAGGAGAAACAATCTTGAGGAATTCATCATCTGAAGATACATCAACATCATTGGCAGGAGCTTCATTCAGATCATTATCCTGTCCTTCCTCCTGTACTGCACAGTTAGCTAAATTTGCTAGTTTTATTGTGGTAGGGTTAGTCTCATCAGGGGAGAACTCAGAATTGTCCTTATGATTCGTATTCGATATTGGAAAAGGATCAACCCTAGGTAGTGGAATGGTGATTCCATGTCCATTATGACCTTCTTGGTCTGCATGTGAAGTAGTTGACGATTGGCCTTCACTCCTTCTTCCAAAAATCCTACCAGGAGGACTGACATTCATCACAGAGATGCTCTTGTGCTGAGCAGGGTCGGGCTTAGTAGGGATGGAGGTATGGTGTTGAGACATTGTAGATGACTTAGGTTGCACCGAAAGGGGCTTTCTAAAGGGATTATGTGAGACACGGAAGGAGTTGGATTGGCAGAAGAGAAGGGGTTTAGAAGGGTTTGCTTGTAAAGGAGGAGGGAATTCAATATTTTGACCAATCAGAATATGATTATTTTTCAAAATATAATTCCCTATTAATTGCTAAAATTCATCATTAATAGAGGACCTCAACTTTCTTAGAGAACTTTTAAATTGAGCATCCT